>CATOBL010000025.1:56765-113307 GCA_951394255.1 Polyploca ridens
AAAGATAACACTTCTGAAAGCCAAATTAGCAAAGACGACTTACTGACACTTTTTTCACAATTAGGAAGCGAGTATAGCCCGCGCCTACGCCCTATCAGCGCTAGAACTGCTCCCGGAACTGTTCCGCACGCACGGTACCGCACACGCGCGCATCGCCGCTCTATGGGCAGACTTGCACACTGCACTCAAACATCCACACGCTATCAAATAACACTGCGCACCCTAATAAACACATGATTATAATAAAAAATAATTGATATGTCGCGCTATTGAAATTTCCACTCGTGCCTTAATTCTCCAGCTTCGACTCTCATAAAGTCAGTTGTTAACTGGTCGTAAAATTGTAGTTAATTCAAATGTAATGTATCGATCTCGGCAAACTTCTTGGCACTTTGGCATATTTAAATAATCTACGAGCCGTACGAGAGATTGTCTCGCGCTCGCCCCCGCTCCGGTCCTCGCACCCCACCACCAAAGAGACCTAAAATTTGGCTTCAGTGCAGTTAACGTTTTTTGCCAAGAAGGTTGCCGGTTACTAATAACACTGGGCGATGTTTATGCCAAATTTTAGAAACTATATTTTTGTAATGATTTACGATAAAAATCGAAATAAAACTATGTTCGAAGATCTTTTGCTATATCTAAAAGGCCTATTAGTTTACAAATTCCAAGACAATATTGTTTAATGTTACTGTTGTACATAATTTTCTATTAATTATTGTTAAGTTTTATAATTATTTTATTATTGGATTTTCAAAATTATTATTTTTGTTTTATATTAAAGTAGGTAGAAAATTGTTTCTTATTTTTTATCTCATCTATACTAATGTTATAAAGCTGAATAGTGTATGTATGTTTAAACGCACTAATCTCAGGACCTAACAGTCGGATTTTTTAAAATACACAGGATACGACAAAAAATTAACAACGTAAAGTGGGTACTTTAAAAGTTGTTCGTATTTATGAGTATAAACACGAACAACTTTTACTATAAGAACAACTTCGAATTCGCAAAATAAAATAGAGCCGTTTCATACACTTGACATTATTTTTAGCCGACGAGACATTGAACTTTTGTATGAAACAGCAATATTTTTTAATTGCGATTTCGAAGTTGGTGATATGGTAAAAGTTGTTCGTATTTACACTCATAAATACGAACAACTTTTAAAGTACTCACTTTACGTGGTTTCATTCATTGTCGTATCTATTCTGTATATGTATTTTTAGTTCAGCTATTTTCGCGTGATCATCCAAAAATCTCCGCATTCAAATTTCATAATTATAAGGTGATATAGTAATTTTAATATACAGAGTCGCTCATACAAAAAATGCATATCAGCGTTATTATGCTCAAGTAGTTTTTTCGAAAACTAATGTAACATTCCATTATTATTTTAAGATATAACATTTTAGGTATAATAATAGGTATCTTTACCAAAATATTAACTATTCTGTGATACGCTGAATATCATTGTAGTAAAAATCATATTTTAGATCTATGATTTACTGTTTTTAATAATGTATTATGTAAACGCTCAATCATAAAAACTTTATTCGATACAAATAA
Organism: Polyploca ridens; assembly: GCA_951394255.1. Lineage (NCBI taxonomy): Eukaryota > Metazoa > Arthropoda > Insecta > Lepidoptera > Drepanidae > Polyploca > Polyploca ridens. The sequence continues at coordinate 58,336 of CATOBL010000025.1, forward strand.
TTTAACCGCAGTTGGCTCGCAGTTGGACGCGCGTCTTACAATTATTATAAAAAATATTATAAAAATTGTTTAGTATGAAGAGCCTAATTAAGGTATGGAAAATATGTCATCTACTACTATCCATAACGTGTATTATATTTTATAAGCATTATATAATGTTTGATTATATTATTTCATAAAATTAAATAAATATATCATTGTTGTACAAGTGTGGTTTAGAGATTTCAAAACTACACCCTGAATATAATAATAATTTACAATATTTTACACTAATTAGTTTATTAGAATTGTTGTTAAGTTTAATAATATCCACAAAATCAATATACGATTATATTCGAATGTTAAAGATGTTTTATTTATTTGAAAGCAATTTAGGCCCATGAAGTTACTTATGAAGGTGCTGGAGCTACCACGCACCGCAACTGATTTCAATTCAAATTAAAACAATATTGCTAAATAATTCACGGAAAACTCCAAGAAAATCCTACTAAAGTATAGGCGCTATAAGTTTAAGGTGCCCGTACGCAGCCGACCGCAGGCAGCAGCAGTAGGCGTCGCCGTGACACTACTCTTTCTCTTTTATTCCTGTGTATTACTATGGAGGCTAGCTACGGAAGGTATTTCATAGTAATACATAGAAACCAGTAGTGTCGCCCTGTGTCGCCTACTGCTACTGCCTGCGGTCGGCTGCGAACCGGCACCCTTACCGAATCACTACAAATTACATAACATATTCAATCATCGATTAGACATATCGTAGGTAATCGTTTACAATAACTAGTTGTACCCTTCTATGATATTGTTTAGTTATGACGCCTTTTACTGATCATATGTTTACAAAACTGTCTATTATTAATTTATTACAATCATGCTTGGTCTATATTCATTTGGAAACGAAGTAGTGTAAGATAGATCGCAGACCCAGATGGACATGTTAATCCTCGCGGTGTGGCTGTGCGTAGCCACAGCCGAGATCGTGCAAGATATATCTCACGTCGAAGCATTCGTCAAGCAAAACACCTATCTCATAAACAAGAAGTTACGGCCGATATACCACATCTCTGCACCGTTGGGCTGGCTCAACGATCCCTGTGCCTTCATATACTTTCGAGGACAATACCACGTGTTCTATCAGTATCATCCGTATAATGGTGCGTGGGGAATGATACACTGGGGCCATGCCATCAGCGACAATCTCGTTGATTGGGCACACTACCCGCCAGCGTTGTTCCCAAAGGATATATATGATAATCATGGCTGCTTGGCCGGCTCCGCTGTCATACATAACAGCTTCTTAACTTTGTTCTATACTGGGAATATTCAATCGGGGAATAAAACGTACCAAACACAAAACATGGCAATGAGCGGTGACGGCATCGTCTTCCAGAAGTATTTGTACAATCCGTCCATTCAATATAACCCGTTTGGCTTAGGAAACATCCAAAACCCAAAAGTTTGGAAAGGCCACAACATTTGGTATATGATTCTGGGAACGATGAAAAACGAAGCAGGACACGTACTGCTTTACACCTCGCCAGACTTATTCAACTGGAAATTGAGCGCCACTTTAGCAAAATCATCCGGCGACATGGGCTATATGTGGGAGAATCCAGATATCATAGAAATATACGGATACCACATTTTGCTTTTATCAGTCCACGGACTTCAAAGTGATGGAAACCGTTTTAGGAATCTATACCAGACCGGGTATTTTGTTGGAAAACTCAACTATCAGCGGCTTATACTCGAGGACGTGGAAGTTTCCACGACCACGTTTAACGAGCTGGATTACGGACACGACTTCTATGCTCCGAAGACGGCAGAGGCTTTGGATGGGAGGAAGCTCCTTATCGCTTGGTTGGGAATGTGGGAGAGTGATTTAGAGGATTCCGACCACGGTTGGGCAAGCATGTTGACTTTAGTACGGGAGATAAAATTGTCGGCCGAAGGAAGGCTACTTATGACGCCCGTGAAGGAAATGAACGACCTGCGCACGGAGTTACTAGAAGATGCTTGGTACAGCCCCGGCGAGGCCTTCTACGCGGGAGCAAGAGCCTTCGAATTGATAGTGAACTCGAGTTCTGTGCTGCACGACGCCTTCATCATACTCGAGTGGAACCATGAAACACATTACACCATCGGATATAGTCCAGACCGTGGGCACGTGTGGGTCGACCGTGGAGGTATCGATGGTATAAGGACAGCGGATTGGCTGCCGGTTAACCACGTTCATTGGCGTATATTCGTGGACCACAGTTCTATTGAAGTGTTCTGCGGGGCTGGGGAGGTGGTATTTTCCAGTCGTGTTTATCCGAATAAGCACATGACTGTGCGGATCGGTGGCGATATGCAGTTACATGTTACGCAGTATAAGTTGAGACGAAGTGTTGGCTACGACAAAAAAGTTAAAGAACAATTAAAAAATTACGTGGCGCCGCCTGTGCCCAAGGTTAATTAATGTGATATTTGTAGGTTTAGTTGAATCAACGGCAATAATAATATTGCTAGCGTACTAACAGTAGGTACATATTTACAATGCTAATTACGTGAAATTGTATGACATATGAAATGTATAAAGTAATAAAAATCATTTATTCATCTATCTTATACTTAGTTTATCATAAACGAGTTTTGGGGAAATTCAGTTCGATAAAAGCCAAGACGAATAAATCACGTTTAACAATTTTAATGAAACTGGAAACTAAATGCCGTCAAGGAGGTAGGGGGTAGTTAAAGGTTCCCAGATATATAAAATTGAGTAAGTTTTACCGATTGATAAAGGTGAGAAAAGACAGAACCAGCAATTACCTCTCACTCCAATCACTGGTGATAAAACACTAGATTTAGTAATAATTAAAGACTAATAAAGAAAATTAAATATTGCGCTTGGTGTTTTATTGAACTAAAAAAGCTTTTCATACAAGCAGCCATTGAGAGGTGCTTCGAGAGGGAACTGGCTCTCAAGCGCAACATAGGGAACACTGGTAGATGCTTGTAGGATGCCAGCGAGGCAAGTAGGTACTACAAAATATTGACCCTATACCACCGTGCTATGGTATTCTATGACCTCACGGAATCTCAAACTCAATTACGGATTCGATATTCGCCACGGCATTCGATGTCACTATGCTTTAAATTTAAATCATGTGAATACCTAAGTATGATGAAAATGTATATCTAAGTATGAAGGTAAACAAAAAAGTTAATAGGTACGAGTACCTACTAGGTAAGTAATGCAATTTTCTTTAACATAAAGAGAAAGAATATTTCCCTTGATACTTTGAGTGAAAGTAATTTGTGTCGCACGAGGAAATAAATAACAAAATTGCCAAAGGAAAACCTCGAACACCCACAAAGATACTTTTGCGAAAATGTTGGTGCACTGTGAGAAATAAATTGAAACGTGTACATACTACCTAACATAGCAATGATATTTTATTATATTAAAATAAAAACCAGCCAAGTGCGAGTTTGAGTCTGAGTCTGACTCGCTCACCGTGAGGGATCCAACCTTCCTTCGACATGTATTTCTTGGTTTGGGCCATAATAGTTATAAAAAAAAGAATTATCAAACTCGGACTACACTGTAAAAAGTTATGCGTGATCGATCATACACAAAAAAAAAATATACGCGTCGACTTGTAGGGGAAGGGGGGGCATGATGGGGTATCTAAGGAAAATACCAAAAATACAGTATAATCATTACGTTTATTATTCTTATTTATACCCCGTCTTGCCCCAAAGGCTGACTTAGAAAAAAAATATTTCTGAAAAAAAAAATTAAGTGAACTTTTGTCCAAACTATACCACAACAAAGTAAACAACACTAGCAACCATATACGAGAAAAGACATAAATTGGGTAGTCATAATTACCTTATAGTAAAGACGTTTTTAACTGCGTAAAATAAGATCGACGAGACACTCAACGCGTTATTTGTTTACAAACGATTTTCGTTTGTAAACAAATAACGCGTGCACTCCCACTCACTGTTTCTGTCGCGCTGATGGTTGATCGAGTATGGCTTTTTATTGGCTTATTGCTTTCTATTCGCAAGCGTCTAGTTTCTTGTATGTGTGCGTACCCCGTCTTACCTCGCGACCCCGTCATGCCCCCCCTTCCCCTAAACCTCCTCCGTTTTTTCGTCGGTTAAAAACCGGACCGCATCACGAGTCGATTTGTCTAAAATAAAATGTTTGGTCAATTTCATTTTCTTTTTTACAAGTTCACGCTGACCAAAATTTCAAATTATCATGACGAAAAAAAGAGCGCCTAAAAAGGTTTTCCTTATGTCAAGGTTTTCCCCGTCCTGTCCCAGCTAAATAAAACACTGTTACCTTCCTTCAGGCCCGAGGCATATATTAAATGTTAACGAGGACTCTTGGGCGCGTGTCCAGCCTTCAGATGACACGCAGACTGGATTTATTATCGATTGTTTTAGTATTTTAATTTATTATGATTGTTTCAGAGCAGGATATTTACAACGCAGTGTAATTTTCTATGACTTCAGAACCAATAATACCTACATGGATTTCCGTGTAGCGAAAACCTCGAATCGCGATATCAATGTTTAAAATCCCATTCCTTACATAGGGTAGAGGCACCAATAAATGAACATTTAAGCGTTTTTTCCATCTTTAAATAGCTATAACTCGGTCATTTCATGACATAGGCGCTTGCTGTTTTTTTTCAATAATACCTTAAATCCTTATTAATTGAAGGATTAAAGTAATTATAACCTACATCTTCAAATATTTTTATAAAAATTTAAAATGTAAGGAAATTTAGGTTTTACCCCTATAGTTGAACACTGAGCCCTAATTATGAACGTTTTGTACCCAAAAGTTGAACTAACATTTGAATAGGAGTAGGTTCCATAGTAGTTCGTTCATTTAATGGATTAATGAGCCATAAAATGAACGAATAATATTCTAAGTGAATATTGTTCGTTCAGCTTGAGGCAAATATACCCAAAGGTTGAACGAATAAAATGTGAACCGTTCAAATTTCAACCACTGATCTTAATGGTGATTCTATAGGAAAGTAAGGTTTAAAATAATCAAAAACTCTAAAATAATTTGTTCAACTTTTGGTAAGTAAGTTCATAAATTTAATAAAATTCATTTGAGTATTTTTGTGTTGGTGTTTAATCGTTAACTTATAGGTTTTAATGGGTATAAAAATTAGACCTTTTTCCATTAGTTGAACGCCGTTCATCTATTGGATCAAGTGAACAAAATTTAATCCATTACTTGAACAGTAAATTTCTCTAAAAAACGGTAAATAATGTAATAATATATATTATGTTATTGAAAGCAGAATATATCAAGATTTTATTCCAACCAAAACTGCTTTAATATGACATTAATTCTTTCTTTACGCTGACAATGTTCTTAAATTTGGAGGGACTTACCGTTATAAGGTTTCCATATAAAACCGATTTTTGGCGGGTAACCTAACACATAAAAATTCACCGCAAGCGCGTCAGGGCTGTAATTGTCAATGTTGTTAAGGAATATGGAAGAAAAAATATTGCCTTATGGGGTAAAAAATATTGCAAACATGTAAATTTAGGGATTATATAATATTTTTTTAATTTTCGGTCGATCGTTCATCTATTGGGGGTCGGTCATCTTTTGGTGCCACTACCCTATGGCTGATCCGGTTCTAGGTTTTACTGTCCTGTTGCAAGCTCAATCCTAATGGGGAATTGTATGGATGGCAACTATGATAGAACCTTTCCCCATTAGTCACCCCATACCTGCTCATAATACCAGACACAAATAAAATGCATGAATAATTAATTATTTCATCGAACGATAACATGTTTTTAGTAATACGGACATAGTGTTTTAGCAATAACACGGGATTTTTTTAAATCCCATACTTTTACGTTAAATGAGCGGATTTTTCAGTCATGCCCTATGTAAATCTATGTTAATACCCTACTTACAGTGAGCTGTCAATATATCAATATGGCATGGCGGCTATGGCAGGGGTTCCCAAACTGTGAGTCGCGACGCCATGGGGCGTCGCGGTAGTATCCCAGGGGCGCGGCGTCGCGGCGTCGTGAGGCGATCTAAATAACTTGGAGCTCAGTTTATCAAGAATATCGTGCCATTCGCACTGCAGCATTGAGGGTTTTATTACCGTTTGCGACATCATACTTGTGCGAGACAGGTTTCTCTGCAGTTGCAGTAATTAAGAACAAGTATAGATCTAAAATAAATTTAGCAAATAAATACTACACGATAATTCCCATAACGGTGTTGTATGTAACCGAACACATTTAATTTTGTACCTTGGCCCCGTGGTTAACTATCTACATTCTATCTATGAAACAACATGTCCAAGCGGTGGGCGGGTTGTTTCATGTTTCATAGAATGGTCGCTTTCCATTACGTTCTCTCCCTTGTCAATTTATCTTTTTACGTCACAGCTTCGCTGTCGGTGACGTCGTTGGAAAATCAAAGATTAACGGATAAACCTGGATAGTCGATAAACGGATTTGGGCTTCATGAATTCAAATGTGATTCACATTATGATTATCATGAATGAGTGTGATTAAACAGATTGAGATGAGTCATAATTTTTACTTACTTAGAAATTCGAAGAATTAATAAATAAATATCCTGGGACATTTCTCAAACACGGCCATCTGATTCTTAAAGGCCTTATTACACTATTCGATATCAAGCCAGTCTTAGTAAGACTTTCTTAAAGTCTAATTAGACAAGCTCGCTATTACACCTTGCGAATATCGCATGCTAATGCTAACTCATTTGCAAGGCGTACGCAGCCGGTGACGGTTGTCGCGGTGTCATGGGATGACTTTCGATGCAACAGAAAAACATAGCTCTTGTCACGACTATTGGTTTGAATAATAATAAAAATGTTAATTATTTGGAAAAAAAAAAGCCAAACATAGATTATATTATTATTATTATTATTGTATCTTTCCTTTTGGAATTTCACGGTCCGAGGACCGGTCCTTTTGGAAGGCGTGCATGGGGATACAGATCCAACACGTAGAGGCCCCTTTAAGATACTTTAATGTGTAGGGATATGTACATACACTAAGCGGGTTCTATCTTTGCCCGCACTATTGAAAAGAACGGCCAAAGACAGCACCCGCGAAGTGCAAGGACTATTGCAGAAAAGAAGGGAACTATACTGGGTCTATGGAAGGAGCTTGCTGGACTGGTTGCTGGGCTATTGATTGAGACAACGGGACACCTGCCAAATCAAACGTCTCAATCTCGATATCCTGGCAGACGGTGACTCGCCGCTAACTAAATGGGCCCCCCAAAAACAGTCACCGAAACAAAGGTGACAAAGGGAGCAACATTGGTGTCAGCAGCTAAGGGTGTCGAGAGGAGTGCACCGGTTTCATCATCGCGAGTAATCTCGGAGCGGGTTTCCCCGCTATTACGCAAATTGAGCACTTCCACCCTTTCGAGCATATAGCTCTCGCGCTCCACTCAGGCCGGCCGGTGAAGGCGAGCCCGAGGGGGGGGGGGCATAGGTGCCGCCCCCGGGAGATCTCGGGTCCGTGGTGTCGCTACTCACCAACAGCTCGCCACAAGCCCTGCGGCTTTATTATTATTATTATTAGATTGTCCAAAAAATATATAAAAAATGTAACCTTGCTGAGTTTCTTGCCGGATTCTTCTCAGTTGAAGGCCGAGTTCCGAACCGGTAGTAACTTCAGTAAATGTTGACCTTCATAAGTGCCCTTCTGGGGCCTAAATTGAATAAATGGCTTTGACTTTGACTTTGAATACAAATGAAAAAGTAAAATATGGGTGAAGAAGGTTAAGACGTATTTTTGTGACTTTTCTGCCAAAAATATGGCATGTCACGGTATACACATCAATAACATTAAAAATCACTTCCTTTTCTTTTGAACAAGCCATTGTTCACGCCACAACAAACAAACACGGACTTTACCCGACGACTTCACTCTGCCGCCGCCGCGCGCCGACTGAACGGTCTCGCGTGCTAAAGGCCTTATTACACTATTCGATATCAAGCCAGTCTTAGTAAGACTGTCTTAAAGTCTAATTAGACAAGCTCGCTATTACACCTTGCTGAATATCGCATGCTAACTCATTTGCAAGGCGTACGCAGCCGGTGACGGTTGTCGCGGTGTCATGGGATGACTTTCGAAGCACCAGAAAATCGCCATAGCTCTTGCCGCGACTATTGGTTTGAATACAAAATTAAAAAGTAAAATATGGGTGAAGAAGGTTAAGAAGTATTTTTGTGACTTTTTAACCGACGAAAAAACGGAGGAGATTTACAAGTCGACGCGTATATTTTTTTTTTTTTTTAATGTATTTTCACGCATAACTTTTGCACCTCGAAGTTGGTCCCATATAAATTTGGATACAAAAAACCTACCCTAAGCGTGGGAAAATAGGGGTGATCTATTGTTCACTCACAGATTTTAATGCTGAGTTGTGTACCTATTACATCAAAAGATATCAAAAATTAAGTATGTAGTAATTAGTAGATTATACCTACACAAAAAATGATAAAATAAAAAAATTTAACAAAAAAATTAAACCACCGAAAAATCTGAAAAGCAAAAAATAATGTTGAATATAAATTGAATTTTATAATGTTTTTCAGTCGGGGATAAATAAACAAATATCACAAAAAAAATACATACCTACGTAGGATATTGGTTTATCCCCGACTGCAAAACCTTATAAAATTCAAGTTATATTCAACATTATTTTTTGCTTTTCAGTTTTTTCGGTGGTTTAATTTTTTTGTTAAAAAGTTTTATATGCTATAAATATGGCATGTCACGGTATACATCAATAACATTAAAAATCACTTCATTTTCTTTTGAACAAGCCATTGTGCACGCCTCAAAACAAACACGGACTTTACCCGAGGACTTCACTCTGCCGCCGCCGCGCGCCGACTGAACGGTCTCGCGTGCTAAGTCTTATTAAACCACGCGATATTCAGCAAGCAAGCAAGCAAGCACGGCCGAACCCATTCGGTCGGTCTAATTAGACAGACTACCTTGCTTACTCTTATTACACTTTGCTGAATCTTAGTAAGACTGTCTTGATATCGAATAGTGTAATAAGCCTTTAAGACTGTCTTAAAATCTAATTAGACAAGCTCGCTATTACACCTTGCTGAATATCGCATGCTAACTCATTTGCAAGGCGGACGCAGCCGGTGACGGTTGTCGCGGTGTCATGGGATGATAACGCATAACTTTTTACAGAGTAGTCAGATTTTGATAATTCTTTTTTTATTGGATAGAGTATACCTCGAAGTTGGTCCCATATAAAGGATACAAAAAACCTACCCTAAGGGTGGGAAAATAGGGGTGATCTATTGTTCACTCACAGATTTTAATGCTGAGTTGTGTATTACATCAAAAGATATCAAAAATTAAGTATTTAGTAATTAGTAGATTATATACACAAAAAAATGATAAAATAAAACTTTTTAACAAAAAAATTAAACCACCGAAAAAACGGAAAAGCAAAAAATAATGTTGAATTTAACTTGAATTTTATAATGTTTTGCAGTCGGGGATAAATAAACAAATATCACAAAAAAATACATACCTACGTAGGTTATTGGTTTATCCCCGACTGCAAAACCTTATAAAATTCAAGTTATATTCGACATTATTTTTTGCTTTTCAGTTTTTTCGGTGGTTTATTTTTTTTGTTAAAATGTTTTATATGCTATAAATATAGCATGTCACGGTATACACATCAATAACAATAAAAATCACTTCCTTTTCTTTTGAACAAGCCATTGTGCACGCCACAACAAACAAACACGGACTTTACCCGAGGACTTCACTCTGCCGCAGCCGCGCGCCGACTGAACGGTCTCGCGTGCTAAGTCTTATTACACTACGCGTTATTCAGCAAGCAAGCACGGCCGAACCCATTCGGTCGGTCTAATTAGACAGACTACCTTGCTTACTCTTATTACACTTTGCTGAATCTTAGTAAGACTGTCTTGATATCGAATAGTGTAATAAGCCTTTTAATTAAACCTACACTAATAGTCTACTCTACACCTCATCGTTTATAATCTTTGTCCATCAAGATTTACATGCTGGCAAAATTACCCAAACTTTCGGGACAATGTAAATACCAAGTAAAATGTTATATCATGTGATTATTGCCCTTTTTAGAGTTCCGTACCCGAAGGGTGCCAAACGGGACCCTATTGCTAAGACTCCGCTGTCCGTTCGTCCATCCGTCCGTCCGTCTGTCTGTCAGTGGGCTGTATCTCATGAACGATAATAGATAGCTAGACAGCTGAAATTTTCAGAGAATATATATTTCTGTTGCCGTTAGAACAAAAAATAATGAAAATGAAAAAAAGGGGACATACAAGAAAGGTTTTTTTGGCGTTTTTTTGTTTCATGGCAAAGTTGAGTTAGTTAATATTGTACGGAATTTAACCCTCCATGTGCTAGTCTGACTCGCATTTGGCCGGTTTTTTAGTTATTTACCATTTTCTTTCTTTCTTTCTATCCCTTTAACCTGCTATACTATATAAAATTAAATATGTCCTGGAACATTCCTCACACACGACTATCTGAAACCAACCAAGCTAAACAGAGCTATGGAAACCAGATAACTGATAATATACTACTTTTTGTATTTTAATAAATATAAAGTCATAATAATATAGAATAAATTCAGTTTAGTAATTGAATTTGTTGTATATTTCAAACAATCATTATCCGCTCTGTTCGGTGGAATTATTTCCATGCAATTATACCGCTATTAATATTAAATTATTAAAATTGCAAATATCGAGATCAATTTGATAGTACACGCAGGGTTGCTATGTGAACGATGGTGGTGCCTCATTTATTTTCTATTCTTTTATGTCGCAGCGTATGTCCTGTGTAGGAATCGAACCCACGACCTACAGCGTGATAGGTAAAGGTCTTATCACCAACGTAACTCGTCCGTCAAATTGAAAATTGAATTTAATGTTAAAAATAAATGTTTTATGTTTTAATCAATATTCGTAATTGATCCAATGGTAAGGTATCCTTTTATTTACTTCGATGACTCATCAAGCTTTGCAGTGCGGGCTGTGTGCCATAAAGTAGCTTGATTAAAGAACTTAATGGGAAAAGGAAAACAGTATTTAAACATGGTATCCCTGTCGCGAACTGTCAAATAAAATCAGTCAGTTGAGTGCAATTCTGTTCTTTTTTGACAGCTGACGACGACGACGTCCGTCGTCGCGGTCTATTCTCTATACATTCGTAGTGCGGTGCTACATTTTTCAATTGGTCAATTAATTAATGTTTAATTTTAGGAAGCTCCTATTAAGGTCGTATTATGTATCCATTATAAAAAAAACCTGTCACTTTCATTTATGATAGTTTCTGTGTAATGTTATGATATTTGAAGTAAGTATGTTTTATTATAAATCCAAGACTGTTCTTTGTCGAAATCAGTCAAAAACAAAGGCCCAGTTCAGCAGAGGACATCTCGTGACAGAATATGATGATGATACTAATTTTATAGTGGTTACAGAGTTGGTATACATATTTCAGATATCTGCAGCTCGGATAAGTCATATTATGGGCATCCTTAAATCAGCCAATGATGAAGATATCTTGGAAAAACGTCGTCAAGCTCAACAGTTGAGACTTTTGGCGAGTAATTCTTAAACTATTCTTGTTGAAATAAACATTGATTAAATTGTGCACAGCACTACAAAGTCAATGCATTTTTATTTACTGGAAATGCTAAAATTCTTCCAAATTCTATATAGAAGTCTTTGATATCTGGCTTATTTTTATTATTCCTTATAAAAAAATACCTCGTCAATTTAGTAGTATGTACTTACATACGAGTATGTTATTAAACATTATTCGTGAAAAAATGTTAATTGTTTCAATATTTTCAAAATATGGGCGCTATATCTAGCTTTCTTTTTGTGAAGTTTAAGTCGTAATATTAAGATAAAGTTAAACCAATGAATAGCCTTCATATTAAACCTTTAAAATTGGTATATTCAGTACATTAAAGTTTTACTAAAATATGAAATAAAATTAGCCTTTATCTAGTTTCCATATCATAAGTTTGCTTAGCTTGGGATTACGACTCAGATCATTAAAATAAATGAAATCCACTCGCAGAGCGCAGTTGATGTTTACAATACACCTTCCAGCCCATTTTAATTCTTTTGACCTATTCAAGTATTCAATTGTTTCGACATGCAATAGTCCGGGAGGTACTGATGCATTTTAGGTAGTATTAATACGCCGATCGATGGCCATCTTTTTCAATAGATCTTGAATGACTAATATGTGAACCACGCATTAGCGATGCACCCGCGGTGGGTTTAGGATTGGAAGGTTACGGCAGGGGTAAACTTTTTTTTTTACAAATTCATGCGAGCAGCTGACGCGTGTTCCCCCCTCCACCATGCAGCAGACGATTTTTTTCAGCTCAGTATTATGTCAAATACTTATGAAACAAGTTTGAGCCGGCGTACTATGTCTTATTTTTTACTGGGAGTGGCTGATGACGGATGTAGAAGACTTGAGCACTTACTTGAGCAGACGGTCGGTTCACTTATTAGTCATATAAGATCAACTATACATTTCAACGTCAGCCGGCTTACTATGACTTTTGTGTTTGCAACGCTACCTCCCGGACTAACCGTCACAACGGAGTCGTCGTCGGTTGCTGTCAAAAACGTTTCAGAATACCAAAGCTGGTGAAAGGTTGTAGGTGTGTCGAGTTCGTTAATATTTTCCAACTTTTTACTATTATTATAGTGTTTAGAGAATTATAACAATAAGCATCAAGTGCAGTTTATTTGTACTAAAATACATGAAGTGTTAAAGTGAATTTGTTACGATAACATAAAAATGGCAAGAACTGCAATTTATTTAGTTATTTCATTATTAGGTTGTAACGTATTGGTAAATACTGATACACCGTTAAAATTTTATCAAGAGAAGGTGAGTACACGGATTTTTAATTGATTTGTTATTTTATTAACAATTTGGGCGGATGTTTATTATGCGTGGCGTGCATGCATTTAATTGCTCTGAAGAAGGTCATCAGACAATACTTATTATTAACATAGAGAGGGATATAATTATACAATAACGTGACCTCTACAGCCTATAAAGTATCTTTCACTTGACACTAACATAGATTTAGCTTAGATTTAAAGTGAAAGGTTAGGTAGTGTCATGTCAATGGGTCATGAAGTTACAAAAGATATTTTTTTAGTCACATGCAAGTAACTTTGCCCACATTTGATTGACCTAGTAAATAAATTATATATAGTTAACATTTATCCCATGCTTATCTTATTTAATTTGTTTTCAAAAGCTTGGTAAAGTCATATTTGCATGAAATATTATTAACAAAATCTTAATATTTTAATATAAATCAGACATTTTCATACAAAAAATATAAGGCAGCTTATGTATTAATACATAGTCAACTTAAAACTCCTGGACCCTCAATAGTTTCAGAGAAATAAAGACATTAAAGTTGACGTAAAAAAAATTCTTGCTCATCCTTTTGAAATTAGTAAACAAACCACACTTTATTAATCCTTTGACTGTTTGACGATACGTGTGGGCAAGGAAAACAATAGAAATCTATTGTTATTTTTTAACCGCAAGATAGAAATCTATTGTTATTTTTTAACCGCAAGTCAAGGGATTAAATTTTGAATACATTGAAACCTATTTTGAATACATTGAAATATTTCCCGGCAGCCCGGTTTCAGGGTTCCAGCATAAATACATTTATAATCTTTGGTATAGCAAAAAATGTGTTTTAATTCAATATTTTTACATGGTGATTCACTACTCTTTATACATACATATTATTGCATATCCTTGAATATCGATTTGGTCAGCTGTAGTAAACAAATATAACTAAGCATTATCCTTTTTTGTGGTGACTATCCTTATCCAGCTATGATTTAAGTCTTTAAACACTTGTCACAATCTTTTTTATATTCACTGGATAGTAGGTACTTAACTATGAAAGGAAAATATTGTGTGTCAAATAAATATGGTATGTAAAGGTAAATACAGGAAAAAAATTTACCAGCATGCAAATTTAGACAAATTAATATTTAGGCGTGGACTGACTATGATTTTGACAGCACTCGGTTCTTCACTGGAATAGGGTTGAAAATGGTAAATCATAAATGTGTCAACTCTATGAAATGGACTGTTATTTACGGGTTTTCTTTAGATTCTACAGAATATACGCATTAAATTGAATAAGTGTCTGGTTAACATTCTAATATAATTCTGTATCTTATATATTCTTAAAAATAAAATTGTTGTCATCGCTGAAAATACGGAGAATTTCGACGCGAAAGATTTTTTTTGACGTAACTTACGAATTTTTTATTGGGAATATCAAAGCACTTTTTAATATTCTATTCGTATTTTTTTGTGTTAGGTACGAGGGCTGTTTGATAAGTCCGTGACTTTTTGAATTTCACGAGCAATATCTTTATTGACAACACTGCCCCGATAAACTGCCATTAATTGATAGACTACTGAAAAAAAATTTGCAAGCTGCCTCATTGCGATTGTGTTTGACAGCCATTTTAAGCAGACAACCTCGTCAATTTTAAGGAAATGGAAAAATCAGAATTTCGTGTGCTGATTAAGCATTATTTTTTGCGTAAAAAAACCATCACCGAAACCAAGGCAAGGCTAGATAAATATTATAGAGACTCTGCACCTTCAATTTCCATGGTAAAGAAGTGGTTTACTGAGTTCCATTGTGGTCGTACCAGCACAAATGACGCAGAACGTTCAGGTCACCCAAAAGAGGTCGTCACGCCAGAAATCGTCGATAAAATTCATGTAATGATATTGGACGATAGGAGATTGAAAGTGCGTGAGGTGGCTGAGGCTATAGGCATTTCAACTGAGCGGGTACATCACATTTTACATGAATATTTGGAAATGAAAAAGTTATCCGCGCGATGGGTGCCGCGATTGCTCACACTCTACCATAAGCGCAACCGTGTGACAACTTCAAAGGACTGTTTGGCGATGTTTAGCCACAATCCGAACGAGTTTTTGCGCCGTTTTGTAACCGTGGACGAAACATGGATCCATCACAATACACCAGAGACCAAGGAACAATCAAGACAGTGGGTTTCTCCGGGGGAACGTGCACCAAAGAAGGCCAAGGTGGGTCTATCGGCCAACAAGGTGATGGCCACAGTTTTCTGGGATGCACGTGGTGTCATTCACATCGACTACCTTGAAAAGGGTAAAACAATCACCGGCGCATATTATGCAGAGCTTTTGGACAGATTCGATGTTGATTTGAAGCAAAAACGACCGCATTTGGCGAAGAAAAAAGTTTTGTTCCATCAAGACAATGCACGTGTTCACACGTGTGTAGTCACCATGGCAAAAATCCATGAATTGGGCTATGAACTGCTACCTCATCCAGCATATTCTCCAGATTTAGCCCCCTGTGACTATTTCCTGTTTCCAAATCTGAAGAAATGGCTGGGTGGAAAGAGATTTGGGTCTAATGAAGAGGTCATCACTGAAACAAACGCCTATTTTGAGGGCCTTGAGAAAACCTACTATTTAGAAGGGATAAAAAAATGGAAAAACGGTGGACTAAATGTATTGAGCTAAAAGGAGACTACGTTGAGAAATAAAACGTTTTTTCACCGAAAAATTTTTTTTTTTTTATAATTGTCACTGACTTATCAAACGACCCTCGTATTTCATTGCGTTACGTCATGCTCGACTCTCAAAGAAACCCATTTTTGAGATTTAAGCTTAGACCTGGCCTTAAACCGAGTTTTATACAATTTTTTATCACAAAAAAACTTCGATACTTGTTGGCGTGCAGGCGTAACAAAACACGCGCGCCACCCTGCCGCCCGGGTGGGGATTGCACCCCCGCTGACTCCCGCCGCACGCGTTAATTCATAGATTGTGTCCATATTCCGTATTGTTTCGTGTAAAAAAAAATATTTTTAACAAAATGTCCGAAATCTTTAAACTACTTATTCTGATCCACCAAAAAAAAAAAATGCACTAGTTAAAATTTTATCTTGTATACCTATACCATATATGTATTTTATGGGAATTTGTTTACTTTAAAATTCCAATTTCACTATTAAAAAAAATTGCTTCCCTTACAGAATTTCCATGAAGCACAAGACTACACAGATCAAAACATTAAAGACTTAGCAAAGTTATCCGATATAGCTCATTTCAGAGCAGTATTAGATGAAATATTAATACCCAGAGTGGTTGGCACCCCAAATCATGAGAAGGTTGGCAATTATATCACAAACTCTATGAGAGACCTTGGGTGGGATGTTACGGAGAATGTGTTCCCAGATAAAACACCAGTGTTTGGGACATTAAACTTCAAGAATATTATCGCCAAATTGAATCCCAATGCTGATAGATATTTGGTGCTAGCATGCCATTATGATAGTAAATATACAAGGGAGCATGTTTTTATTGGTAAGTAAAATAATAATAAATTAATATCCTGGGACATTCCTCACACACGGTCATCTGATCCCAAACTTAGCAGAGCTTGTACTATGGCAACCAGATAACTGATATAATACATATACTACTTTTTGTTTGTAAATACATACTTAATATACATAATTACACCCAGACTCAGGACATACAGACATGTTCATGCACATAAATGCATGTCCCGTGTGTGAATCGAACCCACGACTTGCGGCGCGTAAGGTGAACCTTAACCAACTGCGCCAACTGGCCCATCATTAATAATAGTGTGGATGCAGAGTGGCCGTAGTTATTTGATTTGTTTGTTCCCTTATAATAATCAAAACTAGACTTGTATGGGAAGGGAATCAAAAATACATGACAAAAGCGCTACTTTAGACCTTTAAACAATGTGCGAGCATAATCATCAATCATTAATATTCCTTCATAATAGTTTCTGGTATGTATTGGTGTTACAATTGATACTGAATAGTCAAATTGTACGCCGACATAATGACTCTTCTGCCATTGTCCAGCGCATTTCACAGGTTCGCGGGTTTATAAAATTGATCAGTAATTTGGTTGAACATAAAATTTAAAATGATTTTGGTTCCGCGCCGGTAGCTTAACGGTCATTGTACGTCTAAAGTCCAATTACCATTAGCAATGCAGGTGGTTTAACATCTAGCCCCTATACACCTCCGTAACGTGAGCTTTGATGTTATTTTAAATATACAAATACATCTATGTAGTTTTTATTGTTGTTTTAATGATCTATGAAATGTGTTTCTCTATATAAAAGATTTAATCAATTTGTTATCAATCAAGTATGCTTATTTCCAATTGTTTGCTTCTTCCAAATTATTCTCAGTGAAATATATGCTAAATTTATGGGGAATCCATGTCGTCTAAAATGGCCTTTCGAGCGATATAGAGGCACACACGGCTACATATCAAGCTATGCATTACCAGTATACGCTGATCTCGTATTGTATAAAATTTTCGTACGGTCAGCTTATACTAGAAATGTATAGCTTGATGTGTAGCCGTGTGTGCATAGAACTTGCCGTTCGGGAAATGAATTCTATCAGTAATATTTTTAAGAGCAGTCTTTTCGTACTCCCAAGTCAGACAAATTATACCTGTTTAAAAGTACATATAAAATCTGGAAGCGATCTAAGCAAAAGTATTTTCAACAGGAGCAACAGATTCAGCAGTGCCATGTGCAATGATGATCAACCTGGCGAAAGTCATGTCCAAACAGCTCCAACCATTAAAGGAGGCCAACCTGAGTCTCATGTTCATATTCTTCGATGGAGAGGAGGCCTTCCGGCAGTGGGGGCCCACTGACTCGATATATGGTGCCAGACATCTCGCTAAACAATGGCACGAAACATCTTATAAGGATGGTGCTAATCATCTGCAGAGGATGGTGAGTGTATTTCTTTGATGTTAGGGATAAAGAATCATGGCGAGATTTGTACAAACAAATAAAGATTTTTAGACGTTGAAATGTCGTTATTATTGATCCTTGGTGCCTAAGGAATAACTTGAGGCATTTAACATATTTTTAGATCCCCGGGATAAGAATGCGACATTCCATGTCATGCCGGCGAATCACGACCAAAACCATTATGTTGTTGTTATGTTTTGCGGGGTTTATAAAATATTTCATGTAAGAGGTATTAATATGTTGCTGGTAATGTAATCTCAACATTGGAAGTGATTCAAAACTCTGTAAAATGTTTTATTTTACAAATCAATGTATGGATCTCGCCATCATTCTTTATGTCATTGGCATCCTTTAAAAATGCTTCAGGTAGACCATCAAATCGAAGAACTTTGACTATGGACACAACTAAGCGAAACTTGCGAAAAAAAAAAACAGCTGCAGCCAGCAGCGAAAGTTAATCAATTTAATGGTCTCAACGTTCGTCTGACAGGATGCTTACCATTTCAAATTTACATAGGAAAATTAAATTGTTTAGTTGTTCTATGAGGGGTTTCAGATTATAAAGAATAAGTACATAACATTACTATTGATTAGGATAAGTACATTAGAGTATTCAAGATTATTTCCGCGAACTATAGCAACTCATAAGGAACTAAACCAGCATAAGCTGAACTCCATTTTGTATGCCGCGCGGACAGTCCGGAGGTAGAAGTTTTTCTGTCGACTGTACAAGAAACTTAATTCGCCTCAAAAAACGTTTATCTAATTAGTACTTCTCCGATTTCCTACAAAACTTGCGGAGCCGGAGGTCGAATCCTTTGTCGACTTCTTAAATTAAATCCTCTTGTTACGCGACTGACTGAACACTCTGAACTTTTACATTTAATGTGCGTCTATGCTACGCGAACCGCGAGCCGAGCCTCTATTCGTTTTTTGCTCGCGATGTCAAGTGTGGACGTACAACGAGCCTACAACACGAAGCGTGATGCGAATCCCTGTGTTTAAAAAAAAACTGACAATCGCCGGAGCGCAGTCGAGCGCGATCCGAACGCTCGTTCGGCGCTCGCAAGTCCGTCCACACTACGCGAATCCGTGCTCCACGTGTGCTCGGCTCGTGCTCAGTTCGCGTAGCGAGGACGCACCATTAGATGAAGTAACATAAGAAATCGATATGCCGCGAATCTTGGTATTATCTTGAGATTTCAGTGAATGAAAACATCGCATGGAAACCATAGCACGGTTGTAGAACATTTTTAGTAATAGCCTGGCTTCCACCACCAAATTGAATATCTATCGCCAAGCACATACAGGTGTCGTATAGGTTTCGGGAGTTGCACTTGATAGTTCTTGGCTTATTTAAGGTCGATCGATCAAACGTTGGAAAACTTCCTGCTAATGTCCATTAGGCGACGTTAGACCCCATCACCTGCTTGCTTGCTTGGTGCCTTGCTGTGAGAGCATAGCGTTATTTGGCTCAGAGAGTAACTCGACTGGGAAAGTACCTCCACCCAGAATACCGCAGCTAGAAAACATAGTGTTGTGTTGGGTGAGAGAGGAAGGTTCAGTAACGCGTGAGTGATGGATGCCTCGTGGGTTGCAAGCGCCCATAGTGCTATAAATAAATATCCTGGGACATTCCTCACACACGGCTATCTGGTCACTATGGTAACTGCGTACCAGGGTCCTTGTATGCTTCTTTTCTGACTTAGCAGTATAAAAAGATGCTATTTTTATTCAAACAATGTACATAAAATTAGTTATTCTATGCCATAACGATCTCGAAGCTTATGGCATTGTCTGCGACATAAATGCAAATCTTATTTTAGAATCAGTTGCGTCTGGAAAAATAAATGAGTCGTTCGCTTGATAATGATTCTGATATCAAAATTGAATCGTGAGTGCGTGACCTGTTCGTCACGCTCCAAAACATTGTAAGTTTGTACGTAGGTAGGTAATGGGCGTTAAATTTAAACTTCACACTTGTTATATGAATGTAAAGCCTGGATTGCTCGTTTGAATTGCTATATACCTTACATCTTTTATAAAGTTATATATATCGCAATTTCACCCACGATCCCCGATTTTATCCCATTTGGAGTAGAATTTTGGGAAATCCATATGTAAAACACCCTACAATACGTTATAAGAAAAAATACCCTTCAGATTATTTAATTTGATAGCTTTTTGCGGATAACATTCATGCGGATTTTGCAATGGCACTTCACTTCAGTAACTTAAAAACAACCCGCATGTATTACAATATTTTAATTTATCGCTGGAAATTCCCATAATATTTGATGCAGGGGTCTCGGGAGCGATGTGCTGGGTTTTCCAGAGCAACTCATCTGAAACTTGTTCACTCACTTGCTTGCACGTACTCAGTTTTGATGTCGAGATTATAAAATGATAAATATTTACGATATTATCAATCTGCCGTAAAATAAATGTGAACACGATAGTGAAGTTTCATAATTTGCAATTTCGTAGTAATGAAAAATAAATAAAGGTGGGAAAGAAAAATTATATGTAGTATGAATAGCCCATAGCAACCGTATGTTTAGTAAGATGAAATCATAATTCAAAATAATTATTACTGATTTTATTAAACACCAATTACATTCGTTAACATTGCCATTTTAAGATTTGTCATCGTCAAATCGACGATCACAGCTGTTATGAAGTCCTTTCTTGAATCTAAGCTTGTTTTGAAAAGAGTAGTTGCTGAGTTTATTGCCGGCTCTTCTCAGCAAATGCAACCTTCTGAACCGGTATTAGAGTATTAGAGTCAGGCTTTTCATAAGTGCCTGCGAAGGTCTATTTGTTTCTTACAAATTTAATAATGTTAACCTATTCAGGAATAATTGTAATTCTGTTATTCATTCTACTGATAGGTCATGAACTTCCAAATGACACAATATTATATGATAAAAAGTCTACATAACAGAGAGGCCGAAGGAAAATTACGACATTATTACGCTATTATTATTGTAGACATAACATTTTGTAAATCAACTGTTTGTGACGGCTCTATTCTTGCGGTATTTAAGTCCAAAATCTTATCTTTTCTTATCTGTGAGAATATAGATTGTAAAGAACCCCGTATGGACAGTGAAGTTCATTTGTATGCTTATAAAATAAAGGATATGTAAATACATTATCGAACAAATTAACCCAAAGAAGCCTATGAAATATGACGCGAATGAAATGAAATTAAATACATTCCCGAATTCCTCATCACTGACATTGCGCGCTGATTGGCTAAGTCAAGGGCACACTAAACATTTAGATGCACTGATTGGTCGGTTTGATTAATAAGTACAATACACTTACTAGATACGGAATTAAATTGCTCGGTAACTCAAGGGTAACTCCAAAGGGATGTTTCCTCGATATACATACACTCTTACTCATATAGTATTATAGTATGTTTGATATACATACACTCTTACTCATAAGTATATATAAGTTGTCACATATTTATCTATTACCTTACTGTCATGGTCAAACAATGTGGCCTTCGTGACCATTTAATCCAAAGAATCATGGCGAGGTCCATACATTGATTTGTACAAAAAAATTAAACTTTTTAGAAACTTTTGAATCACTTCCAATATTGAGATAACATTACCAGCAACATATTAATATACTTACTTGAAATATTTAATAAACCCCGCAAAACATAACAACAACATAATGATTTTGGTCGCGATTCGCCGGCATGGCCTAGAAGGTGGCATTTTTATCACGGGGATATAAAAATATTTTTAATGCCTCAAGTTTATTCCTTAGGCACCAAGGATCAATAATAATGTAATTTCAACGTCTCTAAAAATCTTTATTTTTTTTGTACAAATCTCTCCAAATATTGTCCTCTTGTTCCTCACAGGATGTGCTCGTTCTCCTGGACTTACTCGGAGCTCCAGACCCAATATTCTTCAGCTACTTCCAGTCCACTGAGAAGTGGTACGTGCGTCTCGCCAGCGCGGAACAGCGGTTGGCCGAACTGGACCAGTTCCAAGCTTACTCCCGAGGCAAGTCGGAACAGACATACTTCAGACTGAGGAGCTCGGGTGCCTTCATTGAGGACGATCATATACCTTTCATGAGGAAAAGTAAGTTGCTTTCGCAATATATTTTCTGTCGTAAATATTGGACATGTTGGTTAATCAAGCGTTTGCAAATTATATAAGTGTTTCTTATTTAAAATTAGCAGCATAGGTTTTTCTGTCAAGATGAAGGTATCTCCATGTTTAATTAATATACAGGTCGTTGTTTTGGTCAGCGACGAGCGACTCAGGGTCGATAATACAAATGATACTGGTGCTAAAAAAATACTGTTTTTTTCTTTAATAATAAAAATAATATTTGGAAAATCATGTAATAAGCTAAAGTGTAGATAATACAAGAATAACAAGAATAATCAACGGGAGTGCGAGGGAGTAAAGGGGTGCACGTGCCAAGTGACCATACTTTGCGGTAATTTTATTTCAAATTGAATTAGCAACGCATTTACAGTATTTAATGGAATTAAGTCCATTTTTGGGAAATGTATTTTTTGTACTACCACTCCTGGGTCGCTTGTCGCCGACCAAAAAAAGTCAATCATATTTTTTATAAATATGAAAGTTTGGATGTTTGTGATTGTGACTCAATGGTGCCGATTCTTTTGTAAATCGCACTAAACTAATTTTAGTCACATCACATCTCTTACAAACATTATTGAAAAGGGATAGAACATATTTGAAGCTGTCATCGATAGATGGCGACTAAATTTATATTGAAACCAAGCATTGGACTAAGATAGGACTAAACTTCTTACATCCTTTTCTTATGTTCTTTGTTAGAAAGAGACGTAGTGAGACTAAATTAGTTTAGTTGTAAACAACAGAATCAGCACCAATAACACATAAACCGCTAGGAGGGCTGAACGGATTTGGATAAAATTTTGGATAACTCATACCATATAATAATTTACCATGGTAAGATTTTGGTCTAGAACTCGACTCTATACATGGTAAAAACATAGGTATAATATGTACATATTTCCTACTATCATCCTTTTTTTCTTAGTCGTGAAATAGGTATACATTAGACCGCTAAAGTGTCTATAAAAATCGCTCTGTTAGTTGAACTAATAATGGTTGTTAATAAGAATTTGATGTAATTATATGAATATCTTAATGAAGAGAGAGCGTATTTAATTATAGTGACAGTGAATCAGGTGAAACAGTCGGCGGTTATGAATCAGGGTTAACGACATATTTATTTATCATCCTTGGTTAAAAGGCTTTATCTTTTGGGCAGCTTTAAGATAACTGATGGTTTTCAACCGGTATCTTGGGCGTAAAAACCCCACGATTTTCCTTCTACGGTTGATAAATTCCTACTCCACGTTTACTCAGTGTGCATCACAACATTCGTAATCGTAACGTAATCTCCGCGACTTGTTATTGTTTATCAAATAAATGGAATTTGTTAAATACCTTTTATGTAAATCGATTGACGCTGTTTGAGTTATCAGTCAAATTAAGGTAAAACCTACTTTGAGAGTATTCTGGTAAATAGATCAGTGGGGCTACCGAACTGGTATTAATTAAAATCCCTTATCTGGAATCTATAACATTTAGACCTGAAGCGAATGACTTTTTAGTTAGGTCAGTAAAATTGACTTACGCTGTAGACCCGCAGACAAAATTATCATAGCACAGAAAAAATAATAGGTCTCACATCATAGGCGAAAGTGGAAAAAGGAATTTATTTTTATCAGATTAGGCAGGCAGATATTGGACCTCGAACTAAACTGCATATCACGAAGGATTTTTGTGACGAATGTCAAATATGGAGAATATCTTAATCAGACCTACTCGGTTGCTATTCCGATCAGTACATAGGAACAGTATTTCATTAACTTTATGCTGATCCTGTGTTATAGTCTTCATCTACCGAGATCGTCGAGGTCGACTGCGACTGCCTCATTCTAAATAGATGTAATTGAAAAATACCAGCCATTCGATTCATTAGACTACCCTATGAACGGTTCTTTCCATGTCCTCTTTGCATAGATTACTATTATAATACTCCTGTTTCTTTGTGTATTTAGTTTACGTTAAAGGCGACTCTATCCATTCCGCCAAATGCATATAAATGAATTATGAACTTAGTATTAGGTACCTCCCTTTTACCCTCTCATGGGTTGAATTTTAAAAAGCCTTCCGTAGTGGATCCCAGCGTTCTGTGAAGAACCTGTGTCCATTCATGGGTGTGTCCGACTCACACTCGGCCGGTTTCTTTAGAATGTAGATAACCTGGTAAATAGGTACTTATTTTCCTAATGAAGCTATTCTTAGTAATAAACACGGGTAAAAAACGTTAATTAAAACAATAAAATCTAACCACAAGATGTGACTAATAATATTAATATTCGTTTTGGGAAACCCCCCAATTCTGGGAAAGTAATTATTATCAGTGTTAAAGTGGGAATTACAGACGCGAAGCCATTAAAAGCTATCACTTGGGACTTTTTCCTTAATGTGGTAATTCCTTAACCTTTGTATAGAGTGCATCGTTTCATTATTAATAGTATACATAAAAGCGTATCGATTCCGTATTGCGAGTTCACAAAAATTTGCTTTGTATGTAGGTTATTTTTAATCACAGCAGCACCTTGACCTTCGTCGATTAGAATGTCTCGCTCGGACCTCTGTCAGATAGTTTTCTTGGGAACGTGATTGTGTCGTATCACGTTAATTCTACAGTTATTCTTAATTTTAACCATTATTTTTTGACATCCAAAGTTTTCATTTTCTGGTCCTTCGAGCCGGGTTGGTATACCTATCTTGAAAATTCTAGTCGTTTCGATAGAAATGTTATGCAACAGTAAAATAAAATATTATCAATGACATGTTATTGTACACACGTGAAATGTTATAATAGCTTATCTTGTTACATTCACTGATAACTATGATTGATCATAAATGTGAGTAATTCAAACAAAACTCCAATTGCATTTTTATCACAGCAGTAGTTTTAGGTAGTTAGTCGAGAGATTGTTAGAGAATGTAGGTACCTACAATTTGATCAATCGAATTCCAATTCAATGTAAGCGATGTGTGAAGCGGTCTAGCGGATAATGGCCCTGATTCTGTTGTTTGCAACTAAACTAATTTTTATCTCACTATGTCTCTTTCTAACAAAGAACATAAGAAAAGGATGTAAGAAATGTAGTCCTGTCTTAGTCCAATCCTTATTATCAATATAAATTTAGTCACCATCTATCGCGGTTACGTTTAAATACCTGCAAATGAAGACGGCAAAGACTAATTTGATTGCTTTAAATATGTTCTATCCTTTTTCAATAATCACAATAATCAATTGTTACGTCATTTCAACGTCACTAAAAATCTTTATTTTTTTTGTACAAATCTCGCCATGGTTCTTTGGCACACAGATAAAATATACTTTGTATCCCGGGATTACATAACGCCGTATGGTGGAAGCAAGTTTACCATGCTTCATTTATCGACTTTTGGTAAGACATCGGTGGACCTAATTACATAATATACCTACTTTTTTTTCAGACGTAGACATCATTCACATCATCCCATCGCCGTTCCCGAATGTATGGCACACAGCACAGGACGACATGTCAGCCCTAGACTTCAACACAATTGAGAACTTAAACAAGATCATGCGCGTTTTCGTCGCAGAATACCTGCATGTGCAACCCTAGCAAAACAATCGTTATTACATGACGTATAACATGTAAATTACCATTTTTTTTGCTCTTTATGAGTATAAGAATAAGGTTTTAATAGTAAATGAAATGCTTTGCTAATGTGGATGCCACTTAATGTTTTTTTCTCAAGTAAAGTTAATTATAAAATCCGAAAGAATTAAATCAAGTTATTTGATATAATTCCAATAAAATGGCCATAATATGGTACAAAAAAGTAGCAACAATTACTGAAATAACTAATGGAAAGCTATCATTAGGTAAAGCTATTTCTAATAATCGGATTGATAGCATTGCATTTTTTCAGTCTATGTAATAAGTACTTATGTATTTAATTCGGTATAATTTTTTCACATTCCAATAGTTAGGCCTAAAAAGATTACCGGTGAGATTCTTCGAAACTAATTTGCACAAAATTCGACGATTTTTTCCACGAAAAGATTTTGTACGCCGTCGTATGACGTCCTTTCGTGGAATGAATCTAGTAAATTCAAAATATAAAACCATGTTTTTGTGAAATTCTTCGAATGTATAATATAGCGTATACAAGCGTTTCAAAACTAAATATTTTCCTGTTTTAGATATTTTAATACAATTCCGTATTATTAAAGTACTTAATATAGTTTTTCCTGTTAAGTATTTCCTAACGAACATGATAATCCTGACCTTACGAAGTGACCAAACACTTGTTTACATATAATTTTATTAGCTAATTTAGATATTAGGAAAGCTTCTTGATAATGTACGTCAAAAAACGAATTTACAATGTTTAAACATAATATTTAGACACGTAGATGCGGCTTAAATTGAAGAATTATTATTATTGAGATTGATAATTTAAAGCCATTGCAAATTAGAAAGATTTTAGGCCGACAGTGCCTGCTAATGCAAGAGAAATTAGATTGAGATTATATGCTTTATTGAATTTTGCCTAAGGCATGCTCTTAAAAATGCTTATAATTTATTTTCAACATGTTGGTGCTATTAATTTAAATATTTTGCGCTGAATGTATTTATGTATAGCTCGTTATACAGGGTGTATTTCGCATGGTAACGCAAACTTCGCGAAAAGGCTACACCGAATGCCACTAATCAAATTGTGAAAGTCATTCACCTCGCTAACGATCGGTTATAGAAATTGTCATTTTCGAGCGCGCAATGTATTGTGAACACCGCGATTTAAACGCGCGATAACGTTGTGCCTACGTAGTATGTCGCTGACTGCAGGCGAATATCGCCAACAACAATAATACCTACACCATTTCTAGTTTTATTTACATTGCTACTTTTAGTGAAAGTAATGAATTAATAACTTATTTATTTTTAATCTCTTTGGGTTAGGTAAGAATAACGATTATGAACAGTCTAAAGTAAAAAAAACTAAAAAAAAAAATTTAAAAATTTGGGAAAAACCGACGAAAAATTCCAACATGGGGGGGTCCAGAATCATGTCCTGGACCCATGGTATCCGTTTGTGCGGCGATGTCCCTTACACCCTGTATAAATTTATTAAGTAGTATGCTTATGTGTGCACAAAATAGAATAATGCAAATACTTTCTTGCCGTTCCTATTAGGTTTTGTAAAAGAACGGATTACTCGCATTCTAAAGAAATTATATTTTCTGATATTTTATTTTAACATCGCGGGTACTCTGAGTAACTTTGAAGGGCACCTCTCGTATTCGTAAAAACATGATCGTCCATTATTCGTGAGCACGGGATTTAAGATTTAATGCCGTTATTTGATTGAATCAAATTAGTTGGTAGTACTGGGACAGTTGTTAGTGATAACATAATGCATTACCTATTAATGTTTATAATGCTAACCAAAGATTTCTAACTCAGGCGGAGAAGGTATTGTTTTTTTGTGAAATTGTTATTAAATAATTGGACTGTTTTACAAAAAACTTAAACCGACTTCAAAGTACACTAAGAAGTAATCAAATCCTGATCTGATGACAATGGGACCAAACGGGAAGTGTACCCTTTCAAATAAAAAAAAATCCTAATCGGTTAATAAATAACGGAGTTATTAGGTAACAAACAAAAAAAAAACAACCGAATTGAGAACCTCCTCCTTTTTTTGAAGTCGGTTAAAAAATAAGAAATATCACGCAGATGTAGGAAAATACAGATAATAAATATTACTGCAAAATGTCGCCAACTACTTAATATCATTAAACATTATTATGCAAATCATAGCGCACAAGGGTAAATAAATACTAAAATATGCAGATGTATAAGTTATATAGAATGATGAATACCTAGACAGGTGATGAATGGTCAACTACTTAATGATTTCTCAGAGATTTCGTGATGTTTGCAAATCAATGTTATTTTATTGTAAATATTGTATATATAAGTAAAATTAAACGAATTATTTACGTAGTTAAAATCTGTATTATAAAACATACACATTCCATTTACATGTTTATATGTCGCATTTAAATAGTCAGGAAAGAGCTAGCAGTTTGTATATTACTAAATTGATCTCTTTATTCAAATTGCAAAAATAGAAGAAAGAAAGAAAGAAAAGAAGAAAAATGATTTAATTGACAGCACTTTAAAGATAACATACAATAAACACAAAACAGCAACAAATGTAAAAATAAGATTAAAAAATAGGTAAGTATACATATACAACACAGCATAATTAAAAAAGGACGGTAGATATACATTAACCACAACACATAAAAAGTAAAAATTTTTTTTTTTTTAAACATTTGTCGCCGTAAATTCGGATGGTGTGCCGTCAAAAAGGATATCCAGCTCAGCATATGCTGTTGAAATCAACAGCGCTGATTTTCAGCTGGCTCCTCTAGTGATCACGGACGAAGAGTACAGTAAACAAGGAAAATAAACTCGTGAAGTAAGATAAATAGTTAAAAACATATACTCATATAAAATTGTGATACATAAAATAATAATAATAATAATGCATAAAGCTAATGATAATTTACTACAAATAATAATATAATAGATACCCACAGTTTTTCCAAAAAAAAAAAAGAAGATAAATTAAAAGAAATAGTGATCCAAAAGGCTGCCACTACTCATCGATGAGTAAAGGTAAGAGTTATGTTATATTTAAATGTATGTTATATTTTAAATATGAAAGCCATTCCAATACCTACCGTAATTATAATGAGTGATCCGTAGGTAAATGTTATAATTCTGTGATATGCGATGACCACCTAAAAAATTACAACACCCACCCATCACGACAAGATAATCCAGATACAAGCTTAAGATACCGATAATTGTCTTTTAAACAAAAATATCCTAAACTTAACCCTAAAATTACATACGCTTTTCAGATCACGCAATGGTGGAGGAAGATTGTTCCAGCACTTAGTAGCGCGGTAACTGAAGCTACCATGGAATGCAGCAGAGCAGTGGCGTGGTGTTAGCAGTAGATAAGAGGAAGCCCTCGTCGCATGACTATTATGGTCACGAGCCCAGCTAAGTTTGTTATATAGATAATAAGGTTTTCCAGTTCTTATCGTGCCAAATAAAAGGGTTGCCAAGTGTAATTCCCTTCTGGAGCTCATCTTCAGTATGTTGTGTTTGTTAAAAAATGGTGTGACATGAGTCCGAGGTGGGATTTCAAAGCAGAACCGAGCACATGCATTTTGCACCCTTTGGATAAGGTGTTCTGTTCTTTTTAGTAATCGCGGACCATATACTGCATCTACATAGTTGAATTTAGATAGGATAAGTGTATCTACCAATCGAATACGCAGGTCAACGCATAGAAAATTGCGTATTTTATACAAGACTTTTAGTCTATAAAAGCAGTTCTTAACTATGTCCGATATGTGGTGTTCAAATCGCAAATGCTCGTCAAATATTAAACCTAAGTTTCTTGCCTCTGTAACTCTTTCTATAGGTTCTCCATTAATTTGCACTAGAGGGTTTGCACGACCTATTTTATCAATTTGTGATTTTGTACCCAATATCATTAATTTAGTCTTTTTAGCATTTAATAACAAACAATTTCGATGTGCCCAGTCGTAAACATTATTCAGGTCCTCGTTTAATTGTTGGATAGCCACCTGTGTATTATCAGGTTTGAAAGAAATATACATTTGTAAATCGTCAGCATATATATGGTATTTACAGTGTCTTATTGTATTAATGATATTAGAGCTATATATTATAAATAATAGGGGACCCAGAATTGACCCTTGTGGAACGCCTCTAATAACCGGTAAACCTTCGGATGTAAGTGTAGTGCCATCTTCTTTACGGATTTCAACATATTGCGAACGATTACTCAGATAAGAGTGAAACCACTGCGTCGCCTCAGGTTGAAAACCGTAATAATTTAGCTTTGACAATAAAAGTGGAATATTAAGAGAATCAAAAGCGCGTGAAAAGTCTAATAGGGTTAGAATAGATCCCATGCCCTGATCCTGGGCAGCAAGTATATTATCAGTTACGTCCAACAAGGCAGTAGTAGTACCGCGCCCCTTTCTGAAACCCGATTGAGCATCAGGCAAGATATTGTTATTTTCTAAAAATTCTCGTAACTGACAACAAACTACCTTTTCAAGAACTTTAGAAAGGCAAGGTAGTATGCTAATGGGACGAAGCTCTACGATTTCCTCTGGGTTAGGGTTTTTAGGTATAGGACGAAC
This sequence comes from Polyploca ridens, assembly GCA_951394255.1. NCBI lineage: Eukaryota > Metazoa > Arthropoda > Insecta > Lepidoptera > Drepanidae > Polyploca > Polyploca ridens. The sequence goes on from CATOBL010000025.1 coordinate 88,679, forward strand.
TATTGCTGTTTTCCAAAGAGTAGGAAAAGTTGAAGTGGTGATGGATTTATTTATAATAGATGTTAGCGTATCCAGGCTATGTGGTAGTGTTAATATAATCATATCTAGTGATATTCCATCACAGCCTATCGCGTTGGACTTAAGTTCTTTAATATGTTTAAAAATTTCCGAAGGCGTTACCGGGGTAATAGAGAACCGAGCTGATCCATGCCTATGAAACTCAAAGTACGATAAATCCGATAAGCTGGCACGTTCATTCCCGGGAATAGAAAGGAAATGATGATTGATAGCATCAGGTATATAAAACTGTGGCGGGAGTACGTTTGGTTTCGACGGTATTACCTTCGTTTTAAGATTCTTCCACAATGTCTTAGAATCATTTGTATAGCAGTTAATGTTTTGCCTAAAAAAAGCACTTTTTTCGTTAAACAGAGCGATATTAAGGCCTTACCCCACCTCAAAACTGCTCCACCATTCACGTTTGATCCTCCATATCAATAAAAGTATTGAATCAATAATTTTGAAAAAAATATATAGTAAAGTTGAGGATATATACTGAGTCGTATATGATGTGAAAACACGATTCCTAAACATTTTCTCGATAGAAAAAAATCACAAACTTCCCTCTGAATTTTACAAGAAAACCGCATTAGTCAATTAATACTTTACCTATACTAATGAAACTTTTTATATAAACTGTAGTTAGTACAATACGTGTACTATATGATTTGAATTTAAAATCATGTTTTTTTTTAAATTTATAGAAATTAAATTCCCAAATATTGCGAGTGGCACGAAGCGCCGCCGCACAGATTCAGTCGCGCTCCGGCGCTCGAACGGGGAACCCGCGTCTCTTGCTCTCACGACCCACGTAGATACGTACTTAATAAATTATAAGTGAAGTGTATTTTGTTTAAAATGAGAATTGATCGGAACAAGAAAAAAAAATATGTCTACCCGATACTGACTGCAATAATGAAAATATACCGGACGTGGACCCGTGCCCGTAAGTATCAACCACCTAGCTAACTAAGTAGGTAAGATACTAAAATGTTTTCACAACAGGGTAAGCAAAGCATGCACATTTAGGTTCCTACCTACTAGGTAGGTACATATTATGTAGTAAATTGAATTTCTACAATAAACATTTCATTGATAAATATTAGGGTAGTCGTCCAAGTAATTGGCCACGGTCACATACTATTTTATTAGTATGAGAAAAAGAGAAGTAAAGCCTTTTTTGTTACATAATGCAAATACCTACGTACCTAATCATAATTGCACCTACCTACTTACATTTTTCATTTTCAGAAATAAACAAATATGTACTCGATTCTGACTGCAAATACTGCAAATACAGAAAATGTACCGCACGTGGACCCGTGCCCGTGAGTATCAACCGCCTAGCTAAGTAAAGTAGGTTAGATACTAAATGTTTTCACAACAGAGTAAATAAAGTTTGCCTACTAGGTAGGTGTATATTATGTAGTGAATTGAATTACTACTTACCTACCTACCTCTAAATAATAGGGGTTAAAGTATAAAACTGCCGTTTTATTGTAATAGGTACTTCGAATTGACATAGAACCTCCATGGTCCTCCTTTTAAAAAATGCGCAACATTCGATTATTGACTTTCAGTTGTTTTTTATTGAGCTTAGACAAGATTTTTTTTTAATGTGCAATATTTGATTATCGACTTTCTGATACTTCAAAAATTCGAGTGATTTTTGAATACTAGCTCCGATGCGGAACTAACGCGGCAGAAACAGCTCGCAATATCAATATTACGTTTAGAGAGGGGACTGCTAATGAACGTACCGTGCGATTTTGGTTTAAACGCTTTCGTGATGGACACTTTGATTTGAAGAACGAACCACGTGGAAGACCGCCCACACAGGAATAACAATGAATTGAAAGAGATGGTGGAAGCTGATCCGAGCCAAACTACCCAGGAATTAGCGGCATGGTTTAACGTTACCTTATTGACCAACAATATTGACTCATTTGCGCCGAACTCCGAACAATGATAGCAAAACTAGCAGTGAAATAGCCCCGACTCATGAATCGATCTTCACCATTATTGCTCCATAATAACGCGAGACCTCATACAGCACGAGAACCCGTTTTAACTCTTCAGGAACTGCAATTAGAAATTCGTCATCCGTGTTTTTGCGTAATTTAGTTTTCTTCTCAGGAGGCAGTACAAAATGCTTTCACACAGTTTGTAGAATTTAGATCACCAGAGTTCTATCAAAGGCATAAATGACCTTCCTATTAGATGGCAGCAATGTATAGATAATAATGGCAATTATTTTGATTAAATAAATAAGTTAAATTAAAAAAAACTAACTAATTCAATTTTTCAGTACATGTCGGCAATTTCATACTTTAACCCCTAATATTAGAGTAGTTGTCCCAGTAATTGGCCACGGTCACATATTATTATAGTAGTATGAACACCTAAAGTAAAGCCTATTTTGTTACAGAATGCAAAAACCAACGGAACACAAACAAAAACGGCATTGCTTGCATTGACGTCATCACCGATGGTCTCTGGAGTAAACGCTCCTATAACACAAATATATTGCAGAATTATGTGAATAATAATTATACTAATATTACGTACATGCGTGTCGAATAGATCATCTCCTTTTATTGAAGTCAATTAAAAATAATGTCTTCTTTAGGTAAAAAAATAATATGCATTGGTACTTGTCTACAATATTAATTGAATTAGAATTGAAATTAAATTTTAATTTTATTTCCATACCTACTAGTTATACAATAACTGTATATTTACCCTATCATATGGCGCTTTAGTACTTTTCTACAATAATTTAATTTTTTTAATTTTGAACAATGGAAATAAGAACAAACTTGCTGTACTTTTAAATCAACTCAGCAAAGTCCTAAACTCTTTTAAGGAGCAATGTATACGTTTCTATAATATAGTACCCATAAAATAACCAAAAGCTACCTATACATACATTTAAAAATATATTAAAAACATAAATTATGCAAGAAAGGGTACTATAAAGTTTCTGAATTTGTAGATGACGAGAATGCATTTGAATGAATTGTTCGCTTCGCAGGCTATTGTTATATAATAATATATCGTTTGTAAATTATAATACTTCTAAGTATACATTTAAAATAAAAAGCTTGCCGAGTTTCTTGCCGGAGTCTTTCTCAGTTCAAGTTGTATTTGGAACCGGTGTAGAGTAAGTTTACGTCCATAAGTGCCTCATTAGGGCCTAAATTGAATAAATACTTTTTGATTTTTGATTTTATTTCCATACCTAGTTACAAGATGTCAAATAATGGTGTATTTACCCTATCGTGCGGCGCTTTAGTAATTTTCTACAATCGTTTTATTTATTTCCATACTTGGGTCAAATAATGATGTATTTACCCTATCGTACGGACGACTCGTGAGTCGTGCGTCGTGACCCCTGCGCTGCCGCGTGATGAACTCGTGCGAGTGAGATAGTTGCGACTGCGCGATGCGGAGGCTGCACGGCCGGGCCGTGTAGCGGGGGCAAAACTTGGATTTGAGCTGGGGTAGTGTAAACTCTTAACTTGCCTTTTTAAGTCTTTATAATATATTTTATGAGTATCCAATTTAGTGTTGCGATACTTTTTAAGGGCTTCGTCCCGCAAATGCATCATTAGTTTAACGTTATCTGTAATCCACGGGCTAGGTAGTTCCTTAATTACAGTAGACTTACAAGGTGCATGTAGATCAAATAAAATTGTTATAATTTGGTTAAAAGTACTCAACATAACGTCAACATCTTCAATAGCACTTACCGAATGCCAATCAATATGTTTAATGTTCTCATTAAATAAATCTAAAAAAATATCTTTGAGTGGTCTATAAGTTATGGTTTTAGGCAGAATTTTTTGTTTTTTAATATTAAATTCGCATGTGATAAATGCATGACCTATTAAAGAACCCGATGAGTCAACAGTCAAGCGTCGCTCTCGAGCACTTGAGCAAATAACGTCAATTAAAGTTTGACTACTATCCGTAAAGTGCGTAGGTTCCTTAACCAACTGTTTCAGTCCTGTACATGTTAAAAAAGTATTAAAATTTCGATTGCTGTCGTTTGTATTGTTAAGCAGATTAATGTTAAAATCACCCAACAAAACCAAATAATCGCAATGTGGGAAGGAAGCTATCGAATCCATTAGGGCATCCAAAAAGACGTTAACATCAAGCCAGGGGGGGCGATACGCTGTTCCAATGATTAATTTGTTCCCCTTGATATTTAAAGTGATCCACATTTGCTCGACCGTAGGATGTACCGGGTGTGCACAGGTACGTGCGTAAATACCTCTACGTATATAGAAGCCGACCCCTCCCCCGCGGCCCCCACGCACATCTGATGGCCGCGGCGTGTGCCTCAGTCTGTACTGTGGCACGACGGGTGCTCTCCCCTCCTCGCCCTTTCTTAGCCAAGTTTCGTTGATTGCCATGACATCAACGGAGTGTTTCTCCATAGATACAATGAAATCTTCATGTTGAGTGCCTAAAGAGCCTGCGTTTAATAACCCAACTTTAAAAAGATTACGATTAATCATTTGTAACGGGTTTATATAATAAATGAATATATTCGGTATGTTGGTAGTGTGAATAGCTAAAAAATACTTGTTTATTGTTCATAAATATAAATAAATCTATAATATAAATAAATATATTAATATTACGTATAAGCATGACTTTCTGATCAAAGATACAATATAAAAATGCGCAAGCGTCACTAAAAGCGCTTAGTTCCTTTTCCACAGCACAACCACCGAACCCAGGCAACGAACAGCCAATAGGGCACACATTCATAAACAATAAAAATAACAAATATAGATTAACAATACATAAGCGCATTCGCTGTATGAATTTTGATGAACACAGGTTATACATATTTCTGAGCGAATACTTAAAGAACTTGTCAACATAAGGAAACCGGACACGATAGCTATAATCAAAATAGGGCAAATAGCAAGAAACATTTTTAATTACATTTCCGCCCCCAATACAATCAACATACATAGAACAAAGAAAAGAAGAATCAGTTGAAAACAATATAGCAAAAAATACAATATAAAAACAAGAAATTACTATGTCTCTCAAACCATAACCTGTCCAAAAATTGTTTTAAGGTCTAGCTCTGACCTTACACGAGTAGCCGAGGAGCCGTGTTCCTTTCTGACGTATATTCGGCCTGCTTTTGTCCAGCTGTATCGCCACTTAAGACGGCGGCATTCATCTCTGGTCCTAGCAAATAGCTGCCTATTCACCTTAGTGAGGCGTTCGTTTACGTACACACGTACCGGCGTACCTTTCTTAACGAGATCTTGGCTGGTAATGCCTCGTCGTACACGCGCGGCCTGTAAGTATGCGTCACGGGTGAAACGTCGCGCAAAACGCACGACGATGCGTCGTGGCCTCGAATTCACGGAACCCTCGATCTCTTCTTGATTACGCAGCGTAGACCCAACCCTCTCCGCGGATACCAAGTCTTGTTGTTCCAATACTACACCCAACTTTGTAGCTAGTAGAGATACTATATGTATGGGGTTTTCTCCTTTTTCCTCTGGTAGCCCTGTTATTTCTATATCATTGAGCAATGACTCTTGGTCTCGGTCGTTCAACTCCATCTTGAGTTCGGAAATTTTTTGCTCAAACCCAGACACGATATCTGTCGTAGAGCTAGTTGCCAGAGTCTGCTCCATCGCTGCAACGCGAGTATCCATTGTATCAATGCGCTTATTGCAGATGATGACATCTGCGCGAAGTGAGCTCATTTCTTCTTTAAATTCGCGCATATCTGCACTAAGTGCGCGCATTTCTTCGCGGAAGGACGTAAATTCAGATGTCATCATTTGGTTAATCTTAGCAAATTCTGAGCGCATTTCCTCACTTAGCGAGCGCAATCTCAGATTTATCTCTACGTCGACAAATTCTGTCGTGATGTCATGGGCAGTGTCGTCCATCATCAACGGTTCCGCTCTCGCCTGAGTACTCTGGCCATGTTCGAATGTGTCTTGGTGTCCCCGTATAGGGGTGGATAGGTTGCGTCCTTTGGGGGTCTTTGACTGACAGTCCCCACATTTCCAGGAATCGGCAACTTTCGCTCCAACGGGCAACATCACACACTCAAAGTGAGAGTACGAGCTGCACTGCGGACAAGTAACGCCATCTCTTGCTGACATAAATTTACCGCAAGCCGCGCACTGAACCATTTTCAACTGAGACTGTGGTACTGGATATAGCAGTAATAATTATTGGGCACAACTGCGTACTGAGCGCAATTTCCAATAGATGGCACTATGTATGACACGCTAGGGATATAAGATTTAATTTATAAACAGTTATTTGCAATGATACAATGTTTTGTTACTATAAAAGGCACTTCTAATTACCCTTCAGCTCACAACTGCAATAATCCAATTCAGCTATGTACGATGTAATTCAGCTATTTGATAGTTTTTCTTTATGAGAGTGGGTATTTGAATAACACAGTCGTAACGATACGGAATGTTTACAACAATTTTGCCACGATTTTAGCACGATATACTTGTTATTTTTGCAAGATAACACTCACTGTTAACCACTGAGAACAGTACTTTAGAATTATATACTTATTGGCTTTTTAAAAGTAGTTTTATTATTTTAAAATGTTTAAATTGTACTGAGTAAGTAGCACTGTACTGACGTCCGTGACGTCACCCCTGTATAAATACTGAACTGTTGAGCGAATATATCCTCCAGATAGCTCTTTCACTAAGGATCTATATCACTGGTATATAATATCACTGCGATGTATATATAGTACAGTAGTACCCAACTGATATGGCGCGTCGTGAATCTTCGTTCACATAAAAAAGAAAGTATGGCCCCGAAGATTAACGAAAGAATGCTTAAAACTTACAATCAGCCTTAGATCACTACTATAAGGTTCATAATACACTGCAGCTGTTAGTTCCGTCTCACTCGCAAGTCACGCCCCTCCGCACGGCGCACGCTAACATGGCGGCAGCTGCCGACCAATAGTGGTTTCCCGCGCTTTGAAAATGTATCTTCTGCACAGGTACATCGGTAAGCCATATTAGTTGGGTACTACTGTAACTACGTTTAACATAAATTAATCTGGTTTTTTATTTCTACTGCTTTCATAAATTTTACTCAGCATATCGCAGGTATCTGTACGTATACAGAAAAACTTCACTCAATACAATGTTATGTATAAATGATATTAAATAGTAAATGTGAAATAAAATTATAAAATCAATTTATTGTTTCATTCGTGACATACACATTTTTACTTTGAATCAAACATAGCCAAGGTATTAGCGAATTTATAATCAGTACAAATAATTTACACCACAACATGACAATTAATATAAGCGACCTTATTGCTAATAGAATAGAACACAACATCGCTGCACTAGTAGATACTACAACAACCATTTTACAAGCTTTTATTTAACTTGCAATGTATGGATGTATGTTTGTTCGTTCGGGTGGAATCTTGCAAGTCGAATTTCACCCACTTCCAGTGGATTGACTTGATATTTGGTGTACATTAGTATATTGGATGACAATGCAAGTACACTCAACAAAAAGTACAGTCACTAAAAAGCTTGTATTAAAAATGAAATTTTATCAAAAACTTATTTATTGTTTTAATAAATCATGAGAACTTATCGACAGTGTCATGCTATGCTTAAATATAACATAAATAACGCTATCAGTATTTCTGTATTCATCAATTAGCACCCTGAATTAGTTTGAGAAAAATAATATACTTATTTTTATAATTTTTGAACATTGAAATTTGATATATAAAATTGACGACGCATTTGGACCTGACGGCTCGTAAACACCTTACAGTAGTACCCAACTGATATGGCGCGTCGTGAATCTTCGTTCGCACAGAAAAGAAATTATGGCCCCGAAGATTAACGAAAGAATGCTTAAAACTTACAATCAACCTTAGATCATTACTACATATAAGGTTCATAATACACTGCAGCTGTTAGTTCCGTCTCACTCGCAAGTCACGCCCCTCCCCACGGCGCGCGCTAACATGGCGGCAGCTGCCGACTTCTGCGCAGGTACATCGGTAAGCCATATTAGTTGGGTATTACTGTACACCTATTAATTTGCAATGCAAAAGGTTCTGGCAACCAATTCTCTAAGGTAACAAACAAGCTGTAGGGATGGCGAGATTCTTCCCGAAAAATATTGTTTTGTTAAATCGATTCGAATCAATATCAGATAAATCGATTAAAAAAAAAACTTATAAATTCGTTTTTATTTATACATAATATAAAAATGAATCCATATTATGGAAATCAAAAAGGACTCTATTATAATCGAATTTTTGTCATTATTAACCAATTAAAATTGTTATGAAGAGATTTTAGGGTCGACAGCACGCTTGAAGGTCGGTTACCGAAAGCTGGCACGTTCAACACACCAGGGATGTACCACACGTGTTGCGAACCTACAAAAATATCTTCATACCTTTATTGAAGGATCTTCATGCTGTACTCCCTCAGGAAAACCAGTCAAGGTCATGAGATCAACGACAGCGTCAGCCTAGTTTTTGGAATATACAAAAAAATTATAAGACACATTACATAGCCCTTTAACTTTTTGACCGCCACAGTCATCCAGTCGTGACAGCAAAAGAAGTGACTCACGCCAACGTCAATCAATACGTAACTTTATACAATGGGATTAAAAGCGCGTGGCTTCACGTCGCACTGCAAGTGCATCAGCACTGTCCATCTCTCTCGCGCGCGGGCAAGCTTATATAGAGTATGAAGGAGATAGTTTAGCATTCGTTCATTAGCATTGACTGACTGATTAGAAACAATTATGTAATAAAACATACATCCGTGAAATTGCATATGTGTGAGTACTGTGAAGGTACTAGCTTTCGGTAACCGACCTATCTATTAGACTGTTCTGTGGCTTGGAGAGCCTCTCACTTCACTAATATTTTGGGAGACAAAAGGTTAACTAACATAAATAATTTAATCTTATATAAACTTAACCTAAAAGTCTCACATTCATTTTAAAAAATACTATCTAACAACGACCCTTTGAATTTGTTCAAAGCTGCCTGTTCTATTTCGAAAATTTCATCTTCAATAGTTTTATGACCTTTCGATTCAATATCTATTATTGTAGTATTGGCGACACTTTCATTATCCCCATTTTCTTTAGTGAGTGTTGTATCAATATCATGTATAAGCTCTTTGGGTTTACCAGTCACGCTATCATCAACTAACTTAATTGTCACAGTTTCTTTGTTCGAAACTTCACAATCTACTGCTATTGTATTAATATTGCGTAAAATATCATTATTATAAATAACTCCGACGAGTTCATTTTCGATCTCACCAATTTCATCACTTGAATCATCATCGTACACTTTGTTCTCACCTATTATACTTAAACAGTTTGAAGTATCACAATCAATTATATTTTTAGCGTCTTTATTTTTATTATTTTCGGTTTTATCGTTCTCAATGTCTTCAATATCTTTCAATAAATCAAAATCATTTGTAAGCTTTCTGGGAGTTTTTTCTTTTCGACTATCTTCGAATAGTCGAACACTTCCGCTGTTCGATGTGTCACTAGCGATTGGTGTCTTGGCGCCACTTTTTTCAGCCTCCGTTGTATCGTCTAAACCACTTTCAGAAGTATTATCAATGTATTTTTCGTAATTATCGAAACCTATTGGTTTGGTATTGCGAATAAATGTTTCTATATCCATATCCGAATCGCTCGGTTCACTCTCTCTAGCAATAGGACTTCTAAGGTAGTTATTAGTTTCAAGGTTTTTCTTAGTATTGTTATTATTGAGGGCAGGTGTAACATTTTCGTCCAATTTTCTTTTTGTCCGTTTAATCTTGGTACCAGTTGCATCTTTATTCTTTCTCGTTACGACAGGTTTTGGTTCAATGCATTTGTTGATTTTCTAAAAGAATAAAAGGCTTATTAAAATCGACGTTTGGTTGGCGATTTTGACATAATAATAAGCAAAATTATCTTTTTATAAAATTCTTCTTGGCAAAAAAAGGTAGATGATGTACTGACTCTAATGAAATCTAGAAATGAACCTTACCTCAGCCTCAATGAAGCGTGTTAAGAAATCATTCCTCCTCAAGACGATATCCTCCAAGAAAGCATCTATTAACACTGACTGACAGCACATTTAGCATTTTCAAATATTTTGCGCACTTCGATAATCTTTTTTGGGTATAACCAATCGTATATGGAAAAGAATGACTCCAAATGTTCCTAAAAATGTAAAAAAATATATATATTAGATTTATTGACAAGGAAAATACACATAGAAGTTTATTATTGTTTTATTGTCTTTTAAATTCTTTTTATAATACTAAGGGTCAGCTCAAACCACGACGCGCACTTTTTAAGATAGCAATATCTCTACAAAAAGGTACACACTTCAGTGAGAGCATTCGAATACGCCTCGCGGCGTCGCTACTAACTTCTCACGAATTCTCTCACTTAAATGTGTACCTTTGTGCAGTGGCGTAACAATAGGGTGGCAGGGCTGGCAAAATGCCACGGGCCCCCGACCCAAGCGGGCCCCGACCCAAGCGGGCCCCGGCCCAAGAGGCCGCGAGCTCAAAAATATTTTTTTTACATTGTACCTGAATTACAGACCTCACGATGTTGTTCCTTCACCGAAAAGCTAGCAAATAGATGATGATCTATATATCCATAGAACATAATATCTCAATGCATTCATCGCATACGCATTGGGCTAGCGTGGGGACTACAGACCATTCCCTCTCGCCTAAGAGAGGAGGCCTATGGCCATTACTGGGACATATACAACGTGTAATTGAGTACGCTGAAAATCTCGAAGTTTATTAAAATTAAACTGAGTACAACGTGACGATTTTTACTGATAGGGCCCCATCAAAATAATTTTCCACGGGCCCCAGATGGTATAGTTACGCCACTGCCTTTGTGCGTCGCGTCACTTCTCGGTGTGAGCTGGCCCTCAGGCAGCAAATAAGCATACTTTCCGCGTGATGTTAAGCGGTCACCATAGCCAACATTTTGTATTACGCCGCTGGTCCCCGATCCCAGGCAGTACAGCGCCTCCTCGTGGAGTTCTAGCGACCGGACCTTACTCAGTTTTTGTATTTGTGATAGAACACTAACCTTCATATCCAAGGTAGTGATTAAAATCTTAAAGTCTATGTTGAACGTTTTGGATCCAAGTACATTTTTTCCTATTGTCTCATCGTCAACTACCATTACACTCCACCCGCGTCGGGAGGACAACACCATGCCTATAGAATTTGTAATAGGCAGGATGGACACCTTCATTCTTTTTACAAATGGGTCTAAAGTCTTCGCATTTGATTGTTGAATTCCTACTACCACTTCTGAAAACGACGGTTGAAATTATTATACAATTATCATCGAAAAATTAACCCAAGCAAGCGCAATGACATTCATTTTGTTGAAATATATTCCGCCAATTCCCCACCACGACAATGCGCTTGGCTAAGACAAGGACACGTAAAACATTTAGATGTAGTGATTGGTCAGTACAACTATTACTAGCGGAATTGGATTGCTCGATATTACTACTGTAAATGGATTTTTCCTCAATGTACTTCAGATTCATTCCAGAGGGGTATCTAACTACCTGACATGATGGGAGGATACTTTATAAATACCGACTGGTTACCGCTGGCTTCCACCCTCAAGTTGAAAATCTGTAGTTAAACAACTTCTGGTATTTGCACCACAGAATATTCAATAGTACTACGTACAGAAAACCCACTTCGAAAACGACATTTAAATAAAAAGCGACTCTTGGAACGACGTAATAAGGCGCAATCCAGCTCGCGCAGCGCTGCGCGGCTAAAATTATATTCACCTACAACTTCCCTCTCTTTCTATATAATTCTTAATATATAACTCTATCCTGTATGACGCGGCACGTGTTACGATAGGGTTGTCTAATGACGTATTATGAATGTTCAATATTTCTTTATCGGTTATGTATGTACCTATTACTATTCTCCTTTCGTGAATAATGACATTTAAAATATCCTAGCTAACTAGTATTAGAGCAGAAAGTTATTTTTAAATGTCTGCATATTTTAAGGCCGGGTCTAAGCTCAAATCTCAAAAATGGGTTTTTTTGAGAGTCGAGTATGACGTAACGCAATGAAATACCTAACACAAAAAAATACTGTGGATAGAAGAGGGTTTTGAGAAAAATGTTAACCGAATAGAATATTAAAAAGTGCTTTGATATTCCCAATAAAAAAATCCTAAGTTACGTCTAAAAAAATCTTTCGCGTCGAAATTCTCCGTATTTTCAGCGATGACAACAATTTTATTTTTAAGAATATATAAGATACAGGATTATATTAGAATGTTAACCGGACACTTATTCAATTTAATGCGTATATTCTGTATAATCTAAAGAAAACCCGTAAATAACAGCCCATTTCATAGAGTGGACACATTTATGATTTACCATTTTCAACCCTATTCCAGTGAAGAACGAGTCCTGTCAAAATCGTAGTCAGTCCGCGCCTTAATCTAAGTTTTAGGCCTATACTGATACTTTGTATACTGAATGTGTATTCTGTCAACGAAACTGAATACAACTATTTTGGGGAAGGGTTTTAGTAACATACATGCATATAAAATCTGGAATGACTGACGACGGGACAAGAAACGGCACGACTACCTAGTCCAGGGCCGTCGGCCGAAATTCACAACGTTTGTAATATCCTAGCTAACTAGTATTAGAGCAGAAAGTTATTTTTAAATGTCTGCATATTTTAATCTAAGTTGTTAGGCCTATACTGATACTTTGTATACTGAATGTATATTCTGTCTACGAAACTGAATACAACTATTATGGGGAAGGGTTTTAGTTACATACATGTATATAAAATCTGGAATGACTGACGACGGGACAAGAAACGGCACGACTACCCAGTCCATGGCCGTCAGCCGAAATTCACAACGTTTGTTATTAATAATCTTCAAGTTTGTTATATAAAAAATAATAAAGTTAAAGAATTATTTAAAAAAGGATATACCAAGTAAGTAATAACAATAAGAATTGTTAATTTTTTCTGAATATTATTCTACTGATTTTTGAAATATTGGTTTGTTAAATCTTAGTTATTCTAAAAAGGTAGAAGTAAAATCTACACTAATGTATATTCATTAGTGTATAATAATAAAGACGTAACATTGGTTTGTTTGTATATTTGACACTCTCGATTCTGGTACTACTAACAGTTTCTAAAAAAAAAAACATCAAAATCGGTTCATAAACGACGAAGTTATTCGCGAGCACACATAAAAAAATATAGTCACGGTCGAATTGAGAAACCTCCTCCTTTTTTTGAAGTCGGTTAAAAATCATTCACATGAGTTATTGAGGTCTAAGTGGCCCGTTTAGACAAGTTTAGGGTGTCTCTTCAGGTCGCACTATCTTTGTCCCTTTTTGACACACTGGTATGCTATCAAAACGAGCCTATTAGATCTTGCCGACCTTAATAAAGTCAGAAAAGACATTAGGACAATACAATGAAACAACAACAAAAAATCTAGTACTATGAAAACCAACACAAAATAGTGTTAAAATAAGAACAATAAACACTTTATATAAGTACGTAGGTATTTATACCCACACGCGTCTTTCGGTGCGGGCGCGTTGCAACCGACTAGCGTTATTCCGGTAGACTGTTGGCGCGAAATCGTACCTAAACATGGGAGTGAGACAGGCCTGGTTGCACTTGAGAGCCTTCAAGGATTTGAGTGTTACTACTTTCGGTCACATCATCACTAAAATGTACACAACTCCTTTGTCTTATCTTAAAGAATTTCTTTGGAATAATTTGAATGGTGTATTCCCAACGGCCCCATTGCCGACGTCCCCATTTATGGGGTCGTTGGGAATTTAATAAATTTATTTAAAATTGTACCCAACCACCCCATTGCTCTATCCCCATTAATGGGGAACCGCCACATTGCATGTACATAATTATTAGTTTTCATGAGTTTAACACGTTAATAATATTAAAATTGTCTCTACGTTACAAATGAAGAAATAACGATGTTGTCAACGCTAAAACGTGAGGCTAAGCAGTTTGTAAGTAAACGAACCAATCTTTCAAAAATAATAATATAAAAACAAAGTTAATTTTGTGATTTTAAACTGTAAATTAAAACTCGCCTATATTTGAAATATTTATATTTATGTGAAATATATTGTAGCGACATCTATCAGCCATCTATCAGTAGCACTGAGATAGTTCACATACTGAAAGATAGATGGCGTGGCGCCACATTATCCTACATCCTGCATCGCGCTTGCCCAACCCAGCCTGGCGGAAGATCTTCTTATCTTCCCTTTTCAATGGAGGTGTCATCCACCTTGCACCTCCATATTATTAATCATAATATGGACAAATATATACACACTCAAACTGTTTAATTTTTTGTACCGCGCTAGTTACCAGTGGTGTAATAACGTTGAGGAGACGAGATTCGATTTTCACTGCATCAATGGGGCAGTTGGGAACAATTTTTCATTATTTTATTAATTTCCTAATGGCCCCATCAATGGGGAGAGAGCAATGGGGAGGTTGGGAACAATTTTTCATTATTTTATTCAATTCCCAATGGCCCCATTAATGGGGATAGAGCAATGAGGCGGTTGGGAACAATTTTATTAAATTCCCAGCGGCCCCATTAATGGGGACGTCAGCAATGGGGCCGTTGGGAATACACCATTTGAATCCATAGTCTTATCTTAAAGAATTTCCTTGGAGTAATTTTAATTTGTATTTATGATACAAAAAAGTTACTTACCAGGTTCATTCAAATCTGTCCACTCTCGGAATCTTTCGAACCACCTCTTGCAGTCACTCTCATGGCATAATATCAATATTGGTTTTGAAAGGGTTCCAATTAAAGCATTCAGAAATAGTACAGTTTGAACCCTTTTTCCGTACCCTGGAGGATCATTCAGTATCACTCCTGGATTTTTCTGGAAAGAGGAAAGAGTACTTTATAAAACATTGTTTCATTTTGTGCGTAAAATTTATGTTTTCTTTCAACAAGAAGCCAATGTATATCAGTTTAATATTAAAGACCTACACTTGGCTAATAACTGTATTGGGTTCCCAATAAATAAGGTGTGTATTTATTTGAAATTAATTTTATTTTTTCCCACCATAAGTTGTTGTTTAATTTAAGCATATTTAACAATGTAATAAATGTTATGTGAACAATTAATGATCTTATCCTTTTTAAGGATTGTTATGTTCAATTAATTATAATAGCGGTTATCTTGTGTAATCCAACTTTAACTTTGTGGAAAATAAGGATAACATACAGTTGAACTTAGTTTATTGGCATATTTTACAACAAATATGTTCAAAATACAATATATGTATTTATAGAATATTTCCTCAATTCTACCATGCAGGCTGCATACTCTATTAAATTAATTAATTTAATATATAAAATTAATTAATTTAATATATAAAATTAATTAATTTAATATATAAAATTAAGTATCTATGCCTATTTTTTGTTTCAAATATTTTCAGTGAGACTAGGGCTGCATTCCGAATTACCGCTGTAATCGCTGTAATCGATTTGAGCGTGCTTCAACCCTTACCGAATTGAATAATGACAGATAACGATGACCCGTGAAACGTCATAGATGACGTCATGACATGCGCCATCTTGCGCTCACACCGACCATGCCTTAAACTGATATCACCGTGAGCGCTGTCAAAAGTGACGGCAAAAATCTAATAAGATACTTTTATGATTTTATGAGAGAAAAATAATGAAAAAAGCAGATATTCCTTTTTGCAAGTCAACTTATAAACGATTTAAGGAGTCCTAGCGCATTGATAATTCAGATTTTAATTAAATTCTCAAATGTTCTGTTTTGAATACTGTGAGCGTGATAACAGGCGTTCCGAATTGTTGATAGTTCTCAGCTGTCATAAGCGTGATATCTAATTCGGTACGCAAATTATTGCTAAGATCGCTGTGATCGATATTATCCATTTCGGAATGTACCCTACGTTTTATTGAAAGTAAATTAATCTAAGTTTATTTTGAAAAATAAAATTTGGTGACATTATTGGTGGCTCTTCACATAAAAAGCAACCTTCATAAATGGTAGGTATTTGAAGTCAGATTAAACATAATACCTTCTTGTTCATACCTACCTATTTGTATTTGTAACAATTTAGTTATAAATGAATAGGTATTCAATTCATATAGAATATAAGATTTTATGTTCAAAAACAGAACATAAAATATTTAATGTATAATGTCAGATGAATTGAATACCTATTCATTTATCTCATCAGATATATACACATAAAGGAGGACAGTGAAAGTTTGACTTCATGTTTACACAAATTACTCATAACATAATTTTTTATTAACTTTCATCTTCTTTGCGTTTATTTGAATACCAATATCTATCAATAAAATTGGCAGTGGCTTTTTGGTTCAAGTGGATGGAATAGGAATGAATTATGTTCATGTTAATCTTTTCTTGGTAAAATGAAAAAGGACACCTTAATAACTTATCATACTTAATACTTTAATACCTTTTTAAATTGTCGGTAAATGAATCTTATGCCATCAATCTGATGCTGGGGCAGTTTACGATCAACATAAATGTCACCATCGCCACCCTTTGACAAATAGAGCCTATCTAAAGTACTATTTTTAATCATTGCTGATGATGAAATTTCCTGTGAAAGAAAGGAATATTGTGTTACATTTTTAATTAGGTATTTTTTTCTACTGCTATTCATGATCATTTGCTTATTGTGGGTGGAATGATTTTTAAAACTAAGCTGGCATCAGAAGTATTGATTCTGCACTACAGTAGTACCTCTACTAAGTTGAGGTCAATGACAATAATCAGCATGTTTTAGAGCACTCATTACCTCAACTATGGTCTTCCATCACCTACATTGTCTCAAGAATATAGCTCAACTAATAGTTACAGCCTATTAGGATAAATTATAAATATTTACATAGAAATTTGTTTGGAGATAATTAGCAGATAGCTTTCAGAGTAAATAAGCTAAAGTGGAAAATAGCCAGGTCATTTTGCAACCTAGAGGGCCCAAAGGCTTTTGTTGACCATATTGCACCAAGCAGAATGTCCTCCTAACAGGTGGAATGAGAAATTGTAAGCCCAACAGTGTTTTATGTTTGTTCTAGAAAGGGAATGCTCAGTGGTGGATATAGGCTGTATACCATCATGGAAGTACATCCTCAGTATAAAAGTAATGACTGTTACTTTCTGTGTACAATTAATTATTTACTTACGGTAATCGTCGAAATTAAAGTGGTAAGTTTTGATTCAATCGGTTCAATATAGAAAGAGTCATAATCAAAATATACAACATTTCTAAATAAAACAACGCGACAAATACTGATACACTTGTTTTATGCACTTCTGTGTCCTGAAATTCTTGCATGATATGTCTATTCCGGAAAACATGTTCCCAAAACATGGAAACAGATTTTGAGCAAAACAAAAACACACACAACTTTGTCTCTTGGATTTTCTTGTTAAACTACTTGAGCTCCTTCGACATCATAAATATTTAGCAAAATATGCAAATCTAAAAGCTTATTTCACGAAAAACACTTATTTGAGTGCACGAACGTGTCTTCAAAGAGTATAGTACAATTACAATATCTGACAATATCCATAAAGCGTATCTTAATTCGTATTAAAGTTACGAACTTTTCGGACAGTGTTTCCAACGAAAATTTTTAGGCGGCCGTGTACATGAGTTAAAAAGCCGTGTTTATATGGAAAAAGACCAACGGTGGGCCGTGTCACTGCTTAAAAAAAGGAAAAACGTTAATTTAATGTCAATTCTCCAATCGACCTGTCAATCCTTAAAACAGCTCCATTTGAATAATGTTTGCAATTTGCTATTCGTTTAAAAAAATTTACAACAATTTAATTTTTTTTTACTTATTAATCTCAGTCAGAAAGGTTACTCCGATGATCGAAATTCGACAATCGTATAGTGCTGTTCCTCTCGAACTCCCGTCAAACAATATTTGGGTGAGTCAACTTTTTTAAAAATTAGTTAAGTACTATTGTAAAATATTTGTGTTTCATCATCATCATCATCACAGCCTATAACGTCCCACTGCTGAGCACAGGCCTCCTTTCACAAATCAGGGTGAAAGGGAATGGGCAGATACTCCACCACGCGTGCCCACTGCGGATCGGTGGAGGTAGGCTAGTGGTCAACCTACTTTTGGCGTTTTCAAGTCGCCTAGAAGGCCTCCAACTAGCTTAACGACTATCACAATTAAGTGATATCCGGGACCATCGAGGAACAATCCCTAGAGTAGTAATACCGTGCAATCCGATTCCGCAACTAGTCAGTGATTTGTCACTGAATTATATCTGCTCATGAGCGCCCTTGTACAGTATCGACCAAAACCTCGATCCGCGCGTACGTATCAAACATATACTTTTTGTCAATATTTCACAATGTCTTGCTGTTCAATTAAGTGGTGTGGGAATAACAGTCGAAATTCTAGTTATAAAACAAACGGAATCACTTTTCATCGGTTAGTAACAATTTATTACATGAATTTACTTATTTTTCATCACAGCTCAAGATATACTGGACGCACGCGTTGACGTCATTTATCTCCATCTCACTTTCACCCGTTATATTTCTATGTTCATCCTTTTCTTTCGATGATCGCGCCTGCCCGCTAGTGTTGGGCTTGGATAAGAAAATCATTATCGATATTAGCAATATTATTTTGTTCGGAGAGAAAAATGTTTCAGTTTACAATATTGTATTAATACTGGAATACATAACAGCGAAGATAAAAGGATTTGCAATATTTTTAACGCGGATGTATTTATTATTAGAATATAAAATAAATATGTCTGTGGTACTGTAAGTTCCTAACTTTATTATTATCACGTACTAGGTATCTTCATACTCTTTTATGTCATACTGGTGACACTGACATAGGTACCTAATTTCAAAAAATTGGTTACACAGTCAATGACGTTGAAGTTAAAAATAAATTATACACTTGTATTGTGACTTTATATACTTTGTTTCATTACTACTATTAGTATCTTCTTAAATAGCCCCTGAAACCATATAGGTAGTAAACAATTTTTTTACCTAAGTAAGTATAACTAAATTAATATAATGTAATATTAAATAATATATATATATATATAATTATAATATAATTATATTTATAATTTTAAGTAAATTAGTAGATATATATATATCTACTAATTTACTTAAAATTTTATTATACGAACATGATAAATATTTAGACAGATGCCAGTTGTTCCAGACGGTAGCTCTTTCTGGAGTACTTTAATTTCATAGGACTGTTCTTACCGAAGGCTTAACAGTAAAACACGCTTATAGGTACTCTTCAAAGCAAGCAGGAGGTTTACTTTATTCACTATTTACTCACAATATTCTAAGAGATGTTCACTATGTAAGTTCTCGTGAAGGAATGAATCTTAGCTCTTCTCTTTTTTTTTTTTTTGTACTGACAGAAGTGACAATTCAATGAATCTTTACACCTTTACGCGGACAATGCGGCGAGCAAGCTCTCAACCGGTGAATCGTAGCGCCAAGGCGCCTTACTTTTATACTACGTGTTAATATTGCTATCCTGCTCTAACATAATATACCTATAATAATCCAGTATGTTCGGAAATATTCATGAAAAACAAACGAACTTAATCTAGAACCTTCCTGAACTAGGTTCGAGATCTTTCGATAGGTATACTATGTCTTTCTGAAATATTCGGGATTATTCTCGAACCTTCCACAATGTTCTAGAACAGATTTCGAGAAGGTTCCTGAAAGTTCTATCGATACCAATTACTTTTATAGAACTTTCCACAGTTTTCCAGAACCTTCCAGATTGTTCTATAAAGTTCTATTTAAAATTAACTTGTTTTGTGCAGTTTATACCTATTGTTTACAGAATCTGACTACTATATTTTGTATACCTAACTTACAATGAATATTAAAAACTATAACAATAAAGAACATATTAGGTAAAAAGGTAGATATTGTTTTCGTCGTGAACACCAGTATTGATTTATCACTCCCAAAAATCCGCGCATTCCAATTTTTATCAAAATAGAGCCATTATTGAGAATGATTACATCATACTGCTGAATTCATACCAAAATATACTATGCAAACAATTATTATAAACAAACTTGCTAGTTACGATAACGTAGAAATATTTGTAAAAAACCATTACAAACGACTGATATTAGAATACTCCTACATTTATATTAGTGCAACAAGTATCGATATCGATACAATTTTCACCCTCATCTCTAAATCTTAGTGTGTCCTTGAATGAGCCAATCACAGCGCACTGCCGGTGGTGGGGAATTGGCGGAATAGATTTCAAGCAAAATGTACGTCATTGCGCTTCTATGGGTTAATTGTTCCATGTCCGGGACCAACGGCTTTACGTGCCTTCCGAAGCACGGAAACGCTCGATTTGAAATACCACTAGACGGTCACCCATCCAGGGACCGACCACGACGGTGGTAGCTTAACTTGTCGATCGATTAAGAACGGCTTATCATGCTACACCACGAGCGCTTCATTTCATTTGTGTTTAGTTTATATAAATTCTATATACTGTTAAAATAAATCTAATAATAATCTAATCTAATCTAATAATATATATAAAATGCTTTTGTGGGTACGTAAATACGCAGTTTTCTCAATCACCACCAACCCCAATCAACTTCCCGTTAAATACCCCTTGGTCTCCAGATGGTAGTAAGGGAGTTTGGTCGCGGTGGGTGGAAGAGAGTGGTTGTGGGTGGCGAAAATGTTAAAAAATATATTGCTGTCCTTTTCTAACGCATGAGGACTTCTGAAAAGATCTCAAAATTTCTGGAATGGAAAGTTCCAAAATGTGTAAAACGGTTATAATCGATCTGGAGTGTTCTAGAAAATTCAACAAATATGTGGAATGATCTAGAAAATTCTAGAGTGAATGCAAACTATTATAATCGATATAGCATGTTTTGAGAAAGTTCTACACATTTCTGGCTTCATCTAGAAAGTTCCAAAATGTCCAAAACTGTTATTATCGAGTTAGAATGTTCGAGAACGTTCTAAAAATTTCCAGAATGATCTGGAAAGTTCCAAAATGAGTGCAATTTATTATGATCGAGATTAGAATGATCGAGAAAGTTCTAGAATGTTTCCGAATGATCTGGAAAGTTCCAAAATTAGTGCAATTGATTATGATCGATTTAGAATGTTCGAGAAATTTCTTGAATGATCTAGAAAGTTCCAAAATTAGTGAAACGGTTATAATTGATCTGGAATGTTGCAGAAAGTTCTAGAAATATCTGGAATGATCCAGAAAATTCTAGAATGAATGCAAACTATTATAATCGATATAGAATGTTTGAGAAAGTTCTACAAATTTCTGACTTCATCTAGAAAGTTCCAAAATGTCCAAAACTGTTATTATCGAGTTAGAATGTTCAAGAACGTTCTAGAAATTTTCCGAATGATTTGGAAAGTTCCAAAATGAGTGCAATTTATTATGATCGATTTAGAATATTCGAGAAATTTCTTGAATGATCTAGAAAGTTCCAAAATTTGTAAAACGGTTATAATTGATCTGGAATGTTCTAGAAAGTTCTAGAAATATCTGGAATGATCTAGAAAATTCTAGAATTAATGCAAACTATTATAATCGATATAGAATGTTTGAGAAAGTTCTGCAAATTTCTGGCTTCATCTAGAAAGTTCCAAAATGTCCAAAACTGTTATTATCGAGTTAGAATGTTCGAGAACGTTCTAGAAATTTTCCGAATGATCTGGAAAGTTCCAAAATGAGTGCAATTGATTATGATCGATTTAGAATGTTCGAGAAAGTTTTAGAAATTTCTAGAATGATCTAGAAAGTTCCAAAATGAGTGAAATGTATTATGATCGATTTAGAATGTTCGAGAGTGATCTAGGAAATTCTAAAATGAGTGGTGGGTTTTTGCGTTAAAATATCAATATGGAAAACGAGGAGCCTCCCAGGATAAAGGTAAGGACTTACCAGGAACTCCTATGGCAATCCAATGATTATGAGCACCACCACCTCACAAATCACAAATTTCACATGCGTTTCGAACTGTAGCATATTTCGTACTGAATCTTGCGGTGTTGCGAGACGCGCGCGTTACGTTTACTCACACACACGCGTTTGGCGAAGTATGTAGAAGATTCCCGAAGCTCTTTTCTCGCTCACACATATGATGTGGGAAAAGGAGAGGAATCGGGAAGCAGAGGCTCGTCATTGATACTCAATATGAGTAGGTTTCTACTATAAATATTATTATAGGTATTTTGGCCTAAACATCCTCCGCCGCCTTGAGAATACGTAGTGTTCTCAAAAGAAAGAAAAAATAATTAATTATAAGAACTAATTACAGATTATAATAATTACTAAAGTACTGAATATAAGATGCGGTATGATTAATTTTTATTGTGAGGGTAATGGACATAACTTGACAATGGGTCTTTTGAATGATCCATTTGAAGTTTTTACTAAAGCGACGCGGATATTTCCATCCTTGCCAGGATAAACTTGTGATATTATGCCCAACGGCCAACGTAAAGGGGGAATATCATCTTGATGTATAAGAACCACAGTACCAATCTTAATGTTATCTTTATCAATGAGCCATTTCTGTCTAACTTGAAGATTATGTAAATATTCTATACGCCATCTTTTCCAATAGCTACACACCATCTGTAGTGCAATTCTGCTTTGGTATTCTGAAACGTTTTTGACAGCAACCGACGACGACTCCGTTGTGACGGTTAGTCCGGGAGGTAGCGTTGCAAACACAAAAGTCATAGTAAGCCGGCTGACGTTGAAATGTATAGTTGATCTTATATGACTAATAAGTGAACCGACCGTCTGCTCAAGTAAGTGCTCAAGTCTTCTACATCCGTCATCAGCCACTCCCAGTAAAAAAAAAGACATAGTACGCCGGCTCAAACTTGTTTCATAAGTATTTGACATAATACTGAGCTGAAAAAAATCGTCTGCTGTATGGTGGAGGGGGGAACACGCGTCAGCTGCTCGCATGAATTTGTAAAAAAAAAAGTTTACCCCTGCCGTAACCTTCCAATCCTAAACCCACCGCGGGTACATCGCTGATGCGTGGTTCACATATTAGTCATTCAAGATCTATTGAAAAAGATGGCCATCGATCGGCATATTAATACTACCTAAAATGCATCAGTACCTCCCGGACTATTGCATGTCGAAACAATTGAATACTTGAATAGGTCAAAAGAATTAAAATGGGCTGGAAGGTGTATTGTAAACATCAACTGCGCTCTGCGAGTGGATTTCATTTATTTTAATGATCTGAGTCGTAATCCCAAGCTAAGCAAACTTATGATATGGAAACTAGATAAAGGCTAATTTTATTTCATATTTTAGTAAAACTTTAATGTACTGAATATACCAATTTTAAAGGTTTAATATGAAGGCTATTCATTGGTTTAACTTTATCTTAATATTACGACTTAAACTTCACAAAAAGAAAGCTAGATATAGCGCCCATATTTTGAAAATATTGAAACAATTAACATTTTTTCACGAATAATGTTTAATAACATACTCGTATGTAAGTACATACTACTAAATTGACGAGGTATTTTTTTATAAGGAATAATAAAAATAAGCCAGATATCAAAGACTTCTATATAGAATTTGGAAGAATTTTAGCATTTCCAGTAAATAAAAATGCATTGACTTTGTAGTGCTGTGCACAATTTAATCAATGTTTATTTCAACAAGAATAGTTAAAGAATTACTCGCCAAAAGTCTCAACTGTTGAGCTTGACGACGTTTTTCCAAGATATCTTCATCATTGGCTGATTTAAGGATGCCCATAATATGACTTATCTGAGCTGCAGATATCTGAAATATGTATACCAACTCTGTAACCACTATAAAATTAGTATCATCATCATATTCTGTCACGAGATGTCCTCTGCTGAACTGGGCCTTTGTTTTTGACTGATTTCGACAAAGAACAGTCTTGGATTTATAATAAATAATTTGTAATAAAACATACTTACTTCAAATATCATAACATTACACAGAAACTATCATAAATGAAAGTGATCCACAAAGTGACAGGTTTTTTTTATAATGGATACATAATACGACCTTAATAGGAGCTTCCTAAAATTAAACATTAATTAATTGACCAATTGAAAAATGTAGCACCGCACTACGAATGTATAGAGAATAGACCGCGACGACGGACGTCGTCGTCGTCAGCTGTCAAAAAAGAACAGAATTGCACTACTGTTCGGAAGCTCCTATTAAGGTCGTATTATGTATCCATTATAAAAAAAAACCTGTCACTTTGTGGATCACTTTCCTTTATGATAGTTTCTGTGTAATGTTATGATATTTGAAGTAAGTATGTTTTATTACAAATTATTTATTATAAATCCAAG
>CATOBL010000026.1:0-37656 GCA_951394255.1 Polyploca ridens
CGCGATGGGACGGGCCGAGTGCAACTTATCAAACTCATTCGCACATAAAACATTTTTTTGTAACTTGAAAGAGGACAATTCATTGGAAACGCTCACGCAACGTTTTTGGGAACTTGAGAGTGTCCCTGATAAGAAGCATATCAGCCCCGATGATCAATCATGTGAACAGGTTTTCCAGACAACATTTTCACGGGATGTTAGTGGTAGGTACACCGTCACACTCCCATTTAAATCGGACCCTTCTGAATTGGGTGATTCTCACGCTATCGCGAAACGACGCTTAATCCGTTTGGAAGATAAACTCACATCAACTCCCGACTTACGCAATCAATATAATAATACTGTACAAGACTATATCGACCAAGGATATTTACATAAAGTACTTTATCCTTGTTCTGCGGATGTGTCTTATTACATCCCACATAGGGCTGTTTATCGTCCCGACAAAGCCACCTCAAAAACGCGTATTGTTCTCGACGCTAGCAGTAAAACTACGTCCGGTAAATCGCTTAACGATTTATTGTTTATCGGGCCTAACTTACAACGCAGCATATTTGATCTATTAATAAATTTGCGTATTTTTGGTATAGCATTGTCCGCAGATATAGAAAAAATGTATTTTCAGGTTAAATTAACGCCCACTCATCAACCCTTTCAACGCATACTTTTTAGATTTGATCCTAACTCTGCTATCGAAACTTACCAATTTGATAGGGTGTCATTTGGAGTATCAAGCTCACCGTATCTCGCTATGCGTGTCGTGCGACAACTTGCCGCCGACGAACGTGATAAATATCCGATCGCCGCGTTTGAAGCCGAAAACCACATGTACATGGACGACTATGTCTCCTCGATAGACGGAATAGAAAAGGCCGAGCAGACTTACCGTCAGATGGTTGACATGTTCATGGCCGGGGGTTTCAAACTGGTTAAGTGGATTTCCAATGACACTGAATTATTAGATAAAATACCAAATACGCATAAAAGTCCGCAACTTATAAATTTTGATTCTGAAACTGATGTAAACACTAAAATTGTAGGTATGCAGTGGCATCCTAAGGATGATGTTTTTCTTTCAAAGTAGACTCAAGTAATATTGATGAATGCACGAAACGATCAATTCTCTCTGCGACCGCGCGCTTATTCGATCCACTGGGCCTGTTAGGCCCCGTAATAACTTTTATGAAACTTCTAATTCAGCAATGCTGGCAACTCAATTTAGACTGGGATCAACCAGCCCCAGATTCTATACAACAGAAGTGGTACCAATTTCGTGATGAGCTCTCAGAACTAACTCATTTAAAAATTCCCCGTCATGTGGGTATCACCGCCGGTGTACACGTGACCCTGGTAGGCTTTGCTGACGCCAGCGAAAAATGTTACGGCGCCGCAGTGTACATCAAAGTTGGCTCTTCTGAGAACTCATCAGGTGTTGTAAACCTTCTCACTTCAAAGTCACGAGTCGCTCCACTCAAGAAAGTCTCACTCGCGCGCCTTGAATTATGTGCAGCGCTACTCTTAGCTAACTTAATTGCTTCTGTGCGTGACACTATTGGTAATAGATGTCATGTAAACTCAATTATCGCATTTTCAGACTCCACAGTCACGTTGACGTGGATCCATTCGCCCGCGTACAAGTTTCATACTTTTGTAGCGAATAGAATCACTGAGATTAATTCTAAACTCAGCGCAGATCATTGGTATCACGTCAGTGGCGAAGAAAACCCCGCGGATATAATATCACGCCCAGTTACGCCTAGGCTTTTGCTTAATCAAAAATTGTGGTTTCACGCCCCGCATTGGGTCTCACTCCCTTTCAATGAATGGCCTATCAAGCCATTTCAAATTTCACCTAAAGATGAAGAACTTTTAGAAGCAAAGACTGCCACCTTTGTAACTGAAGTTACAGATACTAATGAAATTCATCCTATTCAAAATTTAATAGATCGCATTTCAACTTATAGTAAATTATTACGCGCTATTGCATATGTTCTACGCTTCGCTAAGATACTACGCACAACTGGTTTTATTACTCCTTCGGATTTAAATTTCGCAGAACTCTTTGTCATACGCTTTGCTCAAAGTAAACATTTTGCTAACGATTTAATCGCTATTAAAAGTAATAAACGCATTGGTAAATCTTTACTCAAACTTAACCCCTTTATCGATACCGATAATTTACTTCGCGTCGGTGGTCGATTGACTCACTCTCAACTCAATTACGGACAAAAACACCCGATTATTCTCCCCGCTAAAGATCGTCTCACTCAGCTAATTGTTGATCACTTTCATTTCGCTAACCTACATACAGGTCCCGCTCTTTTACTCTCACTTCTCCGGCAGAAGTTCTGGATTCTTGCCGCTAGAAATCTAGTGCGTCAAAGAGTCCAGCAATGCAACATCTGCTTTAAACTCAATCCCAAATCACCTAATCCATTCATGGGTGATTTACCCTCATTTCGTGTATCCGAAGCTAAAGCTTTCGTTTATACCGCCGTAGATTACGCTGGTCCATTTTTTATAACTCACATTCGCCGACGTGGTGTAAAAAGCCACAAGGCTTATATTTGTTTGTTCGTCTGTCTGACGACTAAAGCTCTTCATCTCGAACTCGTTACAGACTTGAGTTCAGAGCTTTTTCTTGCGGCGTTCAGGCGTTTTATTAGTCGTAGAGGTCCCGTCGCTATGATTTATAGCGACGGAGGTACCAATTTTCTAGGCGCTAAACGCCTGCTTAGTGATATTTATGCATTTTTAGATTCTGACTCTCATAAAAATTATATTGGTCAACAATTAGCTGAGCAACGCATTCAATTTAAGCATAGCCCACCTTATGGGCCTCATTTTAATGGAATATGTGAGGCCAATGTGCGCTGTGTGAAAACGCACTTCTATAAAGTCGTAGGTACACAAATCCTTACTTACGAGGAATTTAATACTGTCTTAGTACAGATTGAGGGGCTCTTGAACAGTCGCCCTCTATGTGTACTCAGCTCAGATCCTTCTGATGTATCCGCTCTCACTCCTAATCATTTTTTAAATGTAACACCGCTCAAATTTTTGCCATGTGAGGATGTATCTAATATCCCAGATAACCGTTTAAGTCGCTATCAGCTTCTAAATAAAATAACTCACAGCTTCTGGCGCCGCTGGAGCCAGGAATATCTTACTTCCCTCCAGCAGCGTGAGAAGTGGAACACTCATTCTAAGCCGATAGAGCTAGGTTCTGTAGTTGTCATAAAGGACAACAATGCGCATCCTCTTTGTTGGCCTTTAGGAGTTGTAGACGAAGTTTATCGCGGGAAAGATAATATTATTCGCACGCTGAAGGTTCGAACTACTACTGGTAGTTACATACGGCCTGTAGTTAGAGTTTGCCCTCTTCCTCTTCAATAATTATGTAGCATCAACTTAGATTGTAGTTTTCTCTAATTTAAGAACGCATAATTTTACTCTATCATTTAGATACCTCTTTTTCTATCACTCTCTTTTTCTAGAGGAAAACCTCTAGGCCGGGGGAGTTGTTTACGCCATTTAGTATATCGACTAATATATTAAACATTACTCACATCACTGACGGTAACACATCCCTAACCCCTATCCTTCCGCTTCCGCACCCCGCACTCCTCCTCTCCCCCTTGCTCTAAGTACACTGAAGGCGGACGGTCGCATTTCGCGAGTGCTAATCAAAAATATATAAATCCGACGCTTGCGCACCCCGATTGATCCCGATTTCGCCTATTTGGGATCTCAAAACCTAAAATAACATTAAACCGCGTACGTGAGTGCAAATAAACCCCTATATTCTTCACTTGGATGTGGAGTGGAACCGGCGCCCGGCGAATCGGCAGGATTGCACCACCATCGAAGGAAACACGCTTTTCTCAAGGCTGTGGCTGCAGGTATCCTATCTTTCCACGTCCAATGGTCTAGTTAGCCCTCATCTACTGGTGGGATGGTATCTACCTCGGTAAAAACTGACAAATAAGTAAAATTTTATAAATAGGTAAAATTTGGAAAACAGTGTATATAATATTCACAAAAAATATAACAAAAAATGTTGAGTAAATTTTACAGAAAAACCGCTTATTTCCTAAAATATTAGTTTTTTATAAAATTGAAATTACCGATCTTAACCCTGCGTGAAACGCTCAATCTCGACAAAACGCGTTTTCCTTAAGATGAGAACTACCTAGATCGATTTTTTGCTCCCAAAAACATAATATATATCAAATATCTATACATTACAATACGTTATAATAATTGTTATATTATAATGTATAAGTTTTTCATATCACAACTTTGTCTGTAAAGTAATTAAAAGAAATAAAATGAAACTACACATATATTTATACATACACAATATTAATAGTAGGATAGGATTTCAGTTCAAAGTGATACACCGTAAAGCTTTATATAACTATCATATAACAAACTATGGCTTACTAAAGTAACTGTAACAAACATACATTATTAATATAAGCTTTTGATAACATATCAGTGTGACGACAGCTTTAATTAAGCCGCGTATAAGCTACATGCCACTGTCAGCACACCCCGTATACCGCGCTGACACCTTAAACAATAATACACAGTGTTCATAAACGGTAACTGGTGTGAAAATTATTTTGTTAGTTAATTTGTTGCTTATGCTGAGTAAATTTTACCCCCGGCTTTATTAAGATACTTCTTTATTGAATATACTAACTAACAGACTTGAGTCATTATAATTGTTTCCAAATTGCTGAAAAACCGATAACTAATGCAATTGGGAAGAAATCTACATAGATTTATATTAGTAGAGCGACTGTTACTAGAGTACAGTCTGTAAGCATTGGTACGGTCCAAATATCTTGAAACGAAGTGCGCGTACATAGTTTGAACGACTATAATATATACACTGAATGGTTATTTCTCGTTTTTTATCGATACTTTTACCGAGAATAAATGACAAGGATTCCATATCGACATTTTGTCTGACAGTAAATCAACTAGTACGATATATCTGCGAATGCATCTTTATGGAAACTGCTCACAAGGTAATGTTGTATACGCTATCACTCTATAATATTCTAACTCTATGGTAATCTCGTACCCAAAAGCACCAAGCAGGCTGGTCTTCCATCAGGTGGGCTGTCGACTTTCCATTGTAGAAATACAAATATAATCAATGTTTGATAACATCCTTCCAAATAACATGACGATAGTGAAACAAAGAAGCCTTTTACTAAAACGGACTTCCCATTTTGATTGATTTTACTTTTTTACCAAAACAGTAAAAAAAAACTAGTAAAGTGTAGCGTACTCGACAGAAGCGATTTCTTATCTATAATCATTAATAATCAATTAATATATTAATATAATATACAGGGTGTTGTTTTGGTCGGCGACAAGCGACCCAGGAGCGGTAGTACAAAATATATATTCCCCAAAAATGGTCTTAATTCCATTAAATACTGTAAATATGTCGAGAAATACCTTATTCAATTTGAAATAAAATTACCGCAATGTATGGTTACTAGGCACGTGCACAGACTAGAGCTAGGCGCAAGCCGCCATCGCCCCACCCCTTTACTCCCTCGTACTCCCGTTGAGTATTATGTCTACACTTTAGCTTATTACATGATTTTCAAAATTTAATTTATTTTTATTTTTATTATTAAAAAAATAAAGTATTTTTTTTATATTTTTTTTAGCACCAGTATCATTTGTATTATCGACCCTGAGTCGCTCGTCGCTGACCAAAACAACAACCTGTATAATACTACTATAATAAAGCGGAAGAGTTTTTTTGTTTAAACGGCCTAATCTCTGAAACTACCAGTCGGATTATAAAAAATCTTTCACTAATAGGAAGCTACATTATCCCCGTGTATTATAGACTACTTTATATCCCGGGAACGCGAGTGAAACCGCGCGGAACAGCTAGTATAATATAATTAAGCTGAAGAGTTTTTTTTGTTTGTTTAAACGTTCTAATCTCTGGAGACACAGTCGGAATAAAAAAAAATCTTACACTAATAGTAAGCTAAATTATTCCCGACTGTTATAGACTTTATCCCGGGAACGCACGTGAATCCGTGGGGACAGCTAGTCTATAGTAAATTGGCAGCAGTTTTATGCCATTCTCTACAAACTCTACGGAATCAAACAGCCACTGAGGTGTGTTGCATTGCATTGTCACGTTCGTCATTTTGGTCCCTATACATGACAAAAAGCTTCACTTCAAAAGTTTTATTATCATTATATAAGGTCTTTGTTAAAAATATCATTTTTAATACAAGCTTTTTTTGAGTGACTGTACTTTTTGTTGACTGTACTTGCATTGTCATCCAATACACTAATGTATACCAAATATCAAGTTAATCCGACCACTGGAAGTGGCTGAAATTAGACTTGCAAGATCTACCCGAACAAACATACATACATACATTGCAAGTTAAATAAAAGCTTGTAAAATACTTAGTTACTTTGTATTTCAAGTTTATTTCATTGTAGAGAACCTAATATGTAAATGTCTAATTCATTTCTACGTTTGATTAACATCTCAGTCCTAATTTAGGTTTGAATAAGGAGTTTTCACAACAAAATTTACAGGCTTTTGAAGAAAAGTTATCGTATGCGGGCTACGTTAAACTTGCTATTACTACCACCCAGTTTCTGGATGATCTGTCAACGAAAAATTTTGCTAACAAACTGTCAACTGTAACTGTTTATTCAAAGCCTATTTGATTTAAAAGAATAATTTGTTGAAAAATCTAGGTAACTAATCGCATTTTATGACATTTATTTCAAAGTTTTTCAGTAGATAAAATACGCCCTGCCACAGCATAAAAACCATAACTAAAGTTCTACCACAGATACTACTACTACAGTACGTAGTAGGTACTACCGACTAGAGGCAAAATCGAGGTAATTTTCTATGATTGTATTTTGTAAATATGTTTATAAAGTTATTGGAATTCAGAATAGAATTCCAATTAATATATTATATTATTATTGAATATATTATTATTAATAATGAAACGACATTTAAATGGCATGTGTAGACAAGATAAATACAAATAACCCGCCGTGGTTTTCCCATTGGAGTACAGCATGGGGTTCTTCAAAAAGGGTGTGAAGAGATTTCTGCAGGGTCGGCAACGCGCGAGTGATGCCCCTGGTGTTGCAAGCGTTCATAGGCTACGGTACCTGCTTACCATCAGGCGGGCCGTATGCTTGTTTGCCAACTAAGTGGTATAAAAAAAAAAAAAAAAAAAAAAACCTTATTAACAAATAAAAGCATAAGTTATTATAAAATCATAAATAAGTAGGTAAAGGCTTTTTATGTGAACCTAGCAAGCAGTTAACTGCTAGCCAACCTACGATTTAAACAGGCAGCGCTCCGGAAACCGGAGTAAGAGTTTCTCTCTGAAACATACCTGAGGAAAATGTAATTTGAAAACTAATTTATGGTCTGAGCGCTCGTCAAAGCGAAGTTGAAGTTCTCACTAACATTCGAAGACGTTTCGAGGTCATTAGCTATGTATGAACTGTAATACACATGAAACTTATGTAACGACTAATTTATTTACCAGGTTTGGTTTTTCTGGCCAATATCGGAAATCTTCTGTAAGCCTTAGAATTTCCATGGCGTTGTTAAACTATATTATTTGCGTTTGGTCCCTCACCCGCCCAAAATTATGAAGACACAGCTTAAGGGTGTGTTTAGACACAGCGCAGGACACAATTCTGCCGCACAACTGTTAGAACATACCCAAAAAAAGTTCGCGCGAGCTCGCGAACGGTCGTTCGCAGACGTCTAAACGCGGCATTCGCTGTGTCTAGACACACCCTTAGATGGAGGTAGTTCCCCTAGGAGGAATCTATTAACTCATGATCTGCCTGCCCTGTTCCCAATCATTTGGCGTCGCAATATGTACGCTTCTTCCACTCGTCTCTTCTATCCGTCATACCAGCATCTACTCCTTTCTTACCCATATCATCTTTCACGCAAGCCATCCATCTCTTTTCCGATCTTGCTCGAAACATAAGCTATTAACTCTTGCCTTAAAAATTCCTAGATTGCTAGAGATCTGCACTACGTCCAAAATTTTTTTAATGATATTGATTGTGTACCTTCATTATGGAACTATAAAATAATATGCTAGAACATACATTAAGGCGATGATAGCTCAGTGGTAGTGACTTCGGATACCGAGACGAAGGTCCCGGGTTCGAATCCTACAATGAGCTTGAGCTTTCGGTGAAGGAAAACATCGCGAGGAAACCATAGCACGGTGGTAGGGTACTTTGTAGTACCGGCCTGGCTGGCTACCACCCTCAAGTTGAAAATCTGTCGCCAAGCACCTTTCGGTGTGTTCCGATAGCTGCACTTGAGAGCCAGTTCCTTCTAGGCTTTGTGTGCTTACCACCATCGGCCACATCATCACTTACCATGGTGAGATTGCGGTCAAAACACAGGCCTATAAAAAGTAAAAAAAAAAAAAAAAACATATATTAGGGTGGAGCGAAATTTTTTTTTTCGGTTTTGCGTTTTCTAATAGTGAAAAATTGGTGCCTTTTAGACTCAAATTAAACTATGCAAAATATTATTTGATTTAATTTAGAGTAATAGCCTCCGCAACGACATTGAATTTTTGAAAAAAGTTGTTTTGTAGACTTCATTTTGATGACATGTAAATGTATGAAATTTTAATAAATAGAACTATTTTATTCCCAGAAATTATTGCAAATATAGTTTATTTTCAATAAAAAATAAAAATAATGCATAATATTATGTTTATAATTAAAATTATAAATAATTTATTTATGACGTTGGTTCAGCAAAAAGAATAGAAACTGCGATGACAGGGTTTCTATTACAATAAGGAATTTCTCAACATCATCTTATGGGAATCGGTTTTGATAGACTAATGTGAATACTGGCAAGTATAGGATGTTATAAGAGTGCTTGAAAAAAGCCACTTTATTGAATAATTTGTTTACTTCATATACATAAACGAAATTCCTTTTAGACATAAGTTTTTAGTTTAGACGCGGATACTTCGGGGCCGAAGTCTTACACTGGATCATTGGTAAAAGCACTCGAAGGTTTGTGAACAATTCCCTGTAAAAAAAAACAACGTATTGAAGGACAATTATTTCCAGAAATGGCTTAAGATTAGTACAAATCATCAGTACTTGCACAAGATAGTCTCAGCGGTACTTTCAGGTGATTTCCCAGAAGATCTTGCAAACAAATCGCCAGGTAAAACGTCACATGCCCCACGTGCTAACCGAATACTACATTTGTATGTAAAAACAGAGACACCATCAGAAAACTTGTCAACTTTGGCTACATTTGTTGTAAAAGTTTACGCACCATCTTTGTTCGACATTAAAAATAAACCATCATATAGAGATGGCAAGCGACACTTTTTTAACATGATTAAAACGTCCTGGTACCTGCCAGAGAATCTAAAAATGGTTTATTGATCCTGTCATTCAATGCAATAGCTATTTTACATATCCCGAGAGCATTCTCCTTACAATGATAACTGATGACAGGAAGCACATTAGAGGACTGATAGCCCGGCACATATTAAAGACACGCAGGGTGCCTCAACCTTCATTCTAGAATGTTAATAAATTTCAATGCTTCAATATATTGATTTAATAAATTGGCAGGAAATATTAAATGAACCACCGATTATAACAAACTTGTCTGACCAAGAAATTCAGTCCATTGTTGAATCAGATGGTAAGGGTGGAGTGTTGTTTTTAACTCTTCCATGCCATACTCAAGCTGTTTAACGGGCTATAATCGTGATGATGGAAGCTGCCACTTAAAAATGTACAAAAAAGTCACGATTAGGTGCAATAAAAGCCAGATTGGTATCACGGAAAGTAATGCCAAAATTAGAGACAAAAAGAGATTTTCGAGCAAATTAATTGTTTTTTTTAAATAATATTATTATATAAAAATGAAGTATTTTTGATTAAAGATGATTAATAAATATCTGAATTATATATTGTGTATCATTTATTACCCATTTACCATTAATTTCAGCCTAATAACTGGCCATAACTGAACTAGTCTTTTTCCATTCAATAAAGAATTTTGAGGTCAATGCGGAGGCAGAAGATATTAATCAAATTGATTGAAAATTTATATTTATATTAACTTTAATATAAGGCACCAATCCCCCTCTATTACAAATCAAAATTAAAACAAAATTTTTTTTTCATACATCTGCGCTCCACCCTAACATATATATCATAGGTAACCTACATAGGTAATTGCAATAAAATTATAATAATCAAATATTGTATGATGCATTGCCCAGCCCAAACATTCGAATATTGAGTTTGTGTGGTATGTCACGTTATTTCCGTACACGGCTTAATTAAGCAATCGTCTGCACATGAATAATAAAAACACTTATATCAGTAAAAACAACTGGGTCTGATAATATTTATAGGTACAAAATAATAACCCTCGGTTTCACGTGCGATTACGGAAAAAAGGTATCCTATCCTTTCATCGTGGGGCAAGCCTTATATTTTTAATAAATGTGGTAAGCACTTACTTTTTAACCGACTTCAAAAAAATGAGAAGGTTCTCAATTCGGATGTATTTTTTTTTTATGTCTATTAGCTCGTAACTCCGTCATTTATTAACCGATTTGGAAAATTATTTTTTTTATTTGAAAGAGTACACTTCCCGTTTGGTCCCATTATCATCAGATCAGAATTTGATTACTTCTTTGTGAACTTTGAAGTCAGTTTAAAAATTGAATGTGGTAAGCACTCACTTTTTCTATTACCAGTACGTACATACGTGGATTACGTACCTCTGTTGCAGTTACCTAATATATATAATCTAAAGATATCTATAAGTAGTTCGTAAAACATATTTGAGTAGGTATATTTTTTTTAAATCATTAGTACTAAACATAAATTCTTTTAAACTCTGGAACACCTCCAAAACGGACTTTTTACTTCCGAAACCAAAGCTGATTACACAATTAGCAATTACACAATACAACAATCAATTATAATAAACATTCCATCACCAATACCGAATCAAAGGTATTAGTTTCTTACCCCAAATATATACTTTGTGTAATTTTAGATTGAGACCGTCACTCACACTGACGCGCGTCCAACGGGAACTATCTGTTTATTGATACTTTATCTCTCTCAATGATCTGAAAGTTTGTGGAAATGGATTGGGTGCGAGATGCGAGACGAATGTAGGACTTGGGAACACGTATAAAGGGTTACTGGTTTGCCTAAAGGTCAAGGTTATGTTTAGTGATGATGTTCTACGTAGGTATTTTTTGATATAATCCTAACTTCCTAACTATATCCTAATCCTAACTAATATTATAAATGCGAAAGTGAGTTTCTTTGTTACGCCTTCACGCCTCAACTACTCAACGGATCATCATGAAATTTGTCATGCAGATAGCCTATGGTATGGAGAAGGACATAGGCTACTTTTTACCCCGGGAACGTGGGTGAATCCGCGGGGGACAGGCAGTTAATTATAGGTCTGACCACAGCTGCCAGTCGGGTACTACACAGTATTTATATGAGCCTGAGAGTGTAGCCAGTCGTAGAGACTGAACATAGATTATAAATATAAAGTAAGTATTAGGTACATAAATATTTCGCACTCATTTCTGACATTTTTATATTTAATTCCATTCACGTTACTGTTCGGTGTAACAACGACCACCCTAATTAATACACAAGTTTTTGTTTATTTGTTCATCTACTTTAAATATTTATCGACAATAAGTATTTAAGTTGAAAGCTTTTAAAAGGATTTACGTTCGAATAACAATTACTTTTCCGTTTCCACGGCCGCCATTAATAAGTCAATCCTGTTTACATTCCAACTTCCTTGTTTACTGTGGGTGCACTTATCGAAAGGAAATAAGGTATTTGGATCGTTAATTAGGATCATTTGTTTAACAATAGGTACATACCGGTATTTCAGAAATTTATTTAAGTTTTTATGATAAAAATGTTGACAAGGGCAGACACTCACTAGGCAAAATGGCTGGTAGATCACCTGCCCCCCTAAAAAGGAAGCTAAAGCAATATTGCTAACGCAATTCATTTTTCTTCTCAGAGAGAGCATAGGTTTTTGAGAGAGGTAGAGCATAGCGTTTATTCGCTCAAAGAGCAGCTCGACTGGGGAAGTGCCTCCACCTTACAGAATACCGCAGCCAAATAACTTTATGTTGTGTAAAGTTGTGTTCCTGCGCATGAGTAATTATGTACCTTTTTTGTAAACGTTTGTTTCCATTTAGGATAAATGAATATGATATATTTGTTATGGAAGAGCGGGGTCTCCTGATACAGGTTTATATTAACTTACTAGGCGGCCCCAACCTTGCTTTTGTAATGCTGATATTGATTTTGAAATAAACAAATTATTATTATTATTATTATTATTATAGTAAGGTCGCCAGAGCTCATAGGGGAGGGGGGAAAGGTCGGTAACGCGTGAGCGATGCTTTTTGTGTTGCAAGCGTCCATATGACTTCGGTAACCGCTTATCATCAGGCGGGCCGTATGTATGTTTACCGACTTAGTAGTATAAAAAAAAAATCGTCAATTCCGAATCTTTCATTGAATTGAATTGTATTTAATGAAATGAGTGACTAGTATACCAAAAAATATTGAAATTACATAGGATCTGACGAGAATTCGAAAAAATGAATTGCGTTAGCAATATTTATTATTTTTTTTTTTATACCACTTAGGTGGCAAACAAGCATACGGCCCGCCTGATGGTAAGCAGTTACCGTAGCCTATGGACGCTTGCAACACCAGGGGTATCACTCGCGCGTTGCCGACCCTGAAGAAACCGCTTCACTCCCTTTTTGAAGAACCCCATGCTGTACTCCATTGGGAAAACCACGGCAGGGAGCTCATTCCACAGTCCGAGCGTCCGCGGAAGAAAACTCCTTTTAGCCCGCACAGTTCGAAACAATTCTGGTTTCAATGTGTGTGGATGGACTCCCTGTCGATGGCGAGAGTTGCAATGGTGAATATTGCTTTAGCTTCCTTTTTAGCCCCCCTGTACCCCGAGTGTAAAGAAGTGACGTTTGCTGGCGCACGCTTAAATTCACAGACACTACACAAGAGCTAAGTGTAAATTTGTTGAACGTGTCAGGTTTAGTTAATCGACCTAACCTACTTTTTTTGTTTGTAAATAAATACATCATTCATAGTAATACTATAAAGATTTCTGTTATTCATAGTCCTATTTATTTCTACATCATTTTGTTTTCATTATTTAAGTTTGCTTTATACGCAGTCGGGATTGTTGATTTGTTTTGCACTTTTGTTATAACTTAAAAACTTGATTAAGAGACAATGTACAGTCTAAGGATGGACCTAGAAATTTGCCTTTTTGATAAAATATTTCGTGAGTGCTTTATGAAATCATTTTTTCAAGATAATAAGGTAAAATAGGGTGTATGCAGTGCTTGTACTATGGAAACCAGATAACTGATATACAGGTCAGTTAACGAAAGCTGGCACGTCCATAGTTGCATGATTAATTACATTGTAGCTTCTAATTAGTCAGTTAATTCTAATAGACGAATGCAAAGAAAGTCCACTCTAAAATGAACAAGAGCAAAACAATAACTGTCTCATTCATACTCGTAAGCTTGACGGCGCGTGAGAGAGATGGACAGAGATTTCATTTAGGGCATGCAGTGCGAGACGTTACGCCGCCCGCTTATTCACAGACTAGCTGTCCTCTGCGGTTTCACCCGCGTTCCAGGGATAAAAAGTAGCATATGTCCTTCTCCATACCATAGGCTATCGGCATGCCAAATTTAATGATGATCCGTTGAGTAGTTGAGGCGTGAAAGCTTAACAAACATACAAACAAACAGATATATAATATACTAGCTGACCTGCGCGGTTTCACCCGCGTTCCCGTGATAAAAAATAGCCTATGTCACCCGGGGATAGTGTAGCTTCCCAACAGTGAAAGAAATTTTCAAATCGGTTCAGTAGATTCGGAGCCTATTCAATGCAAACAAACAAACAAACAATCAAACAAACAAACAATATAGTATATAGTAAATATATATAGTAAATATAGTAATAGTAATATAGTAATATATAGTAATATAGTATATAGTAGGTATATATAGTATATAGTATGGATACTACACAAGCGCAACGTGTGAATATGCTGAACGTGCCAGCTTTAGTTAATCGACCTGATTACATAAACTAATTTTTTGTTTGTAAATAAATACATACATAATATACCTAATTACACCCAGACGCAGGACATGCAGACATGTTCAGGCACACAAGATGTCTTGGGTGGGAATCGAACCCTCAGCCATCGCGGGTGAAACCGCGGGGCATTGATTATATAATGTTGGCAGGTGAATATTTTAACGATTACTATCTAGCGCTAATAGTGCCAAGGTAGTGCAAATTGCTACATTCCCGGGACGAGCTTTTTCATACGTGTCGCAAGTGTAAAGTTTTGAGCTATTATGTGCCTAGCTTAATAAGTGTCCAAATACTAGGAGTTTCAGAAATACTATTTATGAAAAAAATATGCAGTGCACAATGCTAAATAAAATAAATAATTAAATATCCTGGGACATTCCTCACACACGGTCATCTGATTCCAAACTAAGCAGAGCTTGTACTATGGAAACCAGATAACTAATATACTTTTTGTCTGTATACTTAATATACATAATTACACCCAGACTCAGGACATGCAAATATGTTCATGCACACAAATGCATGTCCTGTGTGTGAATAGAACCCACGACCTGCGGCGCGATAGGTGGAATCTTAACCAACTGCGCGAACTGGCCCTTCAATCATCAGCTGTTTTAATTTTCTCCATTTCTTGAAACATCAAACGGACAACAATTCTAGCGAATTGAATTTATTTTTCCTTTCTTAGTGTACCTCTAATGGTGCGTCCATGCTACGCGAAGCGAGCACGAGCCGAGCTACGAACAGGATTCGTTCGTTGTTCGCGTAGCGTGGACGCACCATAAGAGAACTAAAGAATTTCCTCCAAATTTTTTACTCTAGGTCCACCGTGTCGGTCATCACATGTTGGAGTTTTAGTAAGATAAAGTATAATTAAACTGTTTTTTTTTATTTAATTTTTTTAATGATTTAAACTACTTACTACAGACACGTGGTCCGTACTCTTTTTTTAGATTAAGTTTTACAATTTTTTTTTTTTCTTTAACATTTTTTTTTCTTAACATTTTCACAATTTGGACATCTTGGTCCGCGCAATAAATAAATTATTCTAATACATATTCATTACTTTTATACATACTATATATATTACATTTATATTCATTACTTTTATACATACTATATATATACTGTGTTAATTTATACTATCTAGGATACATATTATTTGTTTGTGTGTATGTGTATGTGTTTATTACAATACCTATTTACACTACATATTACTATTGTTATTATTTTGATTTATAATATAATATTAAACTTGTTACTTATATTTTCTACAGTTTGCATTTTACAGTCTAGTTTGCTTGCTTGTTTGCCCCGGAGGAAATCCCCGCGCGTATTTGAGCTTCTACGACATTATTGTCTCTATTTTTCATGGCCATTTTTAGGTTTTGAGAGAGTTGATTTTAGTAATTAAACTGTTCCTTGTATACGCTGACAATTTATATCTTAGACCAAACACTTTCACAGTCAGCCACGTTATAAGAGTGCGTGTCCAGAATATTATGAAGGCACGAATGTAGCAAAACTGTTATTTTTTCGGAACATCTGTTTAATTATTCGGAACGACCCTGTGAATCGCTCGTAGATGGAAATGTAAAAATGCTTGTCCTTTTTCAGAGCATTTCTTTAATAATTACATAGTTCATTAAATTCTTAATTAATTAAGTTTATTTAGTCTTACATTAATTAAATATAGACAAGAAAATTAATATAATTCAAAAATACTTTTGTTATAGCGCATGGATATAGTGTAAAATAAAGCATTTGTCTATGATTACCTTTCTAAAGTACCTAAAAACTAACCTTATTCATAATGAAGTTATCAAACGTTGATTAGCTAAAATTCCGAAGTCTTTATCTGACAGGTGACATTTGGTGATCGAAAGAGTGAGACGGGGCACACTATTACACTGATTTAGTTAAAAAGCGATTATGAGTAAGGGGGTAACAGTATGATATAAACACAATGTTACACAAGACGCAACCACACGATCTTATCCAGATTGAGCGTCGAAGCTGTTCACACGTC
The DNA here is from genome assembly GCA_951394255.1 of Polyploca ridens. Lineage (NCBI taxonomy): Eukaryota > Metazoa > Arthropoda > Insecta > Lepidoptera > Drepanidae > Polyploca > Polyploca ridens. The sequence goes on from CATOBL010000026.1 coordinate 16,298, forward strand.
GTAATAAATTGTCCCAAACTGGTAAGGGCTAAATCAAGTTAAAAAGTCCATAATAATGAGTAATATTTAAATTTGTCCCGATTTTAATTGGAATAGTTCAACAACTGGTATCATTATGAACGTCACTATGACAAACAGAATGACGCAGACCACGTAAACCAGCTAAAAAAGTTGGCCTGTTTTATGTATAGTCGTGTACACACGGCTACAGATCAAGCTATACATTTCCAATATAAGCTGACCTCTCATTGTACGGAAATCCTATACAATGCGAGATCAGCTTATACTGGAAATGTATAGCTTGATGTGTTGCCGTGTGTACTATGGCGACGCTCTATTTAATAGATATTCGTAGAAAGAGCGTCGCGTGCATAGAAATTTTCTATGCACACGACATATCATCCAAATTTTATGTTTTTTCCGTCTCGAGGTTATGTCGTTTCCTTGACTAGCTCAATTGATATGCTGAGAAAAAGAACCTTCACTTGAGTGATTCACAGTAGAGTCAAAATTGTTTCAGGAGTAATCATATCAAAGTCGACTGTTGGAATTGTTTCAGCTTTGAAGAATGACTTGCAGTTTTTTTATATACCTAAGTAGGTGCTTTTATTATATCATATGTGTACCTATAACATAATAACTGTCGAAATATATATAAATACACTCCAATGTAAAAGGAACTATTATACAGTTTCTGTCATTTCTCGATTGTGTTTTATTCAAAGAATCTTTTAGATAACGTCAATAAATAATGTAACACTTTTACGTTAAATTTTACTTATAAGTCAGTAAAATTATTTATTTTATAAAATACATATATCACAACGAAAGTCGATCCTCAAGATCGCTATACAAAAACACAACTTTGCCACTAAGGTATTTTGAAACCTTTTAAACAATATAAACAGCATCGGACTCCTCACAAAAACGACCTCACAAAGACCTATCTACGTAACAAACTTATAAACTTCCATTCTCATAAATCATTTTACGGCATCAACAAATTACGAGTCGACCGGGCCTAGCTCAACGGAATAATATTCAACTAACTTTTAATTAGTTCTTCATTAACCCGCCAGGGGCGCTGTCTTCGCCGTTGTTTTATTTGCAAACAGTTTTTATTACGTCTGCTATAATATCTGGCTTTAGAAACTGAGCCATAGCTCTTTGTTTTACAAAGAAGATTATGATTTTAATACTGTCGCCGTAGTATTCATTAATGTACTTAAGTAGATGCCTAGTTTGTCCTACTAATATAAAAGTTGTGTGTTTAGATTTGGATTAAACACATAGATAGACCAGGGATATAAGATCGAAAAGCAGGCAAAAGCACGGGGATTGTTAGTTCTTAATATTTACATAATGAGTATATTTTCTGTCAAAACTCAATCAATAGTTGGCTGCAAACTGTTAACGCCTATCAAAATAATGATAGCAATAACACTTGTTTAAACATTTTGTTTTCGTAGGAGACTTTATATTTGATCGAAATAGGAGAAAACAATTTCTTTCTAATTCTTTGTTAGTGCCAAAGCCTAGTAAGTCCTGATAGTATTAATGTTAAGTTTTGGTTTCGAACTGGATCTTAACAAAAGTTATGAAGATATCGCAGCAGAACTAGGTTCCCAAATGCAGATGATCAGACCAATTGATTACTTTAAAGGGTTGTTTTAAAAGAGCCCTGAATTATGTAGAAAAAGTAAGTTATATAGCATAAAAAGCATAGTGATGCTACCATATACCATTATTCATTCCATGCATATAGGCCAAACAATAATGTATCTTGTTACCTATTATTAAAATACATTTTGCAAACAGCCAGCTAAAACTAGAAACAGCTGCAGTCAGCCTAATTATCTGCAAAGTTATAAAAAATTTAAGCCCCACCTAAATGATGGCAGGTACGGACACGCCAAATTGCTGTTCTTGTTTTTGCTATAGCAAAATTAAGTCTTTTAACAATTTAGTGCTATGCTGTGGTGTAAATGGACGGCAATTTCGTTTGCCGCACAACCGCCTAATGGGTCATCGTGTAATGTACAACGGTGGCTTGTTTAATCCGTATTAAATAATTGGATATGCTTCGGATTAGTGATGTGAATTGGAAGGGAATAAAACATTGGGTAACTCGAGTACTTCGCTTTTAAAAAAAACATGTGTAGGTAGATCCTCCAATAATAGTACATTATGATACATGTGTGCAAAGTTGGTCATTATAGACGAGAAGGCATTAAGCCCGATAAGGGAGAGTGTAATGATCAATGCACACGCGTGTCACTTGCGAGCAATAAACCAGACTTATATTTCTTGGAGTAGATTTTTTGATAATAATCAACCACACAATGAAAACGTTAACAAATATAGCGAGAAAGGTTTTTTTTTTACAGCTATGCTCTGCCAAACTGTTTTACCCGTCTAAATTAAGAATGCTTCGTCTACACACATATCAATTGCATTGAGGTACAAACTTAACATAATCGGGATTATACTTATCATAAAACTGTGTGGTAATGTAAAGTAAAACGCACCAGTGCGTAATAAGATACTAAAAACGTTGCAATAAATGTCACATTACAAGCAATGTGTTGAAAAGTATTTTATTATGTGCTTCTTGATCTAATCGTGAATAAAATTAAAAGTCTGGCTGATTTACGAAATAGTTCATTTTTCAGTTGTTCGGCTTTCTCAAGTGCCTTTCTAGCTTACAACGTATACCTATTTAGTTTTTGATTCATTACTAAAATGATTGACATATACAACGCACAGCTTGTAGAGTCTTGAAACTTGAAGTTTTGCACATAGTTCATTATTACCATCATACCAATACCATACCATACCATAGTCGCGCATCCAGTATGATATTTTAAGGATGAAAGCTAGTGTATAGTTAAGAATGAGGCATCATGTTCTCATCTATTTTGAGACGTATTTTCACATAAACTGGAAATAAAAGAACAGAGTTTCAGGTTTCCTTTCTACTAATATTATTCAGAACATGAGTACCTACTTCCATAAGAGCCATAATAAAAAAAAAGAGTTTCTCATACGTACCTATCTAACGTAAATAGAACTGTTGTATGTACCTAGGTAGGTACATACAACAGTTCTATTTACTTAAAATACTTAGTTTACTAACTGTGTGTGAATTTTCATAATAATTTAATTAAACTCGAGTTGTTCGACCTGTCAAGTAGCATCACTATACGAATACGCCATTGCGTACTTTCGTTAAGCGGCTTAATATGCGAAGCGAAGCGGCTGCCAAAAAGAATTAGCAATAATACGTAGGGATTGATAATTGCATTTATTATCATGTGAGGCGCTGATTTATTTGCTTTCTTTCTATCGCTTACCTGTATGGTATGCTTGATTTTAGTAAGACTTTGTAATAAATAAATATTCTGGGACATTCCTAATAGATGGTTATCTGATCCCAAACTAAGCAGAGCTTCTACTATGGAAACCAGATAACTGTTACTACATAATACTAATGTTTTGTTTGTAAATAGGTACATACTTAAAATACATAATTACACACATACACAGGACATACAGACATATTCATGAACACAAATGCATGTCCTGTGTGGGAATCGAACCCAAGAACTGCGGCGCCGTAGGTGGAATCTTAACCAACTGCGCCAACTGGTCCGTCAAGTGAAATATGATATCGGATGATTTAAGGATCTGCTGGACAGTTAGACTTAGGATGCATTGGCGTGTCTAGGATTTTTTTCGAAAGGAGGCCTGGCCCTTAAACGCCGATGCAGTGTACGTGTAAGTTATTTCAAATTGAGGTGTTCAGCCATATTTCGGCCATCGATTTTGTGAATATAGAATTTTGGATTGATAACTCCACATCCTGGACAATTATTGTCTAATGACTACTTTAGAATAACATTTAAACACTAACTTTACTTAAATACAAAATAATATCATCGGTGGAAATGTGGGTGTAATGTATTACCTAAGTAGGTACTGATACCTCTGTCTATATCTTCAGAGATAATTCGGGGAGCCGTGAAGCTATTTACTGTCTTATTTTAAAATAGTCATCGCCCATCAGTTTACTTGTACCTATCCCCGAGGCATGTAATGTTTTCCCAAAATAGGATAATTTTTATTTTGGAAATGCGGCAAAGCTCGCGCGAGTCAGCTAGCGTTTGTATAAAACGATTGAATTAAGAAATATCAGAAGAAAAGAATTTCAATAATTTCCTGCGCGTAGATATCCTTCGCTTATTTGATACTGACTCACTCTTCCCCACAAAAGTAAGCCGCATTTCGCAACTTTACGTGCGTGTTAAAACCATATTTTATTATATCCCCACATATATTCCGCAGATACAACGGAGCAATATTCAGGCGAATTTCCCCTTCGCAAATACGCGGCTTGCGCGTAAGTTCCATAAATATTTGAGTATTGTGTTTGACTAAGCGCGGTTTTACGAAGCTGCAGTAGGTTTTATAGTACAGTCACGGTAAAAAGTATTGGAGTACGTTGTTTGCAAAATGTCCGTTGGGTTTTGAAATTGCGCTTTCTGACGTCACGGGGTGAGATCAGTGATATTTCTATTCTTATTGGAGACATTATTGATCACTGTCGTGGTGTCGTGCAATTCTCTTATTTTAGTGCCAACGTCATAACTCTTCCAGGAGGCCTCCAGGAGGTTAAATGCCTCCTGGAAGCTCCTGGAGGACATCAATACAAATGACCTCGAGCCTCGTCATAGTACGGGACTGCATGTTAAAAATAATGCATCAAGTATTGTATCTGTAGTCAAGGTTGCAAAACCAATCCACAGGTGTCGCCACCGTCAATGCGCAAGATTAGAATAAAGCATTTCCGTTTTATGTAACTAAAAAAGACATTTATTACAAATTATACAAAATTCCCCTGCCAAAGAGTTGCCACAAAACGTTTTTTTCGATTCGGAACTCTGCGCCTGAAGTGTCTCTTATCCTAAACACGCCTTCTCTGTATAAGCCTGGAAGGATGGATGTGCCGAATACCAGATTGAGGCCCTTGACTCAATAGTCTATTTATTATTTTCATACCATTAAGATCTCTATAGACATCTGTTAACAAATCTGTCATCAAAAAAGAAACAAATAACAAAAGACTACAATTATTGTGACTGTTTGTGACTTACTTTTGACACATGGACGTGTTTTGACAAATATCTTTTGATGTCATTGTAAAATTAATTTTTAAACCGTACAAAATTATTAGTCATCTCTGGAAGAAGCTGGAAATGGATGATGACAATTCTAAAGAAGAGAATCAACCCTCAACAAGTACGAAAGAAAGACAAAGAGTGAAATCTGGTCATGACTTGTACGATGAGCGGGGTCAAGATAACCCAGTGTCCAGTGAATCTTCCATATCAGCCACATATTCTTTGAGAAGTACGCTAGATATAACCGATGCTAGACCAGAAATACCTAAGCCTCTAACTGGAAGACTCAGAGATCAAAAATTACCTGAACGAAAGAAAAGGAGCCGGCGAGCGACTGGGAGAGTTAACAAGCGTAAGAGGTCTACCGCTAGACGTCATGTCGTGCGTAGAACTGTAAAACGAAGACCTAGAATCAAAGGAAATAAAAATAAACGTGTACCATCAAAATTGTCAATCTTTAGCAGATTATTATCGGCTGGTATACGGAGCCCAGCCTGCATACATTGTGGACATCGCTGTTGCCGTCGAAAGTAGATATTTTATGGTCATTTTGTAAAACGATCTATTTATTACAGTATTTTTTTGTAAACCTAGTTTGATTTCACTAGAATATAAGATTCTTCAGCAGGTTTGAAGAAGAAAAATACATTGAGGTGAAGAGGAAACGAATACCGAGAAATTTCAGACAGAAAGACTAGAAGAATGTCAGGTTTGGTCAATGTTTTATATGATTAAGACATATATATCTTATAGTAGAAGTCACCACAAAGGTTGCCTGGTAGAGATCACTTTTAGTGATAAGGCCGCCCATTGTAACACTTTCTTTATTATTCAAAGTTTTCTTTTGTATTTTTTCAATCATGTGGTGTGACAATAAAGTATTATCTATCTATTATTATATATATTATATCACCCATATCATCCACATAAAAATGAAAAGGAAAATACGTACGGAACTGCTAGGTAAAAGATTTTGAACTTGAGGATGGTAGCTAATCAGGTGCACAGTGCTACGGTGTTTTGCTCAAGTTTATTTAGGATTCTGAACCCACAACCATCAGCGCGCGATACGATATTAAACGTCGCGACCTCTGAATATCATCTATGGCAATCCCTAAACAGATTTAAATAAGTTTTTTGGTATCGGATAAGAAATATGTATTTTCCAAACTTGTATTCAACTTATCAAAAACAATAAAAAAAAAACATCACGCAAACGAATAATTTCCAACAAAGTTTATTCTTATTAAACCTGTATTATTTAATCAAAATAAATCTGTTACGGTTACATTAGAAATTATAAATTTATCTATACTATATTAATATAGTTCCCCGCGGTTTCACCTGCGTACACGGGATAAAATAACATTATGTCCTGATGAAAAATATGGATGAAATCCGTAAAGTCATTCTCAAGTTATGGCGTGACAAAGGGAAATAGGGATTCGTTTTACTATATAGATTAATCCTAACTATAAAAGAGTTTGTTTGTTTGTTAGTTACGCTTTCACGCCTAAACCGCATCGTACGCGATGAAAATTGACACGCAGATAGACTATGGTATGGAGAAGGACATAGGGATATATTTTATATGTGTATGTATGTTTATATATTTTTAGGGTTCTGGATCTCATAAAGTTTCCCTTTTTAACCGACTTCAAAATAAGGAGGAATTCTCAATTCGAATGTTTTTTTTTTGTTTTTTTTTTTTTTTTTTTTATGTTTGTTACCTCATCACTCCGTCGTTTATAAACCGATTTGGAAAATTCTTTTTTTATTTGAAAGGGTATACTTCCCGTTTGGTCCCATTGTCATCAGATCAGGATCTGATTACTTCTTAGTGTACTTTGAAGTCGGTTTAAGTTTTTGTAAAACAGTCCAATTATTTCTAAAAGGAAAACCTTAAGTTCTTTTTTATACCGCAATCTCACCATGGTAAGTAAAGATTTTGCCGAAGCTGGTAAGCTGCACAAAAAACCAAGAAGGAAGTGGCTCTCAAGTGCAGCTGGCAGAAAAGTCTCCGTCCGTCCGTCTGTCACAGAGGAACTTGAAATTTGGCACATTAATAATAACCAATTTTAGGGGTCAGTTTGGATCTTTAAATAAAACCGATTTTCCTGAAAAAAATAAACAAATCATTCAAAAGGAAAAATAAAAGGTAAAGAAGATAATTGGACTGCTTTACAAAAACCTTAAACCGACTTCAAAGTACACTAAGAAGTAATCAAATCCCGATCTGATGACAATGGGACCAAACGGGAAGCGTACCCTTTCAAATAAAAAAAGAATTTTCCAAATCGGTTAATAAATGACGGAGTTATGAGGTAACAAACAAAAAAAAAAAAAAAAATACATTCGAATTGAGAACCTCCTCCTTTTTTTGAAGTCGGTTAAAAATACACCACAACTAAGCTGAATAAAAAGTAATCGAATTTAGAAACAATTTTGTTAACGACTGTCTCTCTAATAAATACGACGAAGACAAATAAGATTTCGTTGAAATATTTACGTATTTAATTTGAATCACCTGTTTTCGCTGAATTTTTGGTTTATTAAATTGTTTATTTTCTCACGTGGAGTAATTGAAATGGTTCGCCATTTCAGTATATTTATTATTCATATTTTTACTTTACCTCTGAATCTCCATAGCTATATGATTCCATCAGTATTCCATTTTAAGATTAGGTAAGTAAGTACGGAAATAATAAATTTAAATTGAAGGATCCCTAAAAACTTTTTAAGTGTCATAATGGTGCAAATTCTGTTGTAAATCGCACTTAACTAATTTTAGTCACATCTCATCTCTTTCTTACGAACATTATTGAAAAAGGATAGAACATATTTTAAGTTGTCAAATTAATCTTTGCCGTCTTATTTTGCGTGTATTTAGGCGTAACCGCGATAGATGGCGACTAAATTTATATTGAAAACAAGCATTGAACTAATTTTGACAGGGCTACTTCTTACATCCTTTTCTTATGTTCTTTGTTAGAAAGAGACATAGTGAGATTAAAATTAGTTTAGTTGTGAACAACAGAATCAGGGCCAATATCTAAGTATAAGACACCAACCATGAAAAGATTAAGTTAAAATACGATTTTATCTCAAACCCGTGAGAGCTAACATACGAAAAACACCCCGATCGATCTTATCCACTTCACGCGAGTGTTTGCAAGGCACTACTGTTTCAAACATAGATCATACAAACAAAGAGGTAAGTAAATTTTATACAATTTTATCAAAAATTTATTGCCATCACAAGAAGGGCAACTAAACGTTTTCGTTAGTTAATATATAAAAAAACAGGCCACTCAGTTCCTGAACAAAACATAAACATTATTATCTGTCTTAGAGAAATTAACTTTATTTGACCTGAATATTATTCCCTTAAAGTTAATTCAAAAATAACACGGTGTATATACATTGCAATACAATAACATTGCAATAAAATAAACGATCTCTATTTAGACGGTTTTATCACATGAGAAATCCCCATCTAATAACCTTTAAGTTGTATGTATTTAAAGTTGTGTTTATACATTCCAAAAGTGGTAGCTATGGTATTTAAAAACTATCAATGTTCAATGACAACATATTACCTTCCTATTTTTATGATCGCAGGTTCCTACTACGTTCTTTACAGGTCAAAATTGTGTGACTAACATTCAATAGCTTTGAACGTACGTACACTAAAAACTACGTAATGGAATAGTGTGATAGAAAAGTCGTGAACTGCAAACATTAATTCCAAAGTCAACCTTTCCAAGATTTTTCGGAAATGGAACGTTTTCTCTTTTTTCTTCGTGTTGGCAATAGCTTGTTGTCGTTGCTTCTGAAGCTGAAATAAGGTCGGTATAAATAAGAAACAAAAAATGTATTGGCGGGTAACGAAAATGTTTTATTAGTTTCTAGAACTCCTGAAATTCAATACCGGCCAAATGCGAGTCGGACTCGCACACGAAGGGTTTTTTGTATGGCAAGAAAGTTTATTGTATGGCACCCTTTAATTTTACGGTTCGTGAGATACAGCCCACTGATGGATGAACGGAAAGACAGCGGAGACTTAGTAATAGGGTCCCATTGGCACCCTTTGGGACGGAACCCTAAAAGTCGTATCAATTTAGTAACTACTAGGGTACCAAGATTATGCTATAAGTTACAAGTAACAAGATCTGCTTAGATCGGGATCAGATGGCCGTGTGTGACAAAAAGTAACGCCAATATTAGGAACCATCCAACATATTATTTATTTACTTACAAGCCGTGTCTATCGATTAGTCATACTATGGTTTTTATTGGCTTGCACTTAGTCCAAATTATCGGAACAATTAACGTGTAATAAATGATGCACTAAACTATGCACTAAATGTATGGCCACACTATCATTTGATTTGAGCTATCGCCTATCACCTAACGACATTAATAATGTCATTAAGAAATTAGCGCGCTAACATCCGATCATATCTGCGTACTATGTCAAATAACGCGCTGATTAATGGTATTACACGCAGGAGCAACGATAAATAATTGAAAACTGTTTTACAAAAAACTTAAGTAATCAAATTCTGATGTTATGAAAATGGGACCAAACGGGAAGTGTACCCTTCCAAACAAAAAATAATTTTCCAAATCGATTGTTAAATCACGGAGTTATGAGGTAACAAACATAAAAAAATACAACCGAATTGAGAACCTCCTCCTTTTTTGAAGTCGGTTAAAAACGAGAAATTGGCATTCATTAATGTATTTAGTAGTTCAAACTATGAACATGCAGTTAATTTCAAGTCAGCGTTGCACATATCTACCCATGCTCATGACACACATACTCTAGCTCAGGGCTTCCCAAACTTATTTTAACTGTGACGCCCTTGGGAAGGTGCCATATTTTTGCAACGCCCTGGCCTTTTTGCCATACATTTACCCACTAGTTGTAGTTCTAGCCTAATAACAATTTGTCAGAAAAACTCCAAATAGCATCTAAATTTTTGACAATGAAAAAGCACTGGCCGCCCGCGTCCGCCGCATCACAACACAATGCGCATGGCGCTCACTCGACTCGATCGCATCGACAGCCAACCTATTTAGATCGCCTCACGACGCCCCTGGGATAATACCGCGGCGCCCCAGGGCGTCGCGACGCACAGTTTGGGAAGCTCTGGTCTAGCTAGTAAGTACAGTCGCTCTATCAATAATGGTTTTTAGTGACGAAGAATAAATCTTGAAGAGCAACATCGATATATTATCTTCTCTCTATTTCGATGAAGAGCAAAGATAATTTTAAAAAATTTCAATATGTAAATCAATGAAATTTAAAAATATGATAAAAATAAACACAGCCACATCTTGATGAGAATGAATGAATGAACAAGAATAGAATGAACGATTCAATTCAAGAAACGATCGCGAGATGTTGAAGGAAATCGAATTTCCTCAACTAAATTGACAAACAACGTTCAATGACGCGACATCCATTTACTTTCATTCGTTTAAGTGCTTTTTACGGTTCCGTAGGTAAGTGACGGACTTTTATTATGTTTTCTCATACAAATTGAATGACTACGATTTGAAGTCACAAGAAAACTATTATTTGGACTTTGACGAGTAAGAAGGAAATCAAATTCACCTCATTAACATCATCATTTAAATATACATTTATCTATATTCAAATTCAAATTCAAAAAGCTTTTATTCAATGTAGGCCCTGATAAGGCACTTATGAACGTTAACAAATGGCTCTACACTGGTTCCAAATACAACTTGAACTGAGAAGACTCCGGTAAGAAACTCAGCAAGTCTTTTTTTTATATGTACTTAGAAGTATTACAATTACAAAATATTATATAAACTCCTTTGCAAAAAAAACGGGCACCTTACAGTCATTTGCTTTTCTATGGATAATATTAATATTTTTTAGTATGTCATTAGCATAAATTACTATAAATTTCTTATTATCAATGGGAATATAGTATTTAACACTTTAAATACTGGAATCGGGTTTTTAGTCAATGTAACCAGAAAATGGTCATTTTTATGGGTATAATGAAATTATTACTACGAGTATTTTTATAAAAAAAAAGACATACTAAATAAAAATTAATAACGAGTATGACCTCCCCTTGCAGCGATTACGGCATGTAATCGTTTTGGCATGCTTTCCACCAGGCTTTTGATTGTGTTCTGTGGAATGTGTTCCCACTCAGCCAAGATCACACGTTTAAGCTCCCTGATGTTTTGTGGAAGTGGTTGGACAGATCGTACTCGCCTTTTTAGGTGGTCCCAGACGTGCTCAAAGGGGTTAAGGTTGGGGCTCTGCGCTGGCCAGTCCAAATGACGAATACCGACCTCTTGCATATAAGTATCTACGTCGCCAGAATGGTAGGCCACAGCATTATCGTCCATGTAAATGGCATCTTCACCAATTACAGTCAGTGCGGGTTGTGCATGTTGACAAAGGATTTCTGTTGTGTACCCTAAGGCATTGAATGAGCCATTTTCAATGAATACTATCTCGGTACGATAGCGGGAAGTTACTCCCGCCCAAAACATAAATGACCCTCCACCATAAGGGGTGATTTCTTCAAAACACACGTCGGCATAGCGTTCCCCTGGTCTTCGTAACATTCGCCGACGTCGGTCCTCACCATTCAGACCAATTCGAGCAACATCGGAGAAGAGTACGCTACTCCAGTTACCTAGTGTCCAAGATAGGCAATTTCTAGCGAACCTCAATCGAGCTATCCGGTGCTCACGGAGTAACTTGGGGGCCCGCGCTGGTCGTCAACTGTGTTTATCAGCTGCTAAAAGCCTCCTCCTCACTTTCCATAGGCTAACTTGTGCTCCTCTTACCTCTTCAAGGTTTCTTGTAGGTCTATGTAACTGCATTTGCGGTTCCTCAACGCCTGAGTCACTAAAAAGCGGTCGCCTCGGGGTTATGTGCGACGTTTTCTCCCAGAACCTTGCCTTCTCTGAACGGAACCCGTCTCTTGATATCGAGTCCAGGTTCTTTGGATGGTAGAACGACTCACGTTTAACCGCTGTGAGACGTAACATTGGCTACACTCCTCTTCCAGCAGCGCTATCATTTTACTAGCTCCTATTGCTTTCTCTGCCATTACAATCGACACAAAGATATCTGTTTTAAGTCACTATAAGGCAGGATTATGCAACAAACATAAATATTTCTACTAAAAGTTAGTTTAAGTTGCCTGATAAACTTTTAACTGCGAACCCGCGAAAACTAAGTAAAAAGTCACAAACTGAAAAAGGGATCATTATTTTTAAAAACAAAAGATTCGCATTTGAAATTAACTTTTTATCATACCCAGACCCTTTATTAAGTTTTAGTAACATAGTTTGGCTATTAAAACCACTTTAGAACTAAATAATCACCAATAATGTAGAAAAATATAAACCGCCCGTTTTTTTTGCAAAGGAGTGTATATAACAATAGCCTGCGAAGCGAACAGTTCATTCAAATGCATTCTTGTCATCTACAAAATCAGAAACTTTATAGTACCCTTTCGTGCGTCTTATACTATACTTATATAATAAAGCGGGAGAGTATTTTTGTTTGTTTAAACGGTGTAACCTCTGGAACTATCAGTTGGATAGGAAAAAATTGATTGTTTGACGTATCCCTATCCTACCTTTTTTTTTTGTTATTATGCTATTCGGGGCGGAGACAATTCCAAGAAATCAATCATGAAAATCGGTCCAGCCGTTCTTGAGTTATAATGGTGTAACTAACACGACTTTACACCATTTATAAAACGACTAAAGATTTCCTCACGCAAAAAAAATATTGTAGGGTAACCTAGGGTAGGGTAGGGTAGGGTAAAATATGGTATAGATATTTTTTATACCACTAACTTGGCAAACAAGCATACGGCCCACCTGATGGTAAGCGGTTAGCGTAGCCTATGGACGCTACTACAACGCACTCGTGCGTTGCCGACCAAAATTACACAATAATTAATATTATTGTGATTACCCAATTTCTTAGATTCTTATGACCCTATAGATGTCTTTCAAGTCATAATTACATGACCCTATAGATATTCTGAAAGACAAGACGCATTTTTTCTCATGTGTTTAGAAAAATCGCGAAATTAGGCGCAACGTAATTAATTAGATGCTTGCCTTATTAATTACGAAATAAATGAATAAAGTTCTTCCCTTTGTTACAAAGCTAATAACTACAAATGAGTCTAATATCATCATCATCATCATCATATCAGCCCATAGATGTCCACTGCTGAACATAGGCCTCCCCCATTGATTTCCACTTCGAACGGTTCTGGGCCGCTTGCATCCAGCGGCGCCCAGCGACTCTGACCAGGTCGTCGCTCCACCTGGTGGGAGGTCGTCCCGCTCGGCGCTTTCCAGTCTAATATCATACCCGAATATAATTAAACCAAAAATATCACATATTACTACCGCACGCAACTTAAAATATGGTAGCTAAATTAAATAAAGCGATGGCAATAGTAGGTAAATAAACAGTAGGTTAACATTATTTGACCAATACTTAACAGTTTGTTTGTAACTTGAAAATAATTTGAATTTAAAAAAAAACACGACTAAAAAGTGTTAAATAATTATAAAATTGAACCTAAGTATATTCTCTGTCTATCCCGTAAGGGCCTAAATGTAAGCAATTTTTTTTGTAATTAAGTTCAATATTTGAATTTTGTATTTCTTCATGATAATGATAATGCTTAGAAATTCTATTGGGTTTCAAGGAAAAGCGCCCCACGCTTTTCATTAAAATATTGAACTCCTCCCTCCTACTACATCATCAGACCCTGAAAACTATACATGGTCTAAGTTCATCTCACGACAATTCCAACAAACCCAAACACGGCTAGTATACGATGCTCTACTATGGAGCTCCAGTGCTTACTCTCCTACTCCATCATCAGACCCTGAAAACCATACATGGTCAAAGTTCACCTCATGACCCCAGCTATGCTGCATCATTATTATACATTTTAGCATATAGCGCAGCTCTCCTGAGATAAAATATTATATCATATTGAATATAATATGAGCCGTAATGTTGCTACTCAAACAGAAAATTGTTCGCACAAAAATGATCTTGTACACACGGCTACACATTAAGCTATACATTTCCAGGCTGATCTCGCATTGTATAGGATTTCGGTACAATGGGAGTACAGCTTATACTGGAAATGTATAGCTTGATGTGTAGCCATGTGTACCTGTACCTACTCAAATTGTATTTTCAAGTCGGCGCTGGGCGGCGCGGCAGCGTCTTCAAGATTTGTAGTCACTCACAGTCACATTCACTCACTTTGTATTTCAAATTCAAATTCAAAATCATTTATTCAAATAGACCTTCGCAGGCACTTATGAAAAGTCTGACTCTAATACTCTAATACCGGTTCGGAAGGTTGCATTTGCTGAGAAGAGCCGGCAATAAACTCAGCAATTACTCTTTTCAAAACAAGCTTAGATTCATTACATAATATTTACATTCTAATCGCACTGACAACAATTGCGTGCCCCGGCGAGGCGGCAAAACTACAAAGTAGTCTGAATCTATATTTAATAAGTAAATAAATAAATGGCAAACTTAAGCAGACCAGCCCCCACAAGCAGCACCTGTTCACAAGTATGACGTGTGTGGCAGCCATCGCCCTCCTCGCCATATTGGAGGGAAGTGAGCGACCCGTCACACGACGCCGCCGCAAGCAGAGACCTTAAAGTGAGTTGTTTCGATTAGCCATATTCAGTTTTTTAACCGACTTCAAAAAAAGGAGGAGGTTCTCAATTCGAATGTATTTTTTTTTATTTTTTTTATGTTTGTTACCTCATAACTCCGTCATTTATTAACCGTATTGAGGATGAGCAATGATTAAAACATTAAGACGAGCTAAAATATAAAAACACGTCCGCTCACTAGCGTATATTTTTCACACAAAGCCGACAATAGAAACAAAAAAATGACATCGAAAATCACACTGAAAATTTGAATATAAAAAAGCCAAAAAAGGTTAGCTCTACAGTTAGGTCGCCAACATGGCCCCCGACGGTGTGAAGCACCCAAAACTATTGGCCGGCGACCAGCAGTGCCACCTTTCGTGTGGGCCGACGCAGCACGCCCCCTTTGGTTGCGACATCTACAACTCTCACTATGCCATCCTTGCCTGGATATACTGCCACTATTCTTCCACGAGGCCAACAGGTTCTAGGAAGCGTCCCATCACCAATGAAAACTACATCACCAATCTTTAGTTGACCCATCTGTGGTAACTGTTCGCGTGGGGTAAGTGTAGGCAAATATTCCTTCACGAATCGCTGCCAGAAGTGATCGGCAAGTCTCTGGGCTTTCTTCCAGTCGGCACGCCTGTGAAGATCAGCGTCATCAAAAAGTTTTACCACCGGTTCGTAGCTAGAGTTTCCGATTAAAAAGGTGAATGGTGTGATTGTATGCTCCGAGTCTACGTCTACAGACACATGGGTGAGAGGTCTTGAATTTACAATACATTCGGCTTCAAGCAGCAGCGTGAGCAAAACCTCTTCTCTGGGTGACCGTTCTTTTAAAGTTACCGAAATTGCAGTCTTAATTGACCTCACCAACCGCTCCCAGCATCCTCCCATAAATGGTGCAGAGGGTGGTATAAATCGCCATTCAATTCTCTTGTTGGAGCAGAAGTCAAATAGATCCGGTAACATCTTCGCAGCACCAACAAAAGCAGTACCGTTATCGGAGTAAATGAAAGTTGGGGAACCTCTTCTTGCAATAAAACGCCGAATAGCCATTATGGCAGAATCTGAGGAAAGGTTCTGAACTACCTCGAGATGTACTGCTCTTACGGTCATACATGTGAATAGAGCTACCCACCTCTTCACAGTGCGTCTGAGAATGGTGACGTTCACAGGTCCGAAATAATCTAGACCCACGTGAGTAAATGGACGCTGATGATGTGCGAGTCTGGCATCTGGTAAATCTCCAATCGGTGGTGTTACAGGCTTTGCCTTACGATTACGGCAAAACTGACATTTCTGTGACATTGCTCTCACTGTTGGTCTCAGGCTGAGGATATAAAACCTTTGACGTAGCTCATTAACCACCAACTCATTATTTCCATGCGCAAATGTGACGTGGTAGTAGTGGATCAACAATCTGGTAATCTGATGCTTTCCGTCCAGTACTATCGGATGGGATTCTATGCTTCCAGCAGCGGCAGTACGCCCATCAAGACGAAGTAACTTATCTTCACCTAAACTGAGTGAAACATTTCTTAGCCTACTGTCACTCGAAACAGGACGTGCTGCTAGAACTGCATTAAACTCATCAGTAAATGACTCTAATTGAACCTTCTGAAATAAATAAACCTCTGCAACGTTGAGGTCTTGAACAGTTAGCAACGGAAAATTGGAATTGTCTCGAAGCGAATCGGAAGAAAATTTTGAATTTAGGCGTATAATTGACAGAAAAACTCTTATACACTGATGTATTCGAGCTGTAGCACGAAGTAATCGCAACCAACTACTAAAACGTTGGTGCTCCGCAACTACCGGTGAAGGTAATTGATGCAAATTGGCAACTAGGAGTCCCACCGATGCCGAATGACGTTTAAGCTCTTCAGTCACCGGAGGGATATTGCACGGTGGTTCAAGTGGCCATTCCGAGTATGGAGACAAAAGAAATGCTGGGCCAGTGAACCATCGTGACGACGTTGAAAAATCGTAACTATCCCGTGTAGCGTCGTCCGCGACATTTAAAGCTGTGGGAACATACCTCCAATTTTGAATATTGGTTGATTCTGCTATCTCACCAACCCGAAACGAAACGAAGGCTTTAAATGCACAGGCGTCGCTACGGAGCCACTTTAAAACGGTTAGGGAATCCGTCCAGTAAAATGTTTGACTAGGCTTTCGCCTGTGTGCTTCAATAGCATATGTACCAAAACGAGACGCGATAAGGGCCGCTTGCAGTTCCAATCTGGGAATTGAAACTGGTTTCAGTGGTGCTAATCGGCCTTTTCCCCCAATTAACGCCAAACTCACGCTGTCATTGACGTAAACGAAACGCCAATAAGCTACACAAGCGTAAGCTCGTTCACTTGCGTCAGCAAAGACATGAAGTTGAACGTCCTTAATACTACTAATAGAACTGTCTATATAGCAACGAGGAATAGCACTATTAGATATACTTTGAATTTCCAAAAACCATATTTTCCAGTCATCAATTAAGGCACAAGGTAAGATTTGATCCCAATCAATGCCTAGTTTCCAAGTTCTCTGAAATAATACACGACCTTTCATAATAATAGGGGTCAAGAAACCCAAGGGATCGTAGACGGACATCAGCAAAGATAGAATGGAGCGCTTGGAGACTTTGACTGGAAACTGTGGTAGAGTTTTTATGAAATAAAGCCTATCCTCATGAACTTTCCAGGTCAGACCTAATACACGAATTTGCGAGGGAGATGCTGGACCTAAACCCACCTCGTTAATGTCAACTGCGTGCAACTCAAGGGGAATTAAAGCCAAAGCTTCCTTTTGGTTTGACACCCAAGATCGCATCTCAAAACAGGCAGCTCTGTGAATTGTCAGTATTTCAGAGACTTGCTGAGCAGCAACACTGATACTGTCAAAACTTCCCAAAAAATCGTCCATGTAATGATCTTCGATGACAGATCTAACAGCATCGGGATATTGCAATTGAAATTGACAAGCGTTACTATTCTTAACCCATAATGCAGTGAATGGACTTGAAGCTGCGCCAAATATCATCGATGACATACGAAACTCTTGAAGTGGCAAGTCAGGTCTGTCTCTCCATAAGAAACGTTGAGAATCTCTATCCTCAGGCCTAATCTTAATTTGTGGAAACATCTCTCTAATATCTCCTGTCACGGCTACCGGACCTTCCCTAAATCTCATTACAATGCTAAGCAGCGGTTGAAGAAGATCAGGTCCCGTCAAAAGCATAGAATTGAGACTAACACCGGCACACTTCGCTGCTGCATCATGAACTACACGTAGTTTCTTTTTCTGTGGATGAATAACACCGAAATGAGGAAGATACCAAGGAATTTGAGTAGATGGAGGCCCTGTACATAGTTCTGCATAACCCTTGCTAATCATAGCTTGAATATTCTGCTTATAAGCGTCGGAATATGATTTGTCCTTAGCTAACTTGCGCTCGAGGCAAGAGAACCTGGCCAATGCTAGCTCACGGCTATCGGGAACAAATGAGATATTATCACGCCATAAAAGACCGGTTTCAAATCTACCAGAATCCAAGCGTTTGGTGGACTCTTCTAAAATTCTTAACGCACGTTTCTGACTATCGCTATGATGATCTACCTTTACTATTCCTATAGAGTCCAACTTAAAATAGTCTTTAACTAGGACGTCTAAAGAAGAATCCGTGGTGTGTTCAACGTGGGCGGAGACATGATGGACTGAATCCAAATTGTACCTATGCGACATATAACCGAATAGAACCCAACCCAAAGCAGTGTAAATAGCGGCAGGTTGATTGCGAGTGCCGTGGCGAACTGCTTTTGGAAGCGTAATATCCCAATTATCCGCTCCTATAAGCAACATGGGCTTTGCATCATCGTAACACAGGACGTCTTCAAGATCTGACAAATACTCATATCGAACGACATCTTCTAAACGTACGGATTGATTATTAATACCTAAATTGGAAATAGATCGCGCTCTAATATCATAAGTGTTCATACTATGTCGACCCTTTACCTTTATGTCAACATAATTTACCTCTGTCAATCTATTTAATCCACCAATGCAATTAATATTCAATCTACATTTGGGTCCCTTAGCTCCTACTAGGTCTGCTACAGATTGATCCAAAAGCGTTGCGGAACTCCCATCATCAAGGAGAGCGTAAGTATCCACACTACCTTTGGGGCCAATTATAGAAACCGCTACGACTTTAAGAAGAGGCTTGAGACTGGACAGATTCACGGGAATAGAGCTATGAGCTACAGTAGCGGAACGCTGCTTGTCCTTTGACATACATGGTTCGTTACTAGTGCAGGTTTCAATGGCAGACTGTACCTCATTTCCAGAAGCTAACGATGGCGCTGACTGTGTATCAATATGAGCCGTTGTTGTAAAGCGGTCTCTGTGCAGGAGCCTATGATGCCGCCTATCCGCTAAACAACCTTCTACACCACACCTTTTCTTACAATTTCTGTATTGATGCAAACCTTTTTTCAGACATTTACGGCATACTTTATTATCTAAGACCCACTGCCAACGATCGTCTAAAGAGAGAGATAAAAAATCTCGACAATCACAAATTTCGTGTACACTCATTTGACAGAATTTACACAAATCAAAACTCTTTGGTTTAGCAGATGATTCTGAAGAGGTTGCGATTGTATAAATTTTAACTTTGATAGGTTTGACAGGTGGACCTTGTTGATTTTTGCCGACAGTTGTCAACTCTGGCATAATAAATCCAAATTTTGTTTGCAGACTGGCCTCATTTTCAAAGAACTCCGACAGAATTTCCAATTTTAACTTGCCAGAGCCGACCCTCGTGGCTGCAAAATCCGCCCATCTCGACCTAATTAGAGGATTTAGTTTGCCAATTATCGAATTGATAAGTTCGGGAGCCGCTAGATATTCTGGTTGGTTTAGGAGTCGAATGACTTCCACACAGTTGCGTATACGACAGGCAAAGACATTGAGCTCACGCGGAGCATCATTCGCGCCGAGTCTAGGAAGACCACGAACAAGAGCTAGTTGCTGAAGTATGATGTTCTCAGGCTGAGCGAACCTAGTTTCAAGAGACTTAATTATCTGATCCGGATCGTCTGCGGATGGAAGAAGCATTGTAACTGCCTCTCGCGCCGGACCGTGAAGAGATGCGGAAATTCTGGCGATGTTGTCGCTCGGTGTGAAGCTCTCTCTGGACTGCTCAAAGGCCCTTTTGAAAGGAAGCCAGTCCAAAGCACAACCATCAAACTTAGGGATATGACTCACCTTTATTTTCTTCTTTCCCAGGTCCACGATGGCATTTGCAAGTAAAATAAAGTTATCTTGAGTACCTACTGTTTGATTGCTACCTTTATTTCTGAGAACATTACAATTTCTATTTAAATGTTGTGTGCCTAAACCTGATGTATGTAAAGTGGTGTATATTGGGTCTTGAACCTTCTTACGGTCGCCGGCGGTGCTGGGCGCATAGCCGGGCAACGAAGATAGGGGCGCATCTCTGGCCTCTAACACGACGGACGCAGCATTGTGCGGTGGAAGATGCACCATAGAAGTAGGAAGCTGACGTGCATCTTTAGGATTTTCTGCATATCCTACTGCCCTGTCAAGAGAACCCACTGAATTATTATGTTCCGAATTATTCAGAGATCTGACTAACCATTCTTCGACCTGATCTTGTTTGAAGCTGCAAGAAGCATTGCTAGCAATGGCAGCAAGCTCAGCTTCGAGTTCAAGGTCTGCTAACGCTTTTTTGCGGTTAGCGGCTGTAGCGGCTGCATCGGCAGCGGCTGCTTCAATTTGAGCGAGGCGCCGTGCATGTTCCACCCTGGCGGCTAACTGTTGCGCCTTTATAGTGTGCGTAGAACGTGCACTTGACTTTGTGAGCGACTTCGCTAATGAGCTTACCTTCTCTGAACTACCAATTGAAGCACATTGACCTACAGACGGTGGAGCGACTTGTTCGGCAAGTGAGCGAGCCCTTGTTCTCATAGGCATTGTATCCCACTTCTGACACCAATATTGAGGATGAGCAATGATTAAAACATTAAGACGAGCTAAAAAATAAAAACACGTCCGCTCACTAGCGTATATTTTTCACACAAAGCCGACAATAGAAACAAAAAAATGACATCGAAAATCATACTGAAAATTTGAATATAAAAAAGCCAAAAAAGGTTAGCTCTACAGTTAGGTCGCCAACAAACCGATTTGGAAAATTCTTTTTTTATTTGAAAGGGTACACTTCTCGTTTGGTCCAATTGTCATCAGATCAGGATTTGATAACTTCTTAGTATTGTCATCAACAGATGATTATTTAGCTTCTTAATAATGTTAATTGTTTTTATAAGTCATTAATTTAGTATTATTATGTTAAATTTAACTAAATCAAATATAAATAATAATTGTTTCGACTAATAAATGGCGCTGCACTCCTTCCTTTTCAAGTATCAA
>CATOBL010000027.1:0-23862 GCA_951394255.1 Polyploca ridens
GTCAATGGTGCCGATTCTGTTGGCACAAACTAAACTATTCCTAACTTAAATTTAGTTAAGTCCTGTCAAATCAACGTTTCCTATTCAGTTGGCGTACGATTAAACTAAAATTTAGTTTGACAGCACTAATATCGTTTTAGTTACTCAATTTAGTCAAATGTGCAATTTCTCTATTCTGTTGTTCACGTTTTACGTCAAATTATGTCTAAAATTAGAAATGTCAAACTAAAATTAGTCGTCACCTAATTCGATGTGGATTAAATTTAGATCTTATAGAAATAAGTGTTGAAAAGTGGAAATATGGATCTTGATTATTCATAATTCTATATATTTGCATAGAATAAGCAGGTACAAAGCAAGGAAAGGAGAAGTCACTGGACTACACAATCTTATTTACAATACTAAAATCAAGAAAAGATAAAAACGTGAAGTGCCTACCTAAATTACTTATGTGAACTAAACTTACTTTTCATTTTTTTATTGTTTATCATGGAAAACTATGTGGTTGCGGCTATCGCATACTTACTTATATATCGTTGCCTACCTAACAAATTTATTAGTCTGATACAAATATGTAATAATAATTAAATAACAATAAATCTTTTAATAATTATTTTCAGAAACAATCAAGAAAGAATTAGATTAGAGTATATACGAGACCATTCCAATCCCTTTGAAATAGAAGATTTAAAATTTAAAAAACTTTTCAGGCTTCCAAAACATTTAGCTTTTAATTTAATCGAGTTACTAGATGACCCTCATTTAGACGATGGATCCATCCGAAAGCATGTAAAGGTTAACAAAAACTGTATTTAATAATTATTTAAGTACTTTATAGTTTACTTGTGTAATAACTTCTAAAAATCTTTATGGCTTTGCAGGTTTTAGCAGCACTGAAATTTTTTGCTCATGGTAGCTACCAGGCTGCTGTTGGTCAAGATGGCTTTTTAGGTCTGAGCCAACCGGCAGTGAGCAGATGCCTCAATGTAGTGGCTAGTGCTATTGTGGAGAAATTAACTCCACAATATATTAAATTTCCGACATCAACATCTGAAAAAGACTGTGCAAAGGCTGAGTAAGTCTAATGTTATACTAACTTAAACAAGCTACTTGTTTGATACCTACTTATTTAAGCTTATATTACAGACCTATGATTACAATATATAACTATGGCTATTTGTATGGTATGGCTGTTTCAGATTTTTAGAGTTGTTCAATATACCTAATACGCTGGGAGCAGTAGATGGTACACATGTGGCAATAGCCAAACCATCAATAAATCACCCTACTGCGCCTGGAAACCTATTTTATAATAGAAAAGGCTTCTACAGCATAAATTGTCAGATTGTGAGTATTAACATACATATTTAATTCCTTTTAAGTATAAATTTCTTTGCTACCTAAATAAATTTCATAACCCTTTTCAATTATTTATAGGTGTGCAGTGCTAGAGGGAAAATTATTTCATTAAACCCCAACTTCCCGGGGTCTACTCATGATGCAGCCATCTGGAGAGCATCTAAAGTATACCATTTTTTAAAAAATCAGTTTGTGCAAGGGGAAAGAAATCAATGGCTTTTAGGTAACTAAATTTTTAATTGGTTTTTAATTTTAAAATAATAAAAATGACACTACAATACATCTTTGATTTTTCATAGGTGATAAGGGATACCCCTTGCAACCCTGGCTCATGACTCCTTTAATGGAGTCAACAAATTCAGCCGAGACAAGTTACAATGACTGCCATGTAAGAGCTAGAAACATTGTGGAAATGTGCAATGGGCGCTTCAAAAATAGGTTTCGATGCCTTCATAGGCATCGCTGTCTACACTACAAGCCACGTAAAGCAGCGAAAATTATTCTATCGTGCTGCACCTTATTTAATATGTTTTTCGATGCATTATCAGGTAAAAGTCTTTTTTTAAGTTGACAAATGCTATTACGGTAAAACCAAAAAGTAGTAGTATGTATTGTGGCATTTGGATGTATGAAAAAATATGAAACCATGTAATGTCACATCCATGTAATGTGACTGTGGATAGTCGTAATAAAATAGTTATAATAATTTTTTTGTATATTATATGTTATCAAGTCTAATCACAGTATCAACATCTTCCTTCCTTCTTTATGAAACAAGTATATCCATGTTTTGGAACATACTCCTTATTCTTAACCTACTTATTTAGTAAGAGGTAAAATTATCAACAACACAACTGAAGTGTTTAAAAATGTATTATAAGCAAAACATTGTTATTTCTCTTTCATATACCTATATATTTTCAGATTCCGATGAGGATGACATAGAGGAAGAAGCTAGCCAGTCATCTGATAGTCAAGTAGCAGAGGAGGACATTACTGATTTCCTTTCAGAAGCGAGACAAATTCGCCAAACATTAATTAATAGTCATTTTAATTAAAACTTTGTCAAATAAAACACGATTTTCATTTTCTAACATTATATAATAAAACACACCTTTATACACAAAAATAATTATAACAATTCAAAATCAGGCTTTTCTATTATCAATATAATAATTAAACACAGCTTTAATACATAGCTTAAAAAAACACAAAAGTAATTATTCTTGTTCAACATTAATAAAATTTTAAAAATCAACACTTAATTAAAAATCAGGCAGTCGGTTTTAAGGGGCTAACTGTATCGAGCCATGCACACTCAATCGAAATAGTAAATAACAAGATCAGAATAACACCAACCAATAACAAGGATTTATTGGTTGGCGTCATTCTGATCTTGTTGTTGAATCAGCACAGGCAGGCCAGCTGAACGTATAGCTGATGCCAATATTTCAGCAGCCTGCACTATGCTCTCACTCAGCAACCTACTATTTTGATTGAGTGCGTCAACCAATCTGTTGTGGACAGGCGGCCGTGGAGGTCTTGGCCTTCGGCGTCTCATAATTGGCCGTCTCACTCCACCAACATCCAGGCCTTCAACTGCAGCTTCAGTCTCAGGCTGCAGCTCTGAATCTACAGAGGGCAGCATGGGTTGGGTTGGCAAAGGTGATGATGAACTGAAACCCTGTAAAAAATAATTGAAATATTGTGTAACTGTAATAATTGAAACATAGTGAAATGCATTATAGAAGAATGCTTGTTCAATAGCTATCCATGCTTAATGATATTTGAAAAACTCAACATAGATAACAAAATATAGATATTTAAAATGAAATATTTACCGCTTCTCTGTCTACAAATCCATCAACAGAGGCAGACCCAACTACATCTAGTATCTTCTTCTCAATGACAGTTAGATCTGCCTCTGCTGGACCTCCTCCGGTGGCCTGGATGGAGTCGCGCACCTTTCTTGCCTTCGTCTTCACCTTTGCCACCCACACATTCCAAACCTGATGACAATAAAAACATCAATTATTTTTAGCTAAACTAACCACATAAAATGCTAGCTTCCGCCGTGCGGTTTCACCGGTGGGTAAAAGTATCTCACTCCCACTATTTATGGATCAGTGATTAACGTCTGTCCTGAATGGGGTGGGGGCTCCACATACTGATACATTAGTGTTGCAGATTACCTTACCAAATCGTTTACCACTAACTAATTAAACATCAATGTCACTTCCCAGCCTATAAACTATGCAAAAAATCACGATGATTTGTTGCTGAATAAAAAAGGGTAAACCAGACATTTTGGCATTTGGTATGGATATAAAAACACGAAACTTACATGCTGCCACTGCTCTACAGTCCTGCTGCAGCCTAGATGGTTGAGCTCGATACACAGAGCCCCCTAAAACTCGACGACCATGCGATCGGCCTGATTTCCTGAAAAAATATGGAACGCGTAAATGATTGTGTCAACTTTAACGAAAAAGAGGATAAATAACATCTTATATAAATAGCTTACCTCTTGCCATCTCCAAATTATTATGGAGCCTCTCCACCAACAGCTCCTTCTGCTTTTTGTTGGCTCTTTTTCTCGCCTCCATTACGTTAAACAACAAAAAACAGAGTACTCTGTTGACTCCTGTGTTTGAGCAGAGTTTCAGCCTCAGCACACCTAACACTCTACGGCTTTGAATTAAGTAAATATCATGTAAATACTAGAAACCAAAACCATGGATGGTACCTACTAAACTTCTACCCAGGGGGGGTCAAGTAACTTTCTAGCCAATGCCAACGTGGGGCAAAAAATAAGAAACAGAGACAACGATATACGCTAGACAGAGAAATCACTATTGGTATTTTGCTTGACAGATTAGAACATTCCTACCGTATTGGTAAAAATATATTGTTATTTAATGGTGATAACTCCATTTCTAAATAATACATTAGATATTTTATGGATAAAATTCATATGCTGTTGTGCAAAATCTGAGTTTTATTTGGTAATGTTATTTATAAAGCTATAAAGTATTAATTTTTTTGGAAGCAATTCATAGTTTTACTCTGGCAACAAAAGCTGAAAGAAAACAAATCAAACAAATATGGTGGACATCGGACGCGATAATTCGATAACTCTGTATTTAATTTTGCTTTAGTTTACATATCCCTGGAGAATAAAACAATTTATAATTTTTTCGTGGTGCTGTGTTTTTGTTTTTTGTGAACTTTTACGAGACATAGACTCTTTTCCTAGTTTAATATTATTTTGTGTTTGATGTGTGCCTGAAAACTTTTACGAGATAAAGACTCATTATTTAGTTTTATAATTATTATTTAGTGCTTCTGTGTTTTTGTTTTATGTGCCTGGACACTTTTACGAGCTATAGACTCATTTAGTATAATTATTTTATGTCAGTTGTTGTTTGTGCCTGGACACTTTTACGAATTAAATAGACTAATTTCCTTTAGTATTAAACGTGTGTCTGTGCATTATTTGTTAAAATGTCACGCCATACGCGCTATGAACTTAGAAGAAAGTGTGCTAAGTGTAACATCACTGCAGCAGAAGATAGAAACTTGAGTTTCCACAGATTTCCTCTACCTGGTAAACATACGATATTAAAGTAAGTATTAAACAATTCTCAACTTTTATAAGTTATTCCCACACACATAAATCTAAATAAATACTGCATGTCCCTCCATCCTTATGAAAACCAACCGTGTAACTTTTTCACATAACCTACCAAAAGATTGTAACAAGATTCATTTAGTTAGGCTGGTATTAGATTTTTTTCGAAACAGTTTCAAAAGAAGAATATTCGGCCCCATTTTTGCACAGATTTTGACATGCGAAATACATGCGCCGTCTATTTAGATATCTGTGGTTTTTCCCTCATTAAGTACCTAGTAATCATGTAATCCTAACTATTATTATAAATGCCAATGTGATTTTTTGTTTGTTACGTTTTCTCGCTTTAACTAGTGAATTGATCACGATGAAATTTGGCATGCAGATAGCCTATGGTATGGAGAAGAACATATTTTTTACCCTAGGAACGCGAGTGGCATCTTTGGGGATAGCTGTTAGCAATAAATCATAATAAACACAAACTTTACTTTGTATGGAACTAGAGTCCCGGACCATCAATGTTTTTTGTAATATTAATGTTTCGGGTCTATTCGCGCACAGATTATTATCAAAATTTAATTTTGACTAACCTCGACGTTTCTTTCATCAATGTTTTGTTATCAATTTACAGTTAAATTCTAAATTTACAAATAATTACAAAGTGGTCACTGAAGTACTAACTGTTCTCCCTCCATGCCTCCTCAACCCTTGAGTCGGAGTTGGCTGATTCGGTTCTATATCAGTATTTGAACCTAATCTTTCCTTTTTAGGATTGGCGGGTAAGATTCTATACTAAAAATAAAAAATACCACAAAATACAAAAGAAAGTGAGCACCTTCACACAATTTGTAGAGGAAAGGAATGTCGCAAATGTTATTACTGTTAATCAAAATGGCAGAGTAATAGTGTAATGCTATGATATATAATAATTTCAGAGCACGCGTATGGGCTGAATACTGTTACCCCTCTGGAGAGTGGTCAACTGAGAAATCACTAAAAAACTTGCACACGCAACACAAGATGTTATGCAGTAAGCACTTTGATGACACCTCATTTACTAGCAGTGCTAGGCTAAGATTAAACAACTATGCTATCCCAATTGGAACACAGGACCTATTGGTAAAGTTTCGCGAGGAGCTATGTGCAACTGCGAGTGGAAGTGATCAAGATACAAATATCTCAGTTGAACAACCTCAAGTAAGTAAATTTTATATAACTCAAAACTCCTTTTTTTTCACAACAAAATCGGTTATCAAGCATATGGCAAGCTTATTGCAAACGGTTACCATAGCCAGAATTAAACAATTAAGATTGAAAATATGTATTTGAAAATAAGTACAGTCAAACAACTACCTAAGCATAAACTCATAGTAAGAATTAATAGGCATTGTCTGGGTGAACACGTTTCATCATGGACCTCATCAACTTCCATCAAGCATGGACTTGTATCAGTAATAGTTTAAACATTAAAGCCCATCACAGACATAGCATATAATATATATAAATATGCCCAGCTATCATATAAATTACAGTACAGGTTGGCGAAGAAACAGAAATATATAACCTGTGTGAACCTGGAACCCGACTTGAAGATATTGTATTTTTTTTTGCATATGTTAGTACTCCGTATGTACCTGTTTGTTCCAACTTTTTTTTCGTTTGTACCTGAAACTAACCCGACATGTAGATATTGTTTTTACCCGACTGACCCGGAAGGAGGGTTATGTTTTTCGAGTGTATGTATGTCTATTTCTTTGTACCGCTCTGCAGCCTAAACGGCTTGATGGATTTAAGCATATGAGGTGTCGTTAGATTCGTCTTGACTGGGGGAGTGTCATAGGGTATATTATTTTTAAATGGCGCCTAAGAATAAAAAATTGGGGGTATTAAAAATAAAAGTTTTCGTTATTATAACAATATGGGTATCAAATGAAAGCTAGTAAATAGACCATTCCATATATGTATATACTAGCAGCGAAACCCGGCGTTGCTCGAGTTAAAATACATCGCATGTTTAATGGTATAAAAAATATATAAGGATACATTTTTTAACATATTATACATTTCTATTTTCGATATTGAGAGACTTTCCAGAACATTCAAATAGTTTGTTCTTTTTTTTACTTGACTGCAATCACTATTGAACTGACGAAAAGTCACTGAATTTCGATTTATATACCGAAATTTCCAGTACCAGATCACTCTAGAATATTTAGATGTACATCACTTCGATTTGGTTTTTATAGATCAATAATAACACTCGTACACATTTTGGAACTTTCCAGACCAAACCAAAAATTCTTGATCATAATAAATTGCACTCATTTATGAACTTCCCAGATAATTCAGAAAATTTCTAGAACGTTCTCGAACATTCTAACTCGATAATAACAGTTTTGGGACATTTTGGAACTTTCTAGATGAAGCCAGAAATTTGTAGAACTTTCTCAAACATTCTATATCGATTATAATAGTTTGCAATCATTCTAGAATTTTCTAGATCATTCCAGATATTTGTT
The DNA here is from genome assembly GCA_951394255.1 of Polyploca ridens. Taxonomy (NCBI): domain Eukaryota; kingdom Metazoa; phylum Arthropoda; class Insecta; order Lepidoptera; family Drepanidae; genus Polyploca; species Polyploca ridens. The sequence goes on from CATOBL010000027.1 coordinate 7,510, forward strand.
GAACTTTCTAGAATACTCCAGATAAATTATAACCGTTTTACTCATTTTGGAACTTTCTAGATCATTCAAGAAATTTCTCGAATATTCTAAATCGATCATAATCAATTGCACTAATTTTGTAACTTTCCAGATCATTCGGAAAATTTGTAGTACGTTCTTGAACATTCTAACTCGATAATAACAGTTTTGGACATTTTGGAACTTTCTAGATGAAGCCAGATCAATTATAACCGTTTTACTCATTTTGGAACTTTCTAGATCATTCCAGAAATTTCTCGAACATTCTAAATCGATCATAATCAATTGCACTCATTTTGGAACTTTCCAGGTCATTCGGAAAATTTCTAGAACATTCTCGATCATTCTAAAATGATCATAATAAATTGCACTCATTTTGGAACTTTCCAGATCATTCTGGAAATTTCTACCTCGATAATAACAGTTTTGGACATTTTGGAACTTTCTAGATGAAGCCAGAAATTTGTAAAACTTTCTCAAAACATGCTATATCGATTATAATAGTTTGCATTCACTCTAGAATTTTCTAGATTATTCCAGATATTTGTTGAACTTTCTAGAACACTCCAGATCGATTATAACCGTTTTACACATATTGGAACTTTCCATTCCAGAAATTTTGAGATCTTTTCAGAAGTCCTCATGCGTTAGAAAAGGACAGCAATATATGTTTTAATATTTTCGCCACCCACAACCACCCCCTTCCACCCACCGCGACCAAACTGCCTTACTACCACCTGGAGACCAAGGGGTATTTACCACCCCAACGGGAAGTTGATTGGGGTTGGTGGTGATTAAGAAAACTGCGTATTTACGTACCCACAAAAGCATTTTATATATATTATTAGATTGTAATACTTTTATGCTGCCATTTTTACGTAAACTGCAAAAAACCACGTTTAATGCAAGGACAGTAGGTACTGAGTAGGGAATGCAAAACCGTGACAAAATGAAAACCGGATTTTATTTCGGTTATGAGACGTAAAAACCGGTTAACCGGTTTTAAACTGTTTTTTTTTATGTTCGCTCATTTTTTTTTCACGTAATTTCTATAGTTCGAATTATAGATACTAACCGTGCCTAAGATGTAAAAATCGCAAACTGAGGAATAATTATCAGTTAAAGGTAATGAAGTGGGTATAAAAGAAACATCATCACCATCTGCCTGCCCTGTTTCCAATCATTTGGGATCGGCGCAATATGTACGCTTCTTACTTCATACAATTCATCCAACTCTTTTTCATGAAATTGATGGATATAATAGTTTATTTAACTCTGTAGATTCGTTTTCATCAGAGATCGTTTATATAGACTACACGGTGCGTTGCTTTTGATTTTATTTTATACGAATGAAATCATAAAAACATAGACCGTTTGCTTGGTTTTTAATTGCTATGAGATATGATGACTTTATGTTATAAAATAGATCAGTAATTAAGAAGTACTTATTTAAACAATTATTAAATTATGTTTCGTTTTTTTTTTTTTTTTTTTTTTATTGTTTATAGGCCTATGTTTGACTGCAATCTCACCATGGTAAGTGATGATGCGGCCGAAGGTGGTATGCACACAAAGCCTAGAAGGAACTGGCTCTCAAGTGCAGCTATCGGAACACACCGAAAGGTGCTTGGCGACAGATTTTCAACTTGAGGGTGGTAGCCAGCCAGGCGGGTACTACAAAGTACCCTACCACCGTGCTATGGTTTCCTCACGATGTTTTCCTTCACCGAAAGCTCAAGCTCATTGTAGGATTCGAACCCGGGACCTTCATCTCGGTATCCGACGTCACTACCACTGAGCTATCATCGCCTTTGATACGTACGTTATAATAGGCTACTTTCCTGAAAAAAAATAATTAGTCCGTCATTTACATTATCAAAAAATATTAGACACGTATTTTTTCTTTTGTCAATTAAACAAAAAAATACGAAGATATCGTGTGTTGAAGTTCCGCGTGACGTCACGGTGTGGTACACTTTTTAGGAACAAGTGACGTCACGAGCCCCCTCTCCCGAACTTAGTCGCGCTTTATCTTCGTCAATTGTTAATGATTTGGTAAAGGAAAAAATACGTGTCCAATATTTTTTGATTATCTAATTGACGGACTAATTAGAATTATTATATTTTTACCCAGGCAACATCCCTATATTCATTTCACACGTAATATTATGAACATGGCTTATTATAGCGGCACAGCAACTTGCGTGTTCACAAAAACGTGATTATTACTATACGATGTTGTCCTTAGATAAAAAAAAACATTACCCAGTCTTTGTTGTCGTGCAGACGGGTAAAAAATAACACCAATCAATCAGCTTGCTGTCTGGCAGATACATAAGAGCCTTCATTGACAGTAGTTGCTCCGATAGCATGACATTAATGCTGGCGTCCCGCAAGGCTCTGAATTATCCCCAACACTATTCCTCCAGCATATCAATGATATACTCTCTATTGCCAGCATTAATTGCTATGCAGATAAAATTATAGCCCAAGAGCCCACGATGATCTGACCTTCGTCATTTTATAAAACCTGAAAGTTTCTCTGTGTATGTCCCTAATAGAGGTAAAAACGATCCCCGAATATGAAGTTTGGGTCGCGGTGGCTTTGGAAGTTATCAGGTAGCAAAGGTGTCAAAAAATTGCACCTCAAATTCTTTGAAGTATAAAGGTCAGTTTTTATATATTTTATTTGGACTAATATTAGAAATCATGTCGTCCCATTGTCAGACACTTTGAACGGTGGAAACCCCCTGTCAGACACCTTAAAGTAATAAAAAATATTATTCAACTTTCGTCATTTTATAAAAGCTGACATTTATATATGTTACTTGACGAACTATCAAAAGATGATTTCTCAGTTGTCAGACACTTTCGATGGTGGGTTTGCCGTGTCAGACACATTAAAGATCTACCGTAGGTACAAGCGCGAGGTATATTCAATGTGATGTATTTTACAAACGAAAAGAGATAGACCCATAGTTATTTTGGAGAGTTTGTAGATTAAATCATGAAATTAATAAATCATGCAAAAAATTTTACATCAATGACCCAGTTTTAGAGTTACAGATCAAAAATCTAAAAAAACTCAATTTTTTTAAACATTTTTTAATATAATATCGTTATTTTTATTAGGTTTTTGTTTCATAGTTTTATTTTATTCCTTCTTATCAACCAAATAGACTTTCTAGCTTTCAAATGACACTATTTTGAACAAAATATACCGATTACTTAAAAAGAAACAAAGCAAAAACTAAAAGATGAGCATTTCATTAAAATATAAATTAAAGCGCCGAACGCACTATTAAGGCCCTATTTGTATTTGTTTACTTGGAGTATAAAGAATTAACGTTAATTTCTCCCATAACTTCTAATTTATTGTAAACGCAAACGCGATAGGTAGTTTAATCACGTTAATTCTTTACACTCGGGGTACCTACTGAAGCATATTATTATAAGCAAATTCAGACAATTGTCGTAATTTTGATTAGCGGCTACATATAGCTTTTTTTGTACCATACATTCCGTATTATCTATCGCATTCACCTAATTCAACAATAATTGAACGCCGCTTAGTATGAGAGTAGCATATCTCTACTATGATATCATTGGTATTCGGTGTATTTTGTTCAAAGTAGTGTCATTTGAAAGCTAGAAAGTTTATCTAGTTGATAAGATGAAATAAAATAAAAATATGGAACAAAAACCTAATAAAAATAACGACAACTATAAAAAAAAACAAAATAATTGTGTATTTTTAGATTTTTGATCTGTAACTCTAAAACTGGGTCATTGATGTAGAATTTTTTGCATTATTTATTAAATTTCATGATTTAATCTACAAACTCTCCAAAATAACTATGGGTCTATCTCTTTTCGTTTGTAAAAAAAAATACATTGAATATACCTCGCGCTCGCACCTACGGTAGACCTTTAATGTATCTGACACGGCAAACCCACCATCGAAAGTATCTGACAACTGATAAATCATTTTTTGTTAGTTTGTCAAGTAACATTATATAAATTTCAGCTTTTATTATATTACGAAAGTTGAATAATCCTTACTAATAATATTATAAATGCGAAAGTGAGTTTGTTTGTTTGTTTGTTACGCCTTCACGCCTCATCTACTTAACGGATCATCATGAAATTTGGCATGCAGATAGCCTATGGTATGGAGAAGGACATAGGCTACTTTTTATCCCGAGAACGCGGGTGAAACTGCGGGGGGACAGCTAGCATTTTTTAATACTTTAAGGGTGTCTGACAGGGAGTTTCCACCGTTCAAAGTGTCTGACAATAGACGACGTGATTTCTAATATTATCCCAAATAAAATATATAAAAACTGACACCCTTGAAAATATGGTATGGTGGTAAATGAAAATATGGTTCAGTAGGTACCCCGAGTGTAAAGAATTAACGTAAGTAAACTACCTATCGCGTTTGCTTTTACAATAAATTAGTACTTATGGGAGAATAAACGTTAATTCTTTACACCAGGTCAATAAATACAAATAGTGCCTTAATAGTGCGTTCGACGCTTTAATTTATTTTTTAATGAAATGCTCATCTTTTAGTTTTTTCTTTATTTCTTTTTAATTAATCGGTGTATTTTGTTCAAAGTAGTGTCATTTGAAAGCTAGAAAGTTTATCTGTTTGATAAGAAGAAATAAAATAAAAATATGGAACAAAAACCGAATAAAAATAACGATATTATATAAAAAAATGTTCAAAAAAATGTGTTTTTTTTAGATTTTTGATCTGTAACTCTAAAACTGGGTCATTGATGTAGAATTTTTTGCATGATTTATTAATTTCATGATTTAATCTACAAACTCTCCAAAATAACTATGGGTCTACCTCTTTTCGTTAGTAAAAAAAATCACATTGAATATACCTCGCGCTCGTACCTACGGTAGACCTTTAATGTGTCTGACACGGCAAACCCACCATCGAAAGTGTCTGACAACTGAGAAATCATCTTTTCATAGTTCGTCAAGTAACATATATAAATTTCAGCTTTTATAAAATGACGAAAGTTGAATAATATTTTTTAATACTTTAAGGCAATGATATTATACTAGAGATATGCTACCCTCATACTAAGCGGCGTTCAGTTATTGTTGAATTAGGTGAATGCGATAGATAATACGGAACGTATGGTACAGAAAGAGATAGCTATATGTAGCCGCTAAGCAAAATTACGACAATTGTCTGAATTTGTCTGCAACAAATTTCGTGCGTTAATGCGATATCTACCTCTTTTTATTATAATATCATTGCTTTAAGGTGTCTGACAGGGGGTTTCCACCGTTCAAAGTGTCTGACAATGGGACGACGTGATTTCTAATATTAGTCCAAATAAAATATATAAAAACTGACCTTTATACTTTAACGAATTTGAGGTGCAATTTTTGACACCTTTGCTACCTGATAACTTCCAAAGCCACCGCGACCCAAACTTCATATTCGGGGATCGTTTTTACCTCTATTAGGAACATACACAGAGAAACTTTCAGGTTTTATAAAATGACGAAGGTCAGATCATCGTGGGCTCTTACTCTATTACAGGGGACGCTCATTACACGAGCCGTGCAAATATGCCTCGTTCTATATTGGAGAAAAGGCGCGAAGGACTTACGTCTTAAATCGAGAGTACACAAACTAGTGGATTCGATTGGGGTCGACTAAACCTAGTCTATTTCAACACCACTAAGTCACACACAAGCCTGCGCATTCACCGTTGAGAAAAGTCCATTTGCTGTGGCTCTACATTTCTAGAACATGTCCCTCGAGATCACGAAAAGCATTGGGATCCTTCGCATTAATATTTATAGCGAGACGTTCTGTTCCAAAGCCATCTACAAGGTATCAAAAAAACTCGGTGTGATTAATAGAGCGAAGCAGTACTTCTTATCGAGACAAAGACAGCAACTATATAAGTCGCAAGTCTGGCCCAAATGGAGTATTTCTGTCTTCTGTGGGCACCTGGATACCAGCTTGGGTATTTAAACTCAGTTCAGTGACGTGCCGTTAGAATTGTCGACGATCCCGAGCTCACAAGTGTTTTAAAGCACCTTAGTCTGAGGAGACATTGGTGCCGATTCTGTTGTAAATCGCACTAAACTAATTTTAGTGACATCTCATCTCTTTCTTACGAACATTATTGAAAAAGGATAGAACATATTTTAAGTTGTCAAATTAATCGTTGCCGTCTTATTTAGGTGTAACCGCGACAGATGGCGACTAAATTTATATTGAAAACAAGCAATGGACTAATTTGACAGGACTAAATTTCTTACATCCTTTTCTTATATTCTTTGTTAGAAAGAGACATAGTGACATTAAAATTAGTTTAGTTGTGAACAATAGAATCAGGGCCACTGCCTTCTTATGTGAGTTCTACCACTTTTCCAAAGGGCAGTGTTCTGAAGAATTGTTTGACCTGATTGCCAGTTACCTTCTACCATCGTAGTCACCGACGGGGAGTCCATCCACACACATTCGAACCAAAATGGTCTAGTACTGTGCGGTTTCAAGCTTCCTATCGTGGACGCTCAGGCTGTGGAATGAGCTCCCCGCTTCAAAAAGGTTGAGAGTTGGCAACGTGCGAGAGATAACCGTTATGTTGCCAGTGCAAGCGTCCATAAGCTACGGTAACTGGTTATCATCAGGCGGGCCGTACGCTAGTTTGCTGCATAAGTATTGTAAAACAAAGCTTAACATATTTTATATCATAAAAACAATAATCATTATAAGTTATTTTCTTACCAGCTCAACACACTACACATCAACACACTTCAGTTCATCACAAAAATACTCACTGCTTTGCACTTAGTTTACAAAACGGCGGCAAATCTTCCTTTTTTAGTATTTCCAAACATTGATATAAAAACCGAAAATAACCGAAAAACCGGTTTTGGTGTTATGTAAAACTGGTTTTTGTTGTTGTTCAAAACCGTACCGAATAACCGGTTTTTCGATTTTCGGTGAAACCGGTTTGCATTCCCTAGTACTGAGCCGTTACCATACGTAAATCAAAGAGTTGCGATGGTTGTTAGCGTTCCTTTACCGTACCGCTCATTTACTTACTAATACATACAACTCTTTCTGTATAAAACTAAAAAGCCTGAAATAAATTAAATTATTAAAAGAAACAAAAAACTCGACTGCGTAAAACATAAATTAACTGAAAAGAGAAAAACAAGCTCTTTAATCTATAGAATTTTGAATATAACTTGAATTTTATAAGGTATTGCAGTCGGGGATAAACAAATATTACAAAAAATACATACTTAGGTTATCAAAATCTGCCAGCAGGGATGGATTCACCGTCGTTTGTACCCGTTTGTACAATCTTTCTTTTCGTTTGTACAAACGAAAAGAAAGATGGTACAACGGATGGATGGAATGGAATGGATGATCCAACCCTGCTGACAGATTTTGATTATCTCAAAAAATGCCCGAGTTTCCGATATTAGGGAACAGGTTTTTGAAAGTCCTGTATTTTCGAACCCCTTGAGGTAAAATACATACTTAGGTTATCAAAATCTGTCAGCAGGGTTGGATTCACCATCGTTTGTACCAACTTTTTTTTGTTTGTACCTCTAATATCGGAAACTCGGCCATTTTTTGAGATGATCAAAATCTGCAAGCAGGGTTAGATTCACTATCGTTTGTACCTGTTTGTACCAACTTTTTTTTCGTTTGTACCTCAAGGGGTTTGGAAATACAGGACTTTCAAAAACCTGTTCCCTAATATCGGAAACTCGGGCATTTTTTGAGATAATCAAAATCTGCCAGCAGGGTTGGATTCACCGTCGTTTGTACCCGTTTGTACCATCTTTCTCTTCGTTTGTACCTCAAGGGGTTCGCAAATACAGGACTTTCAAAAACCTGTTCCCTAATATCGGAAACTCGGGCATTTTTTGAGATTATCAAAATCTGCCAGCAGGGTTGGATTCACCGTCGTTTGTACCCGTTTGTACCATCTTTCTCTTCGTTTGTACCTCAAGGGGTTCGCAAATACAGGACTTTCAAAAACCTGTTCCCTAATATCGGAAACTCGGGCATTTTTTGAGATTATCAAAATCTGTCAGCAGGGTTGGATTCACCGTCGTTTGTACCCGTTTGTACCATCTTTCTTTTCGTTTGTACCTGAAGGGGTTCGGAAATACAGGACTTTCCCTAATATCGGAAACTCGGGCAATTTTTGAGATAGTCAAAATCTGCAAGCAAGGTTGGATTCACCATCGTTTGTACCCGTTTGTATCAATTTTCTTTTCGTTTGTACCTCAAGGGGTTCGGAAATACAGGACTTTCAAAAACCTGTACCCTAATATCGGAAACTCGGCCATTTTTTGAGATGATCAAAATCTGCAAGCAGGGTTGGATTCACTATCGTTTGTACCTGTTTGTACCAACTTTTTTTCGTTTGTACCTCAAGGGGTTCGGAAATACAGGACTTTCAAAAACCTGTTCCCTAATATCGGAAACTCGGCCATTTTTTGAGATGATCAAAATCTGCAAGCAGGGTTGGATTCACTATCGTTTGTACCTGTTTGTACCAACTTTTTTTCGTTTGTACCTCAAGGGGTTCGGAAATACAGGACTTTCAAAAACCTGTTCCCTAATATCGGAAACTCGGGCATTTTTTGAGATAATCAAAATCTGCCAGCAGGGTTGGATTCACTATCGTTTGTACCTGTTTGTACCAACTTTTTTTTCGTTTGTACCTCAAGGGGTTCGCAAATACAGGACTTTCAAAAACCTGTTCCCTAATATCGGAAACTCGGGCATTCTTTGAGATTATCAAAATCTGCAAGCAGGGTTGGATTCACCGTCGTTTGTACCCGTTTGTACCATGTTTCTTTTCGTTTGTACCTCAAGGGGTTCGAATATACAGAACTTTCAAAAACCTGTTCCCTAATATCGGAAACTCGGGCATTTTTTGAGATTATCAAAATCTGTCAGCAGGGTTGGATTCACCGTCGTTTGTACCCGTTTGTACCATCTTTCTTTTCGTTTGTACCTCAAGGGGTTCGAAAATACAGGACTTTCCCTAATATCGGAAACTCGGGCAATTTTTGAGATAGTCAAAATCTGCAAGCAAGGTTGGATTCACCATCGTTTGTACCCGTTTGTATCAATTTTCTTTTCGTTTGTACCTCAAGGGGTTCGGAAATACAGGACTTTCAAAAACCTGTTCCCTAATATCGGAAACTCGGCCATTTTTTGAGATGATCAAAATCTGCAAGCAGGGTTGGATTCACCGTCGTTTGTACCCGTTTGTACCATCTTTCTTTTCGTTTGTACCTGAAGGGGTTCGGAAATACAGGACTTTCAAAAACCTGTTCCCTAATATCGGAAACTCTGGCATTTTTTGAGATTATCAAAATCTGCAAGCAGGGTTGGATTCACCGTCGTTTGTACCCGTTTGTACCAACTTTCTTTTCGTTTATACTTCAAAGGGTCTGAAATACAGGACTAGTATCGAGTCGACCTGTGTTCTTATAGATTCGGAAAAAAGTGGCTGTGACATACGGACGGAGAGACAGACAGACATGACGAATCCATAAGGGTTCCGTTTTTTGCCATTTGGCTACGGAACCCTAAAAAAACGATATCTTCATGTCGGGTTCCTGGTTCACAGAGGTACAGTAGTACCCAACTGATATGGCTTACCGATGTACCTGTGCAGAAGATACTTTTTGTCCATTTTCAAATCGCGGAAAACCGCTATTGGTCGGCAGCAGCCGCCATGTTAGCGCGCGCCGTGAGGAGGGGCGTGACTTGCGAGTGAGATGGAACTAACAGCTGCAGTGTATTATGAACCTTATAGTAGTGAGCTAAGGTTGATTATAAGTTTTAAGCATTCTTTCGTTAATCTTCGGGGCCATACTTTCTTTTCTGTGCGAACGAAGATATACGACGCGCCATATCAGTTGGGTAATACTGTAAGAGTATTGTGTTTGTTTAAACAGGTTGATCGCTGGAACTACCAGTCTGATGAAATTATCCCTTAGTATTATAGGCTATTTTTATCCTAGGAATGCGGGTGAAACCACGGGGGACAGCTAGTTCAATAATATGACATTTGAAACATCGGGTCTCCCCTAACACAGGTTTTATAAGCTTAAAAGGGGAGTCCCAGCCCCAGTAATTTACAAACTTGTAATTTAATAATGAAATTTAAAATTTTTGAATTTTGAAATATCCTGATAATTTAAATGTAGAAACTAATCTTCACCTTTATTCAAAAAACTCTAATTGTAATTTCCAGGTGCTTGTAACAACAGAAACTTCATTACCTGTTCAGGTCCCAACCATAGAAATCCCAACTACATCTTTACTTGTTCAAGTGTCAACCATATGTGAACCAACTGCTGATAGCCAGAAGGTTTGTATAATACAATTTTTTTACTGTTTGTAGTATACACATTTTTTATGTACACACGGCAACACATCAAGCTATACATTTCCAGTATAAGCTGAACTCCCATTGTGTGGGATTTCCGTACAATGAGAGTTCAGCTTATACTGGAAATGTATAGCTTGATGTGTTGCCGTGAGTACCTATGTAAATCTATGATTTATAATTATTTCACTAGATTATTCTAGTAAGATTCTTACTAGAACGTGTTCGTATTAGGGCATGTAATATCGGAAGGTTTTCAATTCCGATATTGGATCTCAATATCGGAATTAGACATTTTTATAATAATAATAAATCTTTATTTCAGGTGTATACCCATAAAATTAATTTTAGTCACATCACATCTCTTTCTTACAAACATTATTAAAGGATAGAACATATTTAAAGCTATCAAATTAGCCTTTGCCGTCTTCATTTGCGTGTATTTAGAATTAACCGTGATAGATGGCGACTAAATTTGTGTTGAAAACAAACATCCTTTTCTTATGTTCTTTGTAAGAAAGGGACTAAATATAGTAATATACAGGATGTTGTTTTGGTCGGCGACAAGCGACCCAGGAGCGGTAGTACAAAATATATATTCCCCAAAAATGGACATTCATTCCATTAAATACTATAAATATGTTGAGAAATACCTTATTCAATTTGAAATAAAATTACCTCAAAGTATGGTTACTAGGCACGTGCACAGACTAGAGCTAGGCGCAAGCCGCCATCGCCCCACCCCTTTACTCCCTCGTACTCCCATGTAGTATTATGTCTACACTTTAGCTTATTACATGATTTTCAAAATTTTAATTTTAATTAAAAAAAAAAAAGTATTTTTTTTAAATATTTTTTTGCACCAGTATCATTTGTATTAACGACCCTGAGTCACTCGTCGCTGACCAAAACAACGACCTGTATAGTGAGACTAAATTAGTTTAGTTGTAAACAACAGAATCAGCACCATTGTATGTTCGTTTTTCTTGCCATTATTTTCTTAAAAACAAAGCGGCAAGCATTTTTATGGATAATGTACTTCGTATTTTGTTGTAAAAATACTCACTTTCAACACTGCTAGGCAAAATTGATGTACGATACGTTAATTTTATAGCTCTAGGCGACCATACCTTGTGGCTAGAGGATTCGATCCCGCAAGATTTTTCTAATCCCGGGATTTCGGGATTATCTACAGTTAACCTCGGGATTCCGGGATAGTCCCGGGATTGTATTGGTAATGAAAAGTGGTAACAAAAAGACGGTAAAACATATCAAAATATTTTTTTTATCTTTTAGTTTTGTGAGGACATAGAATATTTAAGTTTTAAATCTTCAAAAAGTTTCTTATTAAATAAACAAACTAGGCACATCTGTAAATAATTTATGAAACTAAAAATGAACTTCGAAAAATGAACTTCTTTAGAGAAACAAAAAAAGAGATAAATGTTTATAGGTACTCATATTTTTAAATTAAATTGACCAGAAACTTTATTTATTACTTATTTAAACCACGAAAATAAAATCTAAGTAATAACAACGCATCCAATGTCTCATCTGCAAGCATACTTCTCAATTTGTTCCACAAATATGAAGAGGCTGAAAAAGCGCGAACATTCTCGATGGAAGTTGGAGGAATCGTCAATAATTTTTTATTCTTCATTCTTCTCCAAATTATAACCTCGAGTGGAACTAGCCTCATTTTATTGACTTATTTAAAAAGATTATCAATCCCGAAAATCCCGGGATTCGGTAAATTTGATCCCGAAAATTTCGGGATAAAAATATGACCGGGATCCCGAGATCTGGGATCGAATCCTCTACTTGTGGCGCGCTTAAAAGCTTTATTTAAAAACTCAAATAGATAAAAATATCTGATTCCGATATAACGATATTGGATCACTCAATTACGATATTATAATATCGGAAAAAACATTCCGATATTACGAGATTCCGAGATTAATGCCCTAGTTCGTATCATAGTTAATACTCTATTGAGATAGTTGTGAATCGCTTTCATATATCTACCTAGGGATATAATTTTATCACGGCTTCAACTTGACGGGCTAGTTGGCGCAGTTGGTTAAGACTCCAGCTATTGCGCCGCAAGTCGTGGGTTCGATTCTCACACAGGACATGCATTTGTGTGCATGAACATGTTCGTATGTCCTGAGTCTGGATGTAGTTATGTATATTAAGTATGTATTTACAAACAAAAAGTAGTATATGTATTATATCAGTTGTCTGGTTTCCATAGTACAAGCTCTGCTTAGTTTGGGATCAGATGACCGTGTGTTCTTCACTGTTATTAACTTTAAAATATTTTAGTTACATTGGTACTTGATAGGTTTCGAAACTAATCTGTTTAAGAAACGAGGCTGTTATATGATCAGAATATAGTATTTATTAATACATTTCATATTTCCAGGTGCCAAAGACTAAAGGAATTCTAAGGGAGCTGGATTTGAGCAAGTCGGTAGAATTGACCCCTAAAAAACTCAAACTTTACAGAAGATGTAGGAGAAATTTGAGTGAAATAATGAGACTGAGAAAAAAAATTAGGAAACAACCACGTGCCCTCTTCAAAACATTAACAAGAGATACAAATGTGAATAGTCTCATTGACAAAAACATATCAGGGCCATTTGCTTTATTGTTGCAAAGTCAACTTCAAAATACTCCCAGAAAACTGACTGGACGGAGGTGGAGTATAGACGACAAAGTTATGGCTTTAAGCATCTATAAAAGGTCTACTAGCTGCTATAGACTACTGAGGCGACTTTTTTGTCTACCAAGTGAAGGTACATTAAAAGCTTTACTCAATAAGATTCCTATGAAATGTGGTATAAATAGCCAAATATTCGACACAATTAAAGGAATAACTAATAATCGAGAACCTGAAGAAAATCTATGCATTTTGGCATTCGATGAAATGTCTATCCGGAAAAATTTACAATATAATGGTAAACAAGATGTTATTGATGGTTATCAAGATCACGGTAATCAAGGCAGAACTATGGAGCCAGCCACACACGCATTACTATTTATGGCTATTGGAATCAGAAAGAATTGGAAGCAACCTCTAGCTTTCTACTTTTCTGGTGACTGTGTTACAGCTGATAGATTATCTGTCCTTATAAAAGAAGTAAGTATGAAATATAATTGACTGGCGATTTTTTCATTAAATCCATTTCATTACAATACATACTCAAAATATGTTTTTTTTAAATGTATTTACAGGTGCTTGATGCGAGCTTCCAAGCTGGGCTGAATGTCACTGCTACTGTATCAGACAACTTTGGTGTGAACATTAAAGCACTAAACTCCCTTGGTTCCTCGGTAGCTCAACCATATTTTGACTTTAAAGGCCATGAAATTGTTACAATTATGGACCCACCTCACCTAATCAAATGCTTCAGGAATAATTTGCTGAAGTACAACATCAAATGTCCTCAACTATTACAGAATGATGGAAAATCAGTACCAGGTAATTTAAATGTTATTAATCATCCTAACTAATATTATAAATGCGAAAGTGAGTTTGTTTGTTTGTTACGCCTTCACCTTTCAACTATTCAACGGATCATCATTAAATTTAGCATGCAGATAGCCTATGGTATGGAAAAGGACATAGGCTACTTTTTGATCCCGGGAACGCGGGAGAAGCCGCGGGGGACTGCTAGTAAATAATAATTAGGTATGACATGACTAATCTCAAAGGATAGACCGACTATTAATTTCGGGTGTAAGGTGGCATGCGATCAATTCAAACTGGTTGATTAATCGGACGGTTGCAATTCAGACTTCATAAGATTTATCTTGTCTTGAGCGACCCGCCCGCGCCGCGCGGATGATCATCAGATTAATATAAACACGCTGCGGTCTTCAACGTGAATTGACACGAGTCTCAAATTATTGTATTTTTTTATTAACTCCGACATTCTGTCTAATAAATTTACATATTTATTATTACAGGTATAGCCAAGTGGAGCCATATAAAAGAATTCTTCGAAAAAGATAATGCAAATCCAAATTTTGTTTTTGCACCTGCTTTAACCAAACAGCATATAGAGCCAAATTTTAAACAGAAAATGAAGGTCAGCTTAGCTTGCCAAGTTTTCAGCCATTCAGTTGCTGCAGGAATGCTTGCGAAGATTGGAACCAGTAAGTTGTCATAATGTCCAATTATTTTTAATGAACTCATTGTCCTCCTCTACTCTCTTCCTGTGACACAAAGGACACTCAGAAAAAACCTTTTCAGTGTTTCGCGATTTGAATTTAATATTAATTTAATTGATATGACTTTAATAGCTTATTTTATATCATCATCATTATTAATAGTATAATACGTAGATGCAGATGCACAGCTCTAAAAATAATATAGTCGGCGCCCATATATAAAACTCCGCGCGGAAATTAGACGAGCCAGCGGGTATAAAGATTACATTGGGTGTAATTGTTAGAGGTCTATGCGTGATAACTTTCATAATAATGAATTTAAACTGAAATTGCCTAGTTTTATTTAAGTTTCACTAACCTTTCACAATGAAATGAAAAATAAGTGTTTACTTTCCAGATGAAATGCCACAAGAAGCAACGACGACAGCCATGCTGATAGAAAAAATTGACCAGCTGTTCGACACCTTAAATGGCGACACGCCTGATCAGAAAAGGGGAAAAAAATTCCTTACAAATTTTACCCGAAGCAGTCCACATATAACGTATTTTAAAGAAATGAAAATCTTGTTCCGAGAAATGGAATTTATTGGGGCCAGATGCAAGCCGCCTTCGCAGGAAGGTTTTATACGAACGTTAAATGCAATCGAGCGACTATTTTTCAATATAGAAAGAAAATATAATATTAAAAGTTTGTCAACGCGCAGGCTCAACCAAGACCCACTAGAAAATTGTTTTGGTTGCATCCGCAGCAATTGTGGATGCAACCCAAACCCAAACACGATACAATTTGTTGCAGCTCTGAAAACCTCCATTATAAATAATTTATTGCATAGCAGTAAAAATAAAAACTGCAAAGAAGACAATAATGTCATATTAAATGATTTAAAATCTTTTTTAACACAGGTAAATAATAAGGAAACTAATGTAGCTGTTGAAACATTTGATTTAACAGAAAGTGTAGAAGCATCGAATACTGTAATACCTCAGTGTTCTGGAGAACTGCAAGCATGCGCATACGTATGTGGTTTTATGATTAAAAAATTAGGACCCACTTGCCATCAGTGCAAAACCACAATGCTTGCAGACCAGAACACTGAGGTAAGTCATTTATTCACAAGCTTTAAAGAATATAATAGTATGCGCAACAGTCTACATTATGTAAATAACAATTTTACCGATACAGTGGAGATGGCTGCAACTATTGTTAATAAATTTTTGAATGAGCATGGGTGTAATATAAATATAAAATGTGAACTTATAGAAATTTTAGAAAGAAAATTGAATTTCCTATGGTTGCATGAATGTTTTGAGCACTATAATAAAAATAAAAAGCATATAATCATATCAACTACATGTATATGCTTAAAAAGACATTGCATTTTACAAAATAGGAAGTATACGGAGGACGCTTCGAAAAAAGCAATGAAAAGAAAAATAAATATATTAAAAAATGCTTACTACTTAGTTTTATTTAAAATGCCATCCATAAACATGTATGTATCATGAAAACAAACCGAAATTCAGTTAATATTCCATTTAAATATCAGAATTTCGCTTTGTTTTCATGATACATCGAATAGATAAGTAACGTTTTTATCCACCAAATAATGTCAGTTTTAAAGTTTGGCGCGAAAAGTAGTTCAATGGATCAAACATACGCGCGCTAGTGTCGTAAGCTGTTGGCATTTTTTTTCTATGGAGTCTTCATTCTTCCCTAGGTATATTGTTCTGTGGACATTTCTTT
>CATOBL010000028.1:0-95515 GCA_951394255.1 Polyploca ridens
AGTGCCAATTCAGTGACCAAAACTGTGCAAGATGGGATTTCTGTGGTATTGAACTAATTGGAAATAAAACCTCACGCGATTCTTTGCCGGGCATGTTTTTTAAAGCTTTGACGTTGCCATTAAATCCAGGTAATCTTTGATTCGTGCTTCGGAAGGCACGTAAAGCCGTTGGTCCCGGTTATTACTTAATTGTGATAGTCGTTAAACTAATTGCATGCCTGCAAGGCGGCTTGAAAAATTCCAACAGTAGGCTGACCACTAGCCTACCTCCACCAATTCGCAGTGGGCACGCGTGATGGAGTATTGCCCATTCCCTTTCACCCTCATTTGTGAAAGGAAGTCTATGCTCAGCAGTGGGACATTATAGGCTGATGATGATGAATCTTTGATCGAAGTTCCGAATGCTGACAGACAGGCAATACTAAAGAGGGAGGAGCCGATTTTGTTTCATAAAAAAACTGAAACTTCGACGCGACACGTAGTATTATCAATCCATACCTTGTGCAAACAGCCCTGCCCACCACAGAGCTATATCTCCGTTCAACCTTCATTTAAAAACAAAAGCTACTACGCGACACGTGTGACGAAGTAATACCAGTAAGTACAAACCTTGCGTAAACAGCCCTGCCCTGCTCAGCGCTGAACTGCGCCTTCATTCAACTTTACAGTTAACTCAGCAATCATCTGATACTACGCTGTTGCCATAGCAACTGACATGATCAATCCGTAAAGAATAAACAATTTATTTATCAAAACGAGCTAACTGTCGCGGTTGCGCCGGCGCCTGTAGTCCGCCCACTCACGCGCCGACTAGTATCCTAGTGAGCGCAATGAAGACGTTTTGCTATGCTGATATTTGTTGCCATTTTATGGTATTATAGTAAAGCTTTTATGTAGTAATGATGATTAGGAAAACTAGCTTTGAATAGCAGCGTGGGGTTTAATTTTCGCGATATGCTTAAAAGCTACTACGCGACACGTGTAGGGAATGAAAACCGGTTTCACCGAAAATCGAAAAACCGGTTATTCGGTACGGTTTTGACCAACAAGAAAAACCGGTTTCAAATAACACCAATACCGGTTTTTCGATTTTTTTCGGTTTTTCTTTCAATGTTTGGAAAAACTAAAAAAGGAAGATTTGCTGCCGTTTTTTAAACTGAGTGCAATGCAGTGAGTATTTTTGAGATGAACTGAAGTGTGTTGTTGTGTAGTTTATTGAGTTGGTAAGAAAATAACTTAAAATAATGATTGTTTTTATGATAGATATAAAACATGTAAAACTTTTTTTTTACTATACTTAGGTAGCAAACAAGCGTACGGCCCGCCTGATGATAACCAGTTACTCTAGCCTATAGATTCTTGCAACATAACGGTTATCACTCGCACGTTACCAACCCTCAACCTTTTTGAAGCGGGGAGCTCATTCCACAGCCTGAGCATCCACGATAGGAAGCTTCTTTGAAACCGCACAGTATGAGAACATTTTGGTTCCAATGTGTGAGGATGGACTCCCCATCGGTGACTACGATGGATCAAGGTAACTGGGCATCAGGTCAATCAATTCTTCAGAACACTGTTGGAAAAGCGGTTGAACACACATAAGAAGGCAGTCTCTCCTCAGACTAAGGGGCTTTAAAACAATTGTGAGCTCGGGATCATCGACAATTCTAACGGCACGTCGCTGAACTGAGTCTAAATACCCAAGCTGGTATCCAGGTGCCCACAGAAGACAGCATTACTTCATTTGGGCCAGACTTGCCACTTATATAGTTGCAGTCTTTGTCTCGATAAGAAGTACTGCTTCGCTCTATTAATCACACCGAGTTTTTTGGATATCTTGTAGATGACTTTGGAACAGAACGTTGCTACAAATATTAACGTGAAGGATCCCAATGCTTTTCGTGATGTTGAGGGACATGTTCTAGAAATGAGGAGCCACAGCAAATGGACTTCTCTCAACGGTGAATTGCAGGCTTGCGTGTGATTTAGTGGGGTTGAAATAGACTAGGTTTAGTCGACCCCAATCGGAGTCACTAGTTTGTGTACTCTCGATTTAAGACAAGTCCTTCGCGCCTTTTCTCTAATATAGAACGTGAGATATTTGCACGGTTCGTGTAATTGCCAGCATTCATTGCTCATTGGTGTCCCATGTAATTTCATCTGCATAGCAATGAATGCTGGCAATAGAGAGTATATTATTCATATGCTGGAGGAACAGTGTTGGGGATAATTTAGAGCCTTTCGGGACGCCAGCATTAATGTCATGCTATCGGAGCAACTACTATCAACGAAGGCTCTTATGTATCTGCCAGACAGCAAGCAAGCAATCAGTTATGATTGGTGTTATTTTGTACCCGTCTGCACGACAGCAAAAACTAGGTAATTTTTTTTTATCTTAGGAAAACATTCGTATAATAATAACCACGTTTTAGTGTACACGCAAGTTGCTGTGCCGCTACAATATGTCATGTATATTACGTGTGAATTAATATTATAACTTACGAAACATAAACGAACCGTGTAGTCTTTATAAACGAGTATCTGATCTACAGAGTTAAATAAACGATTATTTCCATAAATTTTATGAAAAAGAGATGGATTGATTGTGTGAAAGATGATATTGGTAAGAAACGAGTGAATGTTGGTATAACGGATAGAAGAAGCGTACATATTGCGCCGATCCCAAATTATAGGGAACAGGACAGGCAAATGGTGATGGTGTCTTTGATGTTTCTTTTATACCCACTTCATTAACTTTAACTGACAATAATACCTCAGTTTGCGATTTTTAAATCTTAGGCACGGTTATTATCTATAATTCGAGCTATAGAAATAATGAGAAAAAAAAACGAGCGAACATTAAAAAAACCGGTTTAAAACCGGTTAACCGGTTTTTTCATCTCATAACCGAAATAAAAACCGGTTTTCATTTTGCCACGGTTTTGCATTCCCTAGACACGTGTGACGTAGTAATATCAAGTACAAACCTTGCGTAAACAGCCCTGCCCTGCTCAGCGCTGAACTGCGCCTTCGTTCAACTTTACAGTTAACTCAGCAATCATCTGGTACTACGTTGTTGCCATAGCAACTGACATGATCAATCCGTAAAGAATAAACAATTTATTTATCAAAACGAGCTAACTGTCGCGGTTGCGCCGGCGCCTGTAGTCCGCCCACTCACGCGCCGACTAGTATCCTAGTGAGCGCAATGAAGACGTTTTGCTATGCTGATATTTGTTGCCATTTTATGGTATTATAGTAAAGCTTTTATGTAGTAATGATGATTAGGAAAACTAGCTTTGAATAGCAGCGTGGGGTTTAATTTTCGCGATATGCTTTCGTGGTTGCCTGTGTAACGTCTGGTAGAAGTTAACTGTGGGTAGATTTGTCAATTTACCTTTTGTATCCTTGCAGAAGTTTTTAAACAATGAATTTTGATTTATTGACAGAGTGACCAAGATAATTGCCAAACAAATAAGGGAACCCCGTGAGAAAATCCGCTGGCAAAATGTTAATTCGGCAACCAACGTGGGTTGTTATTAAATTATATGAAGTGGTAAGTAAACTGGCGCCAATGGTGACAGATAGCCACGAGCGCCCAGTCTGATGTCACTTAATATTATAATCATTGGACATTTACACAATTAAGTAACGGTTATATTCGCGACTCGAGCATTCGGTTGGAAACAGCGTGTTTATATTTTAAATAAAATGTCGATTTATTTACGAGATTCTTGGTTATGTTGTCCTTTGCCTATTGCATTACATTCCTCAGAATAAGAATCAGCATACCATTAGCGAGTTCGGACAGTTGCGTTCGACAGCTAGGTTCATCATCATCATCATCACTGACCATGGTGAAATTGTGATCAATCATAAGCTTACACATGCATGCACACCACACACAGAATCTGAGGAGCATGTCTTTTTGATCTCACACAGCTCTCAATCGTGTCACATGTAATGTTGCTTTTAAACGCGTCCAATAAATGAGTTCCTTTCTTGTTGGAAAAAATACCTCCACTTCGTACCTCGATGTACCTTTTTCTGGATGGCCTTTACTTTGCTATATGGGTAGTATTGCAGGTGCTGATATTCCAATGAGAATTGAATTCATTCCATTGTCTTTTATCCTTTTCTTCCCTCATAGTAAATATATTCAATGCCATTTATTTAGTTAATATGCCCTAGGACTCCTAGGCCACTTCAACTAAGAAGAGCCGGAAAAAATACATATAATTAACAATTCCAAAAAGTTTTGCATACACACAAAAATTTACAAATTACTACACAATAAGACAAACATAGAAGCAAAGTTGAAACGAGATAGAGAGATAAACCCATCATGTTATTTTTCTAGGAAACACTTACGGCTATCTAAAAACATTAGACATACCGTTGACAATATCCATTAATGAACGATAAAGTACCGCGTAGGTACGCAGAGATAGCGTTTTTACGACGCGGTATACTCGGCCGTCTTCGCCGTCTCTAAAACCGTAAACTACTCTAAACATGTCTAAAAAAGCGTAAACAAGTCCAAATACAGGTTCTATAACGTAAATATGTACTGTTGGTATTAAATGTTTGCAATAGAAATACTAGACTATACCCGTGAATCCACTCGCATGATTATTTCTTTCTGACTTACTTCGAAACGGTCACTGCGGAGCTTCCTTCAGACGAGTTTCACGAGAGTGAGAGTATAGCGTTATTTCGCAAAAAAAAAGAGCTCTACTGTGGAAGTACCGCCACCTTACAGAATAACGCAGCCAAATCACTTTACGTTGTGTTCCTGCGCGTGAGTAAGGTCACCAGAGCTCATTGGTGTTGAAATCGTCCATAGGACTACGGTAACCGCTTACCACCAGGCCATTTATTCCATTTAGGCCAAAGTTGCCACCGGTTCGGAAGTCACATCGAAATTATATATAACAAAACGTTCCTCTACGAACCACCTACGTAACTGTGAAAACCGCATCAAAATAAATCTAGTAGTTCACACAGACAGACAGAGAAATGTTGCGTTTGCGCAAGTGCTAAGTGCGAATGAGATAGAAAATGTGAATAAGCAATTTAATGAACTTTGAACTCATTCCTTCATGCTCTATGACATACAGACAGTCTATGTAATAATCACAGACTACGGAGGACATATTCTCGCTACCAAAAAACTGTGACTATGGAGTCGGCCACCTCTCACGCACACCTTAGTTGGCTATTCCGCGGGAAATTAGACTCTGTCACCGTTTACACAGAGTCGATTACTCGCGCTCAACTAATGTGTGCGTGCCGGCTTGTACGTACAGCGTGGTGGCCGACTTGAGTGACACAGTTTTTTGTTAGCGAGAATATATCCGACTTTTTTTAATATCTGTGGTAATAATATTAAGGGTAGTATGTAGGCTAGATCGCGCGCGAAAACCAGCATTCATTTGTTACTTTGCAGTTGTGTTACAGGCACGCACACATGCATCAGATCCAAACATGACGTTGCGTCAAGTTAGGTACGTACCGCATAACGTGGTACCAGCCGATAAAATTCCAATATTATTGAGTAATATAATATTTAATTTTCTATTTAAATACCTTTTCTAGTGGCTTATTTAAATAGGCACGACCAAAGTTTACATAATTATTAAACAGCATGGATTCACTACTTATAAGCAAAGGAAATTCAGTGCGATGCTTTATATTAGTACTTTGTGGGTACTTATGTTAACTTTTTTTGAAGAGGTAGGTACTAATCCATAGTAACTCTGTTTGTTTAAGAATTAATAAGTAGTAATAATAATAAATGGTAATAAGTTTAGTAATAAATAATAAGTTTAAATAATAAATAAATAAAATAAACATCCTGGGATATTCCTCACATACGGTCATCTGATCCCAAACTAAGCTGAGCTTGTACTATGGACATCTTTTTGTTTGTAAATATATAAATAACATAATGTACATAATTACACCCAGATTCAGGACATACAGACATGTTCATGCACACAAATGCATGTCCTGGGTGGGAATCAAACCCACGACCTGCAGCGCTATAAGTGGAATCATAATCAACTGCACCAACTGGCCCATTTGTTTTTGTTTGCTTACGCTTTCACGCCTAAACCACTGAAGCCATCGTATTGAGATTTGGCTATTTCAATTATTGCTTCTGGTCAAAAATACTATTTAGTACATATTATTCTAATTTTTAAATGTTTAAAATTTTCAAATGATCAAATTTTCGAATTCGAATTTTCAATATTTTTAATTCTCATAATTGAAGAATGTCCCATCAGACATTCATTCATTTCAATCAGTACTGAGACGCAACTTGTGTGGACATGTTTTTAAAGTGAAATAATATATCCTAGTAATACATTAATACAGTTCGTTTACCAGTGCATCAATAATATAAAGAATTATCATACTAGAACCCAGCTGGGTTCTTTATTTTTACGCAATAAACTTTATGGAAGACAGTCATCAGTTTCATCTTCTTCAACTGCTTTATCAACTATTTTGAATGCTCCGGTCGTAGGCTGATAGTAGAGCTGATAGCCAAGCCTACATCGCGTCGTGACAACTTATGGTATAGAGAAGGGTATAGGCTACTTTTATCAAGGGAACGCAGGTGAAACCACGGAGGACAGCTAGTATTATATAAAGAGGCATGTACGAGGCTTTGAAATTACTAATCCGATTCTGAACATTATTTCACTAATAAGATAAAATAAATATGCTTTATTTGTACACCATATAATAGAAAACGAAACATTATACAAGAAGAAGTGATACAAAACAAGCGGTCTTATCGCTTAAGCGATTTCTTCCAGTCAACCTTTGGGTAACAGGATATATGAGAATATGATAGGAGTAACAGATAAGAATACACTTTCATAACGTGAAAATAACAACTCTAGTAAAATAGAAAGGAAGGCAGGAAATTAGGAAGTTTATAGCGTGTGATAGTGTGAAATAACAAGAGATTTAAAAGAGTCTAACGTCGGGGCCCGTCTTATAGTCTGAGGGAGAGAGTTCCAGAGACGTACAGCTTGGATAGTAAAAGATTGGGAATAAGAGTAAGAAGTGAGAAGTGTGACTGGGAGTTTGGAGGTACAGTTCCAAGGAACTATGAAGAAGATGATGATAAGAGGTGTAGTACTCGAAGCGTTCCATGAGATAGCGAGGGGTTTTAGGATTAAATAAATCAGTGTATAAGAGTGATAATATGTGTGTATTCGGGCGAAGGTGGATAGGAAGCCACTCGAGTTGTAATAGGAAGCTACATTATCCTCAAATGCTATAACAATATTTTAATTCACATTTGTTAGCCTACTTTTCATAACGGAACCGCAGGAAACCACGGGAGATAGCTAGTAGCCAATATAGCTTTCATTTACCGTGCCTAATTAAGCCAGTGCGAGGCCTGTAGCAAATGTAATCAAGGACCTTTGGTTCAGGTTGTCTACTTTAATGGTTTATCTGCGGATTTAGCTCTCAGATTAGAAGATATGGTCGCGCAGATATATTTCACGAATTTATTACTCTTTTAAAAGATTTGGAAGCCTTTCTATATTACATTTATATTTGTCACGCAGCGTTATTTAAGTATGTCAAGAAATCGTTTTCAATGATTATTATAATATTGGCCATGCAGCGAAATATACCGATAAATATACGATTTCAGCATAACAGTAACATCCCTAATTATTTTCCCATAATTATTAGTATATGCGAAAGCAGGCCATTCAACGTAGGCCGTAGCATTTATCCTGCTATGGCCAATTCAGTACTGCATATTTCATAATTAGCTAACGAACATTTGTTAAATTCGGTATAGCGGCGATTGATAGGGAACCCATTATAAGAATACTAAAATTGAAAAGATTTGCAAAGGGGCTTATCAAGTTATGCTCAATAAAATAAAACCTACAAAGAATATATCTAGTAACAATGATAGCATTATAGTAAAAGAATATATATAAGAACAGTGAATTGTTTACAAATGGCCGTATCCATCGATATCTATCGATAGCTAGTATATATATATATACAGCGTTCCAAACATTCACTCTGTTCGAATGAACTGAACTGCGTTCCGTTCACCTTTAGGCGCCGATCCCATGGAAGAGTTCTAGAGTTCTGAGTTCCGAGTTCTGAGTTCCGCGTTCACTGTAATCTATGCGGCGCCTTTCATCATTGCACACAGAGAACTCGTCGGTCAAGAGAACTCGAGTTCTGTCGGAGTTCCATTATCTAAAGCTGGCAGTTGAGGTGACACGTCTGAGCTATCACTGTCTTATTTATTAAGTGACACAAGTTAGAAAGGCAATGGGCATTCTGGCCCATGAGCGGCCACTAATGAAACATAAGTAAGGCCAATGAGACGAGATAAAGAATGTAAACAAACTTTTGCTTGCTGTATGTATATAATTACACCTTTTGGTACGCGATACTAATTACATTTAATGCAACTACCTTGCAATTTCATAATATCTCCAATTATTTCTTAAATCTTCAATAATCTATATTTTTTTTTTTCTAAATACACCACAGTATTAAGCTTTCATATTTTTGTTAATATATTATTGCCTAATAGAAAACAGAAATTATTGCTGGCCGCCAAAGGGAAAAGCTCCATGCAAATTTGCCCATTTACCTTTAGAACTCTAGACTGCTCGCTCGCTGTGTGTAAAGTAGTGAACGCGGAACTCTAGAACTCTTTTCTGTGAGATGGGCGCGTACGGAGCAGCGTTAATAATACAAGAAATCGAATCAAACCTGAGTGTAAACCTGGACGTAAATAACAATTTAGTAGGCAAGTAAGTAAACTTATTTGTTGTTCAAGTGAATAAATAGGTAATAATATCGTAATATCACAATAGAAAAAATATTTCTTCATTTAAATGCCACGACTGCGGTGTAATTCTATAGGAACGACACGTTGAATAAACGCGTAGGCGCTATGAAATTCATGGGCGCTTAAGATATTTTAGTCGCGAGAAAACTATAATCTATAAGCATCTATCTATCGTTTTTATAATTTGGTTAGACACAGCTTGATTTAGCACTGCAACAGTCAGTCCACTGCACACTCGCTTCGCACAGGCCCCCACCTTACCCCCGCTGTCGCCAAGCTCTACGGTTTCTTTGTTCGGAACGCGAAATCTAATAAAATACTTATATTATTTCGATGGCCGTATCCTAACCTTCTTTTCAGCATCGACGATACATTATTAAGGTTTACCTTCAAGTAAAAATTCGCGCGATACAAAAACTTATACTAGAATACAAGAATAAGACTAGTCTATCTATAAGCAAGAAACAAAATAAGCAATCAATAGCTGAGAGGGAGAACAAGGAAAATATTTTGGCATACGGGACTTTTTCAAAAAGACTATGGGCGTATCAACATGTCATGAAATGAATACTGATGACCATAAAAAAAAATTTTCATGGTGTATTTCAGATTTCATAACTCTAATAATGTAAAAAATTAAAATGCACTTATCATGTTCTTTTTGACAAGCGCATGTATACAGATATGTGGATGACGTCATTTCCGGTGTCGATAAAAAGCGACGTGGTGTCACCTTGGGACACTGGGGGGAACTGACTGCTTTCGCGATTGCGTCTTGTATATAAAGCTTCACTTGACATTTCATAGAAAAATGTATGGACAAATGGCGTCGCAAAATTGATGCTTATAAATAAATAAATTACATTATTTTTAAACAAAAAAATGAAAATGTGGCCCCACGGATCTGTTGTACGTATATTTGTGATTCGATGTTATACATAATTTTTACAAAATGGATTCTAAATTTGATGGTATCACTAAAGAGGCAAACCTCGATTTTTATGATTTTGGTAATATTTGTAATGTTTTTGCTAGTTATTGCAGCAAATTAAAAAAAAAGGGCCAACACGGATCTGTTAATTGGTATCTTGGTTTTATGTTTATGTTCATATATTACTATTTCTTTCATGTTTTCATTCATAAACCACTAAAATAGCGAACCCTGTTTATGACGTTTAGCTTACATACCGCCCTTAATTAACAAAACAAATATAAATTCAGCAAAATATATTTTTAATAATTATTTTGCTGAATTATGAGCAACACAATGCAATGATGATAATAGATGAATCATCATCAATATTCATAACTATTATCTGGATACGTCGTCAAACCTAGGCAACAATTCGCAGTCTTTACTAGATAGATACGATATTATTATTATTAATCAATACCTAAAACTGAAATAAAATCCACAATGTAACATTTATAGACTATTAGTTTCCTCTTTGAGGGATTACCCGCGTTCCCGATTATTTTCCCGGGATAAAAATACCCTATTTGTTAATCCAGAACTTATTCACCTAAATTTCACCCAAATCCAAAAATGTTAAAGATTTTTTTTTTTAAAACAATCTAAAAAGAGTACGGACCACGTGTTCTGTAGTAAGTAGTTTAAACCAATAAAAAAAAAACTTACAAACATTCACATTTATAATAGGGATGCAACAAATACTTATATTCGTATTCGCCGAATATTATTCAGGCTATTCGTGTATATACAGGGTGTTTTTTTGGTCGGCGACAAGCGACCCAGGAGTGGTAGTACAAAAAATATCTTTCCCAAAAATGGACTTAATTCCATTACATACTGTAAATGCGTTGAGAAATACCTTATTCAACTTGACATAACTTACCGCAAAGTATGGTCACTCGGCACGTGCACAGACTAGAGCTAGGCGCAAGCCGCCATCGCCCCACCCCTTTACTCCCTCGCACTCCCGTTGAGTATTACGTCTACACTTTAGCTTATTACATGATTTTCCAAATAATATTTTTTTTATATTTTTTTAGCACAAATATCATTTGTATTATCGACCCTGAGTCGCTCGTCGCTGAGCAAAACAACGACCTGTAGTATTTAAATTTCATTCATTCGTTGAGTGAACTGTGAAACGGAACGCAACCCGTTTAGGTTTTGTAATGTATGAATATTATGTTATCGTTCCTCTGAGCTGACCGGGAGTTCCCCATATCGTATCCTTGAATATTAGTATAACCCAGTTAATTTGAGGTCTACTTTCAACGGCGGGTACACAGAGGACAGGAAGAGATTGACTGAAAAACTTGCAAATGCTTCTATAGTTGATTTTAATCATAAGGGTAAAATATATTTTTAAATCGAAATTATTTATTATTCGTATTTGACGAATATTAAATTGATATTCGCTATAAGTACTATTAGTTGCATCCCTAATTTATAATATTATTGAGATACTATAATATTAGTGCGATGAGACTAGTTTCCGACCCGCGTTTTACCCGCCTTCGAATGTGTTCCCGGTATAGAAAGTATCTATATTTCTTCCAGAATACACTCTGCCAAATTTTCGAAATTCGTTTAGATACACAACGTGATTGCATTTATAATAATAGTAAAATTATACCATAAGATCAGGTTAATACATTAACTCAAAGTTTAGTATCTAATATAGTGAATTATAGTGTTTGTAATGTGTACTAGGTATATTAATCAGGATCGCCTACGCAGTATCACAGAATCTAATTGACCGCGAATCGAAAATTGTATATGTCTGGATTTAATTAAAATGCATTAAGTACAGGAAATAGCGAGAATTAAGATGTACCTATCTATACAATTGCATAACAAGCGTGTCTATACATTTAATATTTATTGGGGGTGATGTACCTAGAAATCAAAATGGTCATTCTTATTGTGTCTGTTTGTTTTGTCAAGTAAATTTGCTCAGCTTGGGGTTACATAATATAGCTTTTATTATTCGAAATCAGCTGACGGTTAAAATATATACATTTTATGATGTCTGGGCGAACGAAGCCACGCGTAATAAGCTATCTCCAATATTTCTATAAATCTTTCTCCAAAATTTCAAAAAAAACAAATAATGGAAAAAAGGTACGGGCCAAACACACCACACATTATGGAGCTCGTGTTAAACGCTATACACATATTTTCAAAATAAAATACCCATTTCAGGGTATTATCCTACGTCCGTTAATGACTCTCCCACTCATTAAAATACCGCACAAATTGTCCTTTCACAAAAATAGACTCACGTGTGCAAAAAATGCTTAAGTGCACTCGAGGTGGATACTAGTTCTAAGAAACAACAAGAAAATCTCGAGGGCAGTGCACTTTGCACTAGGCTTTACGTCTATCTAATGTTGAGCCAATCATATTTTTATCGCATGCTTATGTCGACAAGTTCATTCAAAGATTTTAAATCTGACGGATATCTTAAAATATGTGGCGTATTGGATTGTTAGAGAAGTTAATGGAGCGGTTGGGCTTTCAAGAGTCAGCTAATAACAGCCAGTCAAGTAACATTTCAACAGAACTGGACTCCTCGAAAGACAGGAGCCTATAATCGCATTACTCAATACCTCATCAGACACTAATTAAGACCTCGGTAAATATCGCCGGATAAATCATCGATCTGCAACAATCAACTTGCAGCGCGGGCGCAGCACCGATTACACCTTATACAGTTTCTTATCTCAATTTGAGGTATCTTGCAATAAATCTCGCTTTACGTACGTACAATTAAAAGGGTAAAGGTCTGTTGTATACGCATATCATTATTTAGAAAGCTATCATTATGGTATTCGACATTATATCAGAAAATCATAAGACTTGTTCAACAAATTACGCATGACCCAATCGGGAATCTCCATTCAAGTGTGAGCTTAATTGTCACAATGTCAATAAAAGTATAATTTCAATACAAATAAATACTTTAAAGGCAGAACCGGCTAATTTACCTACCGCTGAGTGAAACTACTATCATCAATGCGTTCTTTACATGACGAGACGGCCAAGTGTCGCGGCTCCCACATACCATAAGGGGCACTCGAAATGTTTCGTCAGGTTTCGTTACTAGAGACGTAAACAACATCCTGAGTCAACTGAATAACAACTTTATGTAGAAATTTTAGAGTATATTCTCTTTTGTGGGGTAAACATGCATGACGAAATAACGTGCATTCCGAACGGTCCCGACTCCTGAGGTTCGTGAAAATGTTGAGGATTGTCTACTAATTAGTGGGGCAAGGTTTTGGTGTTGCTCAAGAAAGGTACCTTTGAGTATCAATGAACACGACTAGTGTATCTTAAATTTTTCATTGAACTCAATTTAGGAAGATAACGTCTGGATTTGAAAATATGTAGTGAAGCGGTCGTGCTGTTCTGGAAATTCCAGCAAAAATGAATGTATGTAAATAACTATATTAGGAATTTAACTTTATTTAATGCTGATTCATCAAACTCACTAATTTATTCAGATTAAGCACTTACGAATGTTAAAACTGACTCTACCACCAAGACTCCGGCTAGAAACTCAGCAAGGCATTTTTTCCCGGATCTTTCGTTTCAATATAATAATTATAATATCATAAAATAGTATCACTGCAAAATAAACTAGAGTAACGCTATAGCAGCCACATTCAAGAACAGATCTTACATCACCTCCAGAAGAATCATGGAGCTTACCTGAAACAAAAAGCACTTCATTAGTCAATATATCAAGTAGTTTACTTAGTTTTTGATGAATTAATTGAATTCATTACTAGCTTTTTCTCTAGATCTAAAGACCTTGAGAAATCTTACATAGCTTTTTAAATACAGACACAAAGTATCAGATACTTCTTCCTTTCTCCAGAAGTGAGAACAGAGCGAGGCAGTACTTCACATCGAAGCAAAGGCTACAACTTTATAAGTCGCAATTCCGGCCTCATATCTTTTATCCGGTCCTCCTGGTCTGGCTGCTCAGCCTAAGAGCTGATGCAAGCAGAGCAGGAGGTTGCACTCTCCGTGCAACCGGACGGGTGGGCAGGTTGCGGATGGCCCATCCTGTCCTGCCCGGGCTCACTTTTTGGGGTGAACCCGGGCCGGACAGGTATCCAA
Organism: Polyploca ridens; assembly: GCA_951394255.1. NCBI lineage: Eukaryota > Metazoa > Arthropoda > Insecta > Lepidoptera > Drepanidae > Polyploca > Polyploca ridens. Next base: position 13,956 of record CATOBL010000028.1, read on the forward strand.
AGTTTCATGGATCCCGGACAGCGGAGGGATGGTGCACACCTCTCCCGGTGTGCAACACCTAAATAGGCTGCTCACTACCCTATCCCCTCCGAGCAGCCCATTACCCCTTTACCTTTATGCGCCGCCGGCCCCGCCATGCACTCAATAGCGTGCATATCGGGGATCGGCGAGCGCATTCCCACCCCCAACCGTCAACTCCTTACCCCGAAAATACCCCTATCCTTCTATCCTTTTCAGCGGCGGAATTTTAGAGGTGAACTTCCGCTGGCCCGTCATCACGCAAATATGAGGATGACGGGTTACGTATACACAAACCTCCTGCGTTTCGGACCGTACGCAGCCACGCCAGTAGGGGGGATAATGGGATCCTGGGGGGTTGAGCAGATCGGGGCCGGGTTAGATGCCTTCGTGATGCAACACGCCCCCTTTGGCCCGGAGTTCCATCCGGGACGGCGGCAAGAGGGGCAATAGCCCGCCCCTTTGTAAGCGGTCACGGTGTCCCGTCAGAGGGTCACCAGGTTAGGGTTTCAGGTCATGCGGCAGGCAGTCGGCGGAGCGCGGGGAGTGTCGGGGAGCACCGGGGATTTCTCACCTCCGGCGTAGCCACACTTCTCCTCGCATCGTGCGGACTCGTCGTGCTGCTGATCATGGACCCTATATTGTGTCGTGGTAGGCTTGGTGCCAGTAATTGGCATCCCCTTATGCGGGCTCCACGGAGGGTGAGCCGCCATCGACCGATGAAAGTTTTAATTATATCAACTATGGATACGAGACATACACAACCACAAACACAAACACAGGCTGCTCCCAACGGAGCGCCCACACCGGGTAGGGCTGCGCCTTCGGGTGCGCCAACCCTCATCAACTCACAATCGGCTGCTCCCTCGGGAGCGCCTACACCCAACACAAATGTGTTCACCATGACGGCCTTGGGAGCGGCGATCCCAGGAGACTCTGTAAAGGAGTCTCTCTGGCAAGTAGCTCCTAAGGTCAAATCCCAACAGCTGCCGGCCAACGCTAGCGCTAACACAAACAGTACACAGGCTGTGGCGGCAGACACTGCTGGTAAGCGCAAGAACCGAAAGGGGAAGCGTGGACAGGCGGTTCTGCAGGCCACACAGCCAAACACCAGTACACACACTACTGACACACGCCCTACGATAGGTACTGACCTAGTACGCTGCAGACCTGCAAAGGGGAACCCCCCTAGCGGGCTGGCCACGACAGCGGAAAAGACGGTGACTGAGGTGGGCGATCGGAGAAGCAACAGGCACCGAAAACCGAAGCGGGCCAGAGGTAAGCGTAGCGGACATCTGGTGATTCAGACGCCCGAAGGGACGACGGACACACCGATGAAACGGCAGCGCCCCGATGAATCTTTTACCCCAAAGAACGCGGCTAAGCGCGCTAAACAAGGGGACCACCACCAGAAGGGCTCGTTGAGCTACGCGGACGCTATGAGGTCCAACGAGCTTTGCGTCGCGGTGCTCACGGAGCCCTTCAAAGAACTCTCGGCGGAACAGGCGACGTCAGTGCATGACGCGCTGGTTCAAAGGTTAGACGAAGTAATCTTCGCAGGCCCCACCTCGCGCTCTGGAGAGTTGCCACCAGCCTTCCGAGGCAAGCCGTTCCATTCTGAGGGCGTCCTCAAACTGTGGTGTGAGGATGACCACGCCTTGGAATGGCTTAGCAAGCAGGTGCCAACGTTACCATCGCCGCACGCGGGTACTCGGCTGACGGTCAAACGCCAGTCGGAAATCCCCAAAAAGGTGAAGGCCGGCATCTTCGTAGCAAACTACGTGGGACCAGTGGACGTCCTGCGCTGGCGTCTTGACGCCCAAAATCAACGGTGGGTCACCGTTAACAGCTGGGCGTGCTACGCGGCCACCCAGGAAACGGAGGGACCCAACTGTGGCACTTACCTGACGGTGGGCATTCCGGAAGAACAGGTACCCAAACTGCAGGCCAGGCAGAGGCGGCTATCGTATCACTATGGTAACGTATATGTTCGCTTCTATGGGGAACCAGTTATGGGTACACCGGGTCCATCCGCAGAAACTTCTAAGGCTTCGTCTGCAGCCGAAGTGAAGGCCGACGGTGTAAACACTGACGGCCGGAACACTGGCGCGACGAAACCTCAGCCCCTAGCGCGACAACCTGCAGCCGCCAAGAAGCGGAAGCAAGGCCGCGCGCCTCCACCACCCAGCACGGAGCAGGCCAGTACCAATACCGGCGGATCTGCGGCACCGGCTGGCTGGTTGGGAAGGGGCAGCCCAAAAAGTTCGGACGTGGAGGGTAGTTTGAGTGATAGTGATGTCGCCTCCCACTCCTCACCACGCTCCTAACTTCATCCAATCAAACCTCCAGCATAGTCAGACGGCAACGGCTGTCCTACGCCGCGAACTGGAGGTCACCAACTTGACCGTAGCCCTGATCCAGGAGCCGTGGATTAGGAATGGCAGGATATGCGGTCTTAATAGCATCAAAGGTAAGATATTACTAGACACCAACATAGACAAACCTAGAACGTGCATCTTCATACCAAAATGCATACCAGCAACACTAATAAACGAGTTCTGTTCCAGAGACCTAACAACCGCTAAACTGTCGGTCGACATGTCTTCTGGTCCTTCGGAGGTTTTAGTCGCGTCTGCCTACTTGCCAAATGATGCAGACTTACCAACCGACGAAGTAGTAAAACTTATACAACACTGTGAAAAAGAGAAACTGGAACTCATTATCTCAATGGATGCGAACGCCCATCACAACCTATGGGGCAGCGCGACCACTAACAAAAGAGGTGAGGATCTTGTTACCTATCTTTTCTCAACCGATCTCAGGCTACTTAACAGAGGCTCTGAACCAACCTTTGTCACCTCAAGGGCCCAAACAATCATAGACCTAACGCTCGCCACGGAAGACGTGGCCAACCACATCAGCGAATGGCACGTATCAACAAACGCATCCTGTTCTGACCACAGATGGATACGTTACAAGCTTAACATCAACACAGCGACTCTACCCCATCGGCGCAACCCGCGCAAAACGGATCGTGTCAGCTGCATAAAATTGGTCAACGAACGGCTCGAGCAACAGCCCCCTTCCCTAGGGGAACTAGACCCAAAAGGAATCGAAGACCAAATAAACACAATCACACAAACCCTTTTGAGCAGTTTCCACGACAGCTGTCCGCTTACCTCGAGCAAGCAGGACCCCACTAACCATGGGTGGAGCCCGGCACTCGAAAAACTGCGAAAGAAGACGAGGAAAAAACTCAATAGGGCAATGAACACTAGAGATGACACAGACTGGGAGGAGTATAGGAAAGCTCTATCCAGACTCAAAAAATGCAACCGTAACCATAAAAGAAAAACATGGAGACGCTTCTGCACCAACATCGAATCAATGCCACAAACAGCCAAAATCAAAAGTATTCTGTCCGGCGAACCTGACAGGAGCCTGGGCAGTCTTAAGAAGGCTGACGGTACATTTACAAAAAACGATAGTGAGCTATGCGAGCTATTATTGAAAACGCACTTTCCAGAGTGCATCATATCGGACAACTCCTCATGGAACTCACAAAACTCACACCCACCGCGCGACCCTGATTGGAAAACAGCTAACACTGTCATCACCCAAGAGAGGGTCCTGTGGGCAATCAACAGCTTCCTTCCATTCAAATCAGCTGGACTAGATGGGATTTTCCCAGGATTGCTAAAATGGAACGCGCAGACGTTAGCTCCATACCTCGTCGCCGCCTACAGAGCATGCCTGGCCCATCGCTACGTACCAACCCAATGGAGAGAAGTAAAGGTCGTTTTCATACCAAAACCCGGTAAGGGTGACTACACTCAGGCCAAATCATTCAGGCCCATCAGTTTAACATCCTTCCTGTTAAAAACTATGGAAAGGATATGTGACAGAGAGATAAGGGATAACGCCTTGACGAAGTTACCCCTTCATCGCCAACAACATGCCTACAATCCAGGCAAATCAACAGAGTCAGCTCTACACAACGTAGTTTCATACATAGAAAGCGCTCTAACGAACAAACAATCAACTTTAGGCACCTTTATAGACATTGAAGGTGCCTTTGACAAAACCACCTTCAACAGCGTAGGCGCTGCACTGAGAAGACATGAGGTAAATGATACTCTATGTGAGTGGATCGACTGCATGCTTCGACTCAGAGCCGTACAATTCACCGTGAACAGCACTGTTCGGGCGGTGGTGTCAAGAGGCTGCCCACAAGGCGGCGTCCTGTCCCCGCTACTCTGGAACGTTGTGGTCAATGATCTTATCCGCCAACTAAGCGAAGAGAGATTTTTCACGGTGGGCTACGCAGATGACATTGTGATACTAGTAAGCGGCCTCTTCGAAAACACTCTATGTAACATCATGCAGAGAGCCCTTAATATTATCGAAAAATGGTGTATGGAAAACGGGCTGACAGTCAACCCTACCAAGACGGTGCTAGTTCTATTCACCAACAAAAGAAACATCGGAACCTTAAGATCACCGGCTCTATGTGGGACCGAATTAACACTCTCAACAGAGGTAAAATATCTAGGGGTAACACTCGACAGCAAGTTACTCTGGAACAAACATCTGGAACAGAAGATAACCAAAGCCAGCATCACATTTTGGCAATGCAAAAGAATGTTAGGGAAGACGTGGGGTCTATCACCTAAACTCACCCTATGGCTTTACACAGCTATTATCAGACCGATTCTAGCATACGGAGCACTGGTCTGGTGGCCGAGGACAAAACTCGTCACCATCACAGACAAGCTGCTAAAATTCCAAAGACTTGCATGCTCTGCTACTACAGGATGCATGCGAACTACACCAACCAAAGCCCTTGAGATGATTCTTATGCTGCAGCCACTCGATCTCTTCATACAGCAGGAAGCAACGATGGCGGCCATACGACTCAAAACGCTTGGGCTCTGGAGAACAAACACCAAAGGGGCGCACATGGAAATCCTAGCAGGAATACAGGATTACCAACCACTCATGGAAGCACCATGTGACCGCATCCTAAAAACACACATCTTTGAACGTCACTACAAAGTGAAACTGTACGAAGAACCCAAGGACCAATCAGGTACTAACGAGATCCGTGTGTATACAGATGGCTCAAAGACCTCCAATGGCACTGGAGCAGGAGTCTTCTCACCGGACCTAAACATACACATATCAACAGCACTAGGCAAACACAGCTCCATTTTCCAATGTGAATGTGTAGCCGTTACCAAGGCAGCCAACGCAATCGAAAGCAGGAATATTAAGGACTATACCATAAAAATCCTCATAGACAGCAATGCGGTCCTGAAGGCCCTGAGCAACAATCGTGTTGACTCAGGACTAATAATGGTGTTCACGACTACACCCTTTAACATGCCTCTATCGTCCCTCGACCCGCACATAACACATTATGCTATGTATGCCTGCCCACTCCAATGTAAATAAAGATCTTATAATTATATTATATACCTACTTTACATAAGCTAAGTTTAGAATAAGAAATTTTATATTGTTTACTTTAAGGTTGTAGGCTATTGTTTATGTACTAGGATGTTTTGTTGTTTGTTATTTTGTAGTTATTGATAGTTTTACATTGTTTTTGTATTAGATATAAGCATTTTTAAATAAAGAATTTTGATAGGGCTCTCGCACGGTATTGCCACTTTTCAACATTGATCCGTTGCCATAGCAACCGATTGTATATTGCTAATAATAATAATATTGCACTGTAATCATTTACAAATCTGACATAGGCATGCGCAAAGATTAAAATTACAATATAAACAGCGCAGTCAGGCCCATACGGCACTCATTTCTCTACGCACTCTCCTTACATGAACAAGTCAGAAAGAGGCAATACTGCAGTACAAGTTTCAAGATTATTTCACCGCACAAATCGAGTTTCATTTCAAGCTGCTCGTACCCGTCCAGACCTCTACTCCTGGTAGGGTTCGTCAACAGCGTTTGGTCCATCGACGTCGGATAGAAAAAAGAAAAATCAAGAATCAGTGCAAGAAGCTTCGGTATTCTTCCGCTTCGGTTCGTCGGGCTTGTTAGCAACGAACATTGGAAGATCGGGGCAGATTGTGCAAGCTGTGGGTTCTCAAGGGCATTGGAATTGGCGCGGTTCGAGGGGCAGGCAACGGCCGCGAACGTTGGGTTCGAGGGGCAAGCCACAGCCACGAACGCAAATCGGTGCCCAGCGGCGAGACTACACGGCGGGTATCATCGAGACTACTGCAGCGTGTGGACGACACGGCGTGTACATCGAGACCACTGCAGCGTGTGAACAACACGGCGGGTATCGTCGTGACCACTGCAGCGAGTGAACAACACAGCCGGTCGAGACTTCGGGTTCACCGAGGAAGAGTGGCGGACACAGTCAAACGTCTTTGTTTCTTACGCGGTGCGCCGCGGCTCACGTCTACCACCTAACGGTGACAAACGGTAGAGTGAGTTAACGCCTGTTGGCGGGAGTAGTGGACCGGACGACACTACCAGTGGTGCCTTTGTCAAGGCGCACTGTACAGTCTGATCGCGCCAGTAAGGTGTGGGTGAAGTAGACGGCCTCTTGAGGGCACGGCTGAGGGTGTGGACGATCCCCCCATACCTGAGCACGCTACTTTCACTCATATCCCTCTGCCGGGCGGTTCCCACCTTTCCAATCCTGCACGTTTCCATTCCTGGGAGAGCGTGTTCCGAAGAACCACTCAAACAGGCTGATAGGGTTGTAGGGACGTTAGGGAGGTAGGAAAATAGGGAAGACGGCATGGAAGATCTCCCCCAGGCGAAGATGAGCACCAGGAGTCAAGCAAGAAGAAACAAGACGCAGTCCAGGGAGGAAGAGGAGTCAGCTCCGGAGAGCAGCATGAGGAGTTCTCAGAAGGAGACTCCTAGCACGGTGCAGAGTGGAAGCACCGAGAACACAGACAGCACGGGTACGGGTACCGAAAGTACAGAGAGATCCGAGCAGTCACGGAAGGACAGAACGTCCAAAACCAAGGAGGTACGCGTGTCAAGGGAAGGTACGGTGGTAAATCGGACCGGGCCACGAAGAGCATCAAATTCGGTGATTTCATCAAGTTCAGCGCAAAGGAGAGCCGCATTAGAAGCACGATTGGAACTCGAGCGAAGCCAGAAAGAGAAGGCAGATGCGGCTGTTGCAATGGCGAAGACCAAGCTGGAATTGATCGAACTTCAGGACGAGGAAGACTCATCGGATGCGAGTGACGTGGACAACAGCGATTACGTATCGGATTGGGTGGAGAAGTCACGACAGAAATCCATTCAACGACAGCGCGAGGGAAACCTCAAGAAAAATGGGATGCCGGCAAAAGGGGACGTGTCAACCCTTGCATCCGCGATCGTGAGCGCGATCAAGAGCGTGAAGGAAAGCAAGCCTGCTCCTGCACCGAAGTACATAAACGAGTTGCATCATTTCGACGGCAACCCGAGAGAGTGGATAGCTTTCAAGGCTATCTATAGAGATACCGAAAAATATTTCTCTGACATCGAGAATGTAGCCAGACTGCGAAGGGCTATCAAAGATCAAGCAAGAGAGTCCGTCAAGTCGCTTCTGTATACCAACACGCATCCTAAGGAAATATTGGAAGCATTGGAAAGAAGATTTGGTCGGCCCACACATCTCATAAAGAGTGAGATAGCAGCTATCAACAAGCTGCCGCCCATGTCCAACGACATAAAGGGCATAGGCATATTTGCCAGCGCAGTGGCAAATAGTGTCAACGTCATCAAGCAAATGAATCGCAAGGATTATTTATACTCAAGCGATTTGTCAGAAAAAATAATTGACAAAATGAACATGAACGTGAAATTCAGATGGTACGAGTACAGATCAAGCAAAGAAGACGAACCCATACTGATTTCACTATCAGAATTCCTCAACAACATTGCGGATCAATTCGAAGCATACGACGTGTCAACTACGGAGTTCGTCAAGAAAAAGAGAGAACCATTCCGCAGTCGACCACTACGCAGTCAGAAGGTCAATACCACCAACTTTGCACAGTCTGACAGCGAGAGCGACACTGAAACTGAAAACAACTACGATAGCGACTCTGAGTTCGAGAGAGAGAGAGCTATTACGTTGAACGAGACACCGGTGAAAGAGAGAGAAGATATTGTCCTCGCAACTACCGGAGGAAAACAACAACCAATCACATGTCTCGTCTGTAAAAAAGAACATGGACTAGTGAAATGTCCTCAATTTCTCAAGGAAACCGTGAAAAATCGATGGGAAATTGTTAAGAAACTAAAGGTGTGTTTCAAGTGCCTGAAATCGAACCACAGACACTCAACATGCAAAGCCAACCCGTGTGGAGAAAATAATTGCACGAGGCAACATCATGCATTACTTCATGAAAAACCTGAAAAAGAAGAACTGAAAATCGCGTCTGTAAACCACCTAAACTCAACAAAGGCATACCTAAAGATCGTTCCTGTAGAGTTATGCGGACCTACCGGTACTAAAACCGTGGCAGCCCTCCACGACGAAGGATCCACCGTAACATTGTTATTGAACGAGGTTGCCGACGAGATAGGAGCCGACGGACCCACAGAAGTTTTAACAATAGAGGGCATTAGTGGACAGCAAATGAAGACGAACAACTCGCGCCAACTCAAGCTACGTATAAAGGGCCTGTTCGCTAGAAACTACGAAAACTTGAGAGCCTACACTATCAACGAACTCAACCTCACATCGCAATCAGTGCGACAAGACGATATCGCTGGATGTGTCCACCTTTACGACATCCAAGATCAGATCCAATACGAAAGGATGAAACCAGCTATTTTGATTGGCCAAGACAACTGGCACTTGATTGTCACAAGGGAGTTAAAATCAGGAAACAGCAATCAGCCGGTAGCATCATTAACTAGCCTCGGCTGGATACTACATGGATGCAGGTCGGAAGCACCAAAGCCAGTTTCGTTCGTGGGTCACCTACAAAAGAAAAACGAGGACATCGAATGCTTAATCAAGTCACATTTCGACCTTGACTCTTTGGGTATAACACCCAAGAAGCCAGCAAGCGACCCGGAACAACGAGCGCTCGCAATACTTGATAAGACAACGAAACGTCTCTCCGATGGAAGATTCGAATGCGGGTTATTATGGCGAACCGATAATGAAACGATGCCAAACAACCGCGCCAACGCTATGCAACGATTGATAGGTATTGAGAAGAAAATTGCAAAAAATGAAGATTTCAGGAAAAAATACACTGAACAGATTCAAAACCTATTAGCAAGCGGATATGCGGAACCAGCAACGAGTCAACCGACATCATCTCGAACATGGTATTTACCCCATTTCGCCGTCGTACACCCACAGAAGGGCAAAATGCGCTTAGTATTTGACGCAGCGGCGCGCACAAACGGAAAGAGCCTTAACGACGCATTATTGTCTGGCCCAGACCTACTTCAATCACTATTCGGCGTTTTAATACGTTTTCGAGGCGGACCGATCGCCGTCGCAGCCGATATCAAAGAAATGTTCTTGCGAGTAGGCATGCGCGAAGAAGACAGAGATAGCTTGCGTTTTCTATGGAGAGAAAACGAGACAGACTCCGAACCCCGCGAATACCGAATGAAGTCATTAATTTTCGGTGCAACGTCGTCTCCATGCTCAGCTATCTATGTAAAGGACAGAAATGCCCAGGAATTCAGTCAAGAACAACCGGACGCTGTATATGCTATACAAAGATGTCACTATATGGATGACTACCTACAAAGTTTTCAAACTGTCACCGAAGCCAAAAACACGGCACAACAAGTCGATCGTATCCACCGGGCCGGCGGATTCGTGCTGCGAGGATGGGCATCGAACGACACACAAGCAATTGAAAGCTTCGAGAAGAACTCTCAAACCGATCAGGTCCCATTAGGGCAAGATCAGACTGAGAAAACATTAGGCATGTTATGGAATGTCAAAAAGGATGCAATGCAATACACACTTAACTTGCGAAACACACCTCAGGAGGTGAAAGAAGGAGTCAGACCACCGTCAAAAAGGGAAGTCACCAGTGCGGTGATGTCAGTGTTCGACCCCTTAGGACTAGCCACGCCCGTCCTTATACAAGGAAAAAAGCTTATACAACAACTCTGGCGAGCTGGGACCGACTGGGATGAAAGCATACCCGACACACTCATGGAAGACTGGATGAGGTGGCTCGACAGCCTGGAACATCTGCAACACCTAGACATACCCAGGTGCACTAGCTCGTGCGAAGAGGGAGAACTGCACACGTTCGTGGACGCGAGCGAGAGCTCCTACGCAGCAGCTACATACTGGAAAACCACAGAAAACAACAAAACCAGCGTGAGATTATTAGCAGCAAAAGCTAAAGTAACACCACTGAAACCCACGTCAATACCTAGATTGGAGTTGCAAGCAGCGCTCCTAGGTTGCAGACTGGCGACCAATATTCAAAAAGAAATCCAAACAAAAGTCACAAAGAGATATTTTTGGTCAGACTCGCGCACCGTTTTAGCATGGATAAAAGCCGATCCGCGTACATTCAAACCATTTGTCGCGCACAGGTTGGCAGAAATCGAGGACTCAACCAAACCAACAGAATGGCGGTGGATACCCACCGACGAAAACGTCGCCGACGACGCCACCAGATCAACCCCGAGAAACTTTACCATTCATCATCGTTGGTTCAACGGCCCCGAATTTCTACAATACAACTCTAATCAGTGGCCGGAAGATAAGAGCGACCGCTCCATACCTACCACAGGCGAAGAAAAGTCTAAAATCGTAGCCACCATACGACGGACCGAAATACCTATTCCCGACGTATCGAGGTTTTCTTCGTGGACACGCCTACAACGAGCTACGGCACGATTATTACACAGCGTTGACATATTCAAAGCCAAGGTCAAGGAAAAACCGGAACCCGTCGCCGCCATAAAGAAAACCGTCAAAGACAAATCATGGAGAAAATACGAACGAAAACGTAAACAAACTCCTATCGAACGTGCGCCGACGATTACCACCCGTACCGTACCTTTACCCGTAGAGTACCTACAGTATGCCGAGACACTGCTCGTCAAAGCCATACAACAAGAAAGTTGGGCGAGCGAATTAAAATCGCTACGAAATAACCATGTACCTAACGAAAAAGATTCGCGCCTAAAAAGGCTAACATTGACGCTCAGAAACGACATAATAAGAATCGAAACTCGTATATCATCAGCTGACTGTGTGAGTGACACATACAAGGAACCCATAGTACTAGACGGCAAGCACCCGATTACAAAGTTGCTTATACAACAATATCACTGCGACTACAATCACGCCAATCATAATACAGTTATGAATGAAATACGCCAAAAGTACTACATTACTTCGCTACGAAACACGCTGAAGTCTATAACGCGAGAATGCGATTGGTGCAGAACGCACAAGTACCTACCTATACCGGCCCCCATGGGCGATTTACCACCAGAACGCCTACAACAACATCAACCGCCCTTCACATGCACCGGAGTTGACTATTTTGGCCCTCTTATCATATCAGTAGGCCGCAAACAAGAAAAAAGATGGGTCGCACTCTATACATGCCTAACTACACGCGCAGTGCACTTAGAGATAGTGCCGTCTCTGTCTGCCGACAGTATGATCTTATCACTCCGCCGAATGATAGCACGGCGAGGAGCGCCATCTATAATGTACAGTGATAACGGAACCAACTTTGTAGGCGCTAACAAGGACATGCAAATGGAACTGAAAAAACTGACTGATAAGGCTCAACAGAAAGGCATCAAATGGAAGTTCATACCTGCTGGGGCACCTAACATGGGTGGAGCCTGGGAGCGCTTAGTACGCTCTGTCAAGGTCGCGCTATCTGCCACCTTAAAATCTCGTCAGCCACGTGAAGAAGTCCTGCATACAATATTGTTGGAAGCTGAACACTTAATAAACTCACGTCCACTTACCGACGTCTCATTAGACCCTCAAGACAAAGAAAGTTTGACTCCAAATCACTTCTTAATCGGAAGATCGAGTGGCAACGTGATAATGGGTACATTCGACGACAAAAATCTAATAGGTACAGCCAACTGGAAAACTGTACAAAGATTGACTGATTTGTTTTGGAATCGATGGCTCACCGAATACCTACCTACTATAACACCTAGGTATAGTGCCAACTCCAAGGGATTCACCAACCCAGAAGTCGGAGACATCGTGTTCATCATCGATTCATCATTACCTCGAGGAGTATGGCCGAGAGGGCAGATTACCCATACTTACCCAGGCCCCGATGGCAAAGTTCGAGTAGTAGACGTTAGAACCACAGCTGGAGAGCTACGACGACCCACATCCCGCATAGTGAAGATAGCATGACGTCGTGAAACTCTGTATATGGTGCTCAGAAACTCATCTTCGCACGAGGGGGAGACTGTTCACGACTACACCCTTTAACATGCCTCTATCGTCCCTCGACCCGCACATAACACATTATGCTATGTATGCCTGCCCACTCCAATGTAAATAAAGATCTTATAATTATATTATATACCTACTTTACATAAGCTAAGTTTAGAATAAGAAATTTTATATTGTTTACTTTAAGGTTGTAGGCTATTGTTTATGTACTAGGATGTTTTGTTGTTTGTTATTTTGTAGTTATTGATAGTTTTACATTGTTTTTGTATTAGATATAAGCATTTTTAAATAAAGAATTTTGATAGGGCTCTCGCACGGTATTGCCACTTTTCAACATTGATCCGTTGCCATAGCAACCGATTGTATATTGCTAATAATAATAATATTGCACTGTAATCATTTACAAATCTGACATAGGCATGCGCAAAGATTAAAATTACAATATAAACAGCGCAGTCAGGCCCATACGGCACTCATTTCTCTACGCACTCTCCTTACATGAACAAGTCAGAAAGAGGCAATACTGCAGTACAAGTTTCAAGATTATTTCACCGCACAAATCGAGTTTCATTTCAAGCTGCTCGTACCCGTCCAGACCTCTACTCCTGGTAGGGTTCGTCAACAAATGGAGTGCCACCAAGCCCTTGAGGTGATAGCACAAAACAACAATATCACCCTACAATGGATCAAAGGGCACAGCGGATCGCATGGCAACGACGCAGCTGATGAGCTGGCTAAAGCAGGTTCAAGTGACACTGCGATAGGCCAAGAGCCAATCCTGCCACTCCCCTTCAGCCAGCTCAAAGCGTGGACACGTAGTAGAACCATCGCAAATCACTTTAGTAAATGGACAAACACAGGTAACTGCAGACAATCTAGACTGGCGCTATCTACTTACGACAAGCGACTAACTAGAAATCTGCTCACCTTAAACCGTAAAGACCTACGAATCATCGTAGGTACACTAACGGGTCATTTACCGCTTAACCGACACTTGTTTTTTATAGGTGTTACCAACAGTCCTTTGTGCAGGGCATGCATGAAGACAGATGAAACGGCCGCCCACGTCATCCTGGAGTGCGAGGGAGTGGCTGAGCAACGGGCGCAAATCCTCGGTCCAACGAGGTCGCTCCGCGAAACCTGTGGACATCCCAGGAGAGTCCTGCGTTTCTGGGCGGAGCTAGGCTGGCTGATGACTTAGCCAGCACACTTCACGCAAAAAGGGCCCACTCAAGCGGCCTACTTGCGGAAAAAGGAGCCCCGAACAAGTAACAAGTAAGTAAGTAAGTCCGGCCTCATATGGAGTAGGTCCTGCTGTCATCTATGGGCGGGAGCACCTGGATAACAGCTTCGGCCTTTAGACTCAGTTCCGCGTTGTGCCATCAGAATTGTAGACGATCCCGAGCTCACAAGCGGTTTAGAGCCCCTCAGTCTGAGGAGAGACTTTGCCTCCTTATGTGTTTTACCGCTTGTACAAAACGGAGTGTTCTAAAGAATTGTTCGACTTGATGCCCACGGCTACCTTCTACCATCGCAACTCTCGCCATCGACGGGGAGTCCATCCTCACACATTGAAACCAGAATTGTTTCCAACTATGCGGGCTCAAAGGACGCTCAGATTGTGGAATGAGCTCCCCGCCGTGGTTTGCCCAATGGAGTACAGTATGGGGTTCTTCAAAAAGGGTGTGAAGAGATTTCTTTAGGGTCGGCAACGCGCGATTGATACCCCCGGTGTTGCAAGCGTCCATAGGCTACGGTAACTGCTTACTATCAGGCGGGCCGTAAGCTTGTTTGCCACCTTAGTGGTATAAAAAAAAGTGATTCGTATGCACTTATCGTACCATCTGTACTTTTGCAAGTGTGTTTATCATTTCTGGTTATTTTCAGCTAAGAAAAGAATTTAGACTTGGTCAGGCCTGCAGATCTAAACAAAAGGCAAACACTACATTTTCCGCATGCGGAATTTCGTTTGGGTATAATGTGCAGCCATGTGCCATCCTTACACTCAAAAAGGTTCTACAACACTAGTTATGTAAGTTGACGTTTTGTTTTTGGGAAACTAACTTTAGTTACATTTAATCAAATAATTTATTAATGAACCAAAACTAGTTTTGTTACTGGTAAGTTTTAGTTCGCAAATCACTCTGTTTAGGTTATTAGTAGTCATATTTTGCATACATATAAACTTTCAGCTAACAGTCACGCTGACGGACAGTGACTCTTGTATAGAGGAGCTGATCTTCCCAAGGTAAATAAGCCATTATTTACAGATACTGTCAAACATGAAACAATTGACGTCACACTATTGAAATGTTATTTATAAAGGAAAATGTAACAATAATGAACGGCCTCCAAGATAACCGCCGTAAGCTGCCGGTAGATTAATTTAACTACTGAAGTACTCTTGAAAATCATTTCCTTGTTTCACGAGGGGAAATTTTGCCGTTTTCCTGACCTTCAGTTTTCTCGGAATATTGCACATATGCGCAATATACTTCCATTGTCAGGGCGAATTCTAGACATAAACAAATAACAATGGAGTTATTGAACGTTTGCGTTTTGACGGCCAATCTAATGAACCGAATTGCTTAAATAGGTTGATATGACTTCAGACTAGGATGTTATATCACAACATATAAAAAGACTTGTCCTGATTGTCTGACGGATCTATTAACGCACAGCTTAAGCTGGGTCTCGAATCTTGAAATTATGCACCAAGGTATTCAACGAAGGTAAAAGGAAGGTTTTTCAATATTACCCAAAGGGGGTAAAGTAGGGGATCACGGGGGCGGAAAGCTACAACAATACCCTACAATCTCATCAGCTAAATGCATCGATAATTACTCATAATATAAATGCGAAAGTAACTAGGTATGTCTGTTAATATTTCTCGCATTAACCACGATAAAAGTTGGCACGCAGATAGCCCATGGAATCCAGAAGGACATAGGTTACTTTTTAAAGTGGGAACGCGGGTAAAACCGCGAGGCAGGCTAGTTGTTCATAATTCGACAGTGCCGTCCGCGTGACATTTTGGCACGGCACGGCACGAGAGGTGATGCCAGCCGCGACTGTACCGGCCCGAGGTAGGCACGAGTCGCCAAGGTTACGCTATAGCGCACTCCGGCCGCAGCCGGTTGCTGGCATGCTCCTTCACGGCACGCTTAGGTATTTTTTTTTTACTGGAAGGAAACCAGCTCCCAATTCAAGGTGGTGAAATGGAACAACAATAGCCAGACGTGACTTACCGAGCTATGATTTTATCTGGAAGATTTCCTTCACCGAAAGCTCAAGTATCAAGCATAAGCAGAGCTTTCGGTGAAGGAAATCTAGCAGGAATTTAATCCACGACCTTCGCTATGGCATTTGGAGGAATTGAGGACACAACTACTGAGCTCTCATCACCTTAGATATTCACTCGAGCAAAGGCGGATCCAGCCTTCAGGTCAGGGGGGGTCACACACTTATATCCAGCTTGGATGGGTTTCAAAATACACAATACTATAGCTGTTATTACCCGAAGGATTTTCAAAATCGGTCCTTACTTAAAACCATGTCAATCACATTTTCATTACTCATTTGACCACAGAACCTATTGACAACACAATCAAGGCTGTGATGCGTGCGAGTGATTTATATTTTTAATTCAAGTTGACCGAGGCCCAGGGGGGTCATGACCCCCATGACCCCCCCCCTGGATCCGCCCTTGCACTCGAGAGCTTCAAGTTTCTATCCAAATTGTTACTCCAAAATTGTCATGAAAGTAGGAATCCATCATAATAAGACATCGTGGTCCTCCATAAATTCAATACCAACATTTTATGAAGATGATACAATCATATTTATAAAAGTTACGGTGAGATCTTGGAGATGTAGGTACATCTCTCTCGTTTTATAGCCGGTTTTGTAAGATCCTGCATTATAAAAAACACATTTAAGTTGTTTAAGGATACAGCATTATTAAAAAAACATTACGAGTGCGGGAAGGACCTTCTGCTAAACGAAAACAAAATTAACATAAAAAAAAGAGCACATGTCAGAGAAACAAATAAGTAGGTACTTAACTTAAGAAACCTACTTAGTAAAAGTATTAAATGAGCAACATATCACTGAATTGTAAATATCCTGACCTGGTGATCTGAAATACAGGTATTTTGCCTAGTTTAGGCACCAGTCCCCCAACTACTACTACTACTAGTAATGTGTACTACTAATCAAATATTGTGGTGAGATTTTTCTTTTTATTATTATTATAGTAAAACCACAGATTACAGAATAGTAATAGACCAGGGTAGATAATTTTTGAAACCAAAAAAAATTACAGTAGGATGAAACCCATTAAAAAAGGAGGGGAATATGATCAAAATGAAAGGAAAAATAAATTACGGTCGATCCGAGTTCGGGAAGTGGGAGGGGGTGAGTTTTTAAGGGTGAAAAATGGTTTATCTTGATTTCCGGCAAAACTACAAGTCCTATGGAAAAAAGTTAAATGGCAAAGGTGTAGGCAATAAAAAGATCTACAACTTTTGTATTTGCAGATTTTTCACATAACCTCAAAATTTAGGTGAAAAATTCAAAAAACCAAGTTTTTGGTTTTTTATTTATATCTTTTTCAAAAAAAAATTTTTTTCTACGAAATTTGGTGAAAACTTACCTTATTATGTCCCAAATACACTGTAATTTATTTGATTAAAAATATTTATTTTTTCGCTTCATTTTAATTTAATATCAAAAAAGCACCCTAATTTTCAATCGAACATTCTGACGTCAAAATATCAGCTTTTTTCAAAAAGTTTGGGGGCTTTTTGTTCGTTGAAATATCTACTTTCTGATGGTGTAAAGAAAAATATACATTACTATAGGAAATATTCTTAGAAAATGCAAAAAATTGAAAAAACCTCAAATTCGAAAATTTTTTTTTAATCATTATACAATTTCATCAAAAAAATGTGATTGCTGCAATTTTTTTAGTTAAAAAGTTTATTTATTTTACTCGAATTACATTAATGTCATAGAAAATCTCATACAAAATAAATATACATGTAAATCGTACTATTGAATTTAGAAACTTAATTCTGATTACGCTATTCATTAATTTTTTTTTAAAAAACGTTAATCTTATTATTTATAAATACATGCTGAGCGACCCCTTTTCCTTTCTGTCCTATCGTTATAAAAATTAGCCAGACAAACAGTGTGATAATGAGCTTCTACTGCGACTAAATCAGGCACATTTCTTAAACGAGCTGAAATGTTTTTATCGAAATCATTAATTGTGTTTTGTTTTTTAATATGCTGTAATATATTTTCTCTTGTATCGTTATTTTGAACTGATGAAATTTTATCTTTAGAAATATTACCGAAAAACCCACCGCAGAGAAAGCAATGAGATTGAAAATTAAATATAAGAGCGTCCTTATTTATTTGTTTTCCTTCCTGTGATTTCTTACGTCTTGAGCTACAGAATGCAGCTATTGCAGTCTCATCATTATAGTGACTTTGACAAGTTCGATGAATAAGAGCTGATGTTAAAGTTTCAAATTTTTTGTATTTATTGTCGATTCTCTTCTTGCTAGACGCCACTAAACGATTCAAAGCTGTTTTTTTTATTTCATACACTTGCTTGTCGTCTGACTTATTGCAGATTATACAAACAGATTCTTCCATACTGGTAATCTGAAAGGACAAAATCAAATTAATAATGCCTTCAAAGTTTTATCATGAGTATAACTAAATCTGTTTGTATAAAATAAACGAAATTACTATTTTTTTATTCTTGTACTAAAATATCATTCAATTTCAATTTTTTAGGTTATGTTACGTTAAACATACTATTTGAACAGGCTTAGAGATAATCCCTAATTTCCTTCATTTCCATCCCTTTCCTAACTCCTAAACACGCAGGGTTTAAATTTCGCGCCTAAAACCCACAAACTACAATCAATGTACGGTGTCGCCCTCTCACGGCGAATGATATACGTGTTTGAGTGAAAAGAACACTGTGCAGCAGACATATTGAATTTAAAACGAACCGAAGCGGCCGCTATCTCGACAATTTTAAAAATACTAACAATCAAGAAAAATAACAGTGTTGTGGTGGAACGTGAGACCTTGTAAGTGCCTATTCAGTTTCCTTTATCTCCATCTTTTAGCCTGGTAAATTCTTGGGTTGACCAGCCAGACAAAACTATGTACAAAAAAAAACTTTTACTTTATTAGTTCAAAACATAAAGTTGGTCCATTACGAGCGCGAATACCTATGGAAAAACAGTATTTTGTTAATCTCAGGTTCAATTTCGATCGAAAACTCTGAGAAATAAGCAAAATTACGCATTTTATTGTAAAACTAGGTATAACCTTACAAAATTGTGTTGGTTATACGTACAGTGATACTATACGGATTCACAAGTCATTACAATTTAGTAGCATTACATCTTCATTACATTTTGTTCGAGTCTTCATATAAGATTGGAACCTACCTCCAAAATATTTTATAAATTTTATAGAATTCGTAACAATATTTTATGGTATTTATGTTACATTTACATTATAAAACTTATATATGTAAGTAGGTACTTACACACTCCACCTCAAATCTACACCTAAATTGATTTCATTTACCTTCATACACCAAAGTAGGCTATCTAACATTATTTTATTTTTAGCTTCGAACTAAACATGGAAGCAAGTAAACTTAAAATACTTCAATCACAACGCGAATATGTATTCCGAGCTATGCAAATCCTTTACGACTTATCTAACGAAATGGTTCAAGATCGTTCAAAGGTATCGGCGTTCAAGTCGAGATACACTCGAGTTCATTCAATTCGCGAAGAATTTGTTTCGTTGTGTAATGAAATACAAACTTTAGAGTTAGCAATCAAACCCGATGTACAAATTAACCAAAATTCTATGGTTTCATTTGACGAATTGTATTATGCGGTGATCGCAGCGGGTAGCACGTTGCCGATATACGAGAAGAGCTTCAACGTCACCGGATCGCCAGCGGACGGCTCGGCCGCGGGCGCGGGCGGCGCGTCGCCGGCGCGAGTCGACTCCGATCTCACGCATTCCGGGAATTCCAAAGTCAACGCGCGTTTACCTAAATTTGATCTACCTAAATTTGATAGCAACATCGAAAACTGGCAAACGTTTTATGATACGTTTGTTCACTTAATTCATGAGAATAATTCTATATCACAAATAGAAAAATACCATTACCTTGTGTCGTGTTTACGCGGACCCGCCTTATCGATTGTAAAAGGGATTCCAATGACAGCCAATAATTATGAAGTTGTTTTCGACGCCTTAATCGAACGTTACCAAAACAAACGTATCTTAGCTTTGACATATTTAGATAAATTCTTAAGTTATCCAGCAGTTAAATCGGGTAATTTTCAAGAATTGCAAGTATTAACAAACGTGTTTTATGAATCATATCATGCGCTCCAATCTTTAAATATCAAAAACTTTGGTGATTTTATTTTATTTCATTTAGCCTCTCGTACCCTCGATTCAGATACCCGCAAACGGTTCGAATCTCAAAACAGTTCAGAAATACCTTCATTTAGTGAACTATTAAAGTTTCTTCAAGACTACGTAAAGATCTTAGAAACTAGCGAACTATCTTTGAGTTCTACCAATTCTACCCGTACCATTGAACGAAAACAATTGCCAGCGAGTAATCGGCAGAACAGCAGCGGATCAAAACGCTCATCTTATCTTACTAAATCTCAACCTACGACATCATTCACTTGTTCTTGTTGTAATGAAGCGCACTCAATCTATAGGTGCCCTACTTTTCAATCTTTAGACTCTGGTGCTAGACTCACTTTAATTGAAAACAAAAAAATGTGCACCAACTGTTTACGTACTAATCATGTCGTAGATAAATGCTTTTCTAAAGTATTTTGTACTTTATGCGGATTACGTCATCACACCTTACTACATACTGAGCAAACGCAACCCAGCTCTAGCGCTGCCACTCAAGCGAGCACCGGTGCTCATGTCGGAAGCAGTAGCGGTATAGTACTACTAGGTACGTGTCAGCTGCGCGTGTGCAACCCTGTCGCCGGCACACAGCGCACCGTGCGCGCATTGGTTGACAGCGGCGCGCAGGATTGTTTTATCACTACGGCTTGCGCCAAGGCTCTCGGTTTAAATCTCCGCCGATGTAATCTTACAGTCGCTGGCTTAGGACAAAACACAGTATTTCAAGTTAGGGGTGTGACGGAATGCGTTTTGAAACCACTCGATAGTAACGATCCGCAGTTTAACATTAAGCCGATCGTGTTAGATCATATAACAGCTCAACTGCCTAGCAGTATTGTACCGTCAGTCGTTCGTGAATATTGCAAGCATTTAATATTAGCCGATCGCGATTACGATATTCCCGCGGAAGTCGACATATTAATAGGGGCAGAACTATTCCACGAAATATATGATGGTCAACGTATCAAACTGGGGCCCGGCCTACCGGCCGCTCTGCATAGCATTTTCGGTTGGATACTTACCGGTGCTGTCGATTCTGATTTATCGTTACCTCCTATTACAACGTCTTCTCTATTAGTCACTACATGCAGTCTCGATGAACAAGTTAGGCAGTTCTGGGAAGTCGAGGAACCACCGCACGTACCTATTACTGTACCCGAGGATGATATCTGTGAACATTCATATACTAGTTTAACTTATAGAGAATCTAATGGTCGCTACGTCGTACCACTCCTCTTAAAGGATCGCGACTGCCCGTTAGGTGATTCATATAATAGTTCTTTGTCGCGTCTAACTCATCTCGAAAAAAAGCTTAGCCGCCAAAGTCAACTTAAAACTGATTATATTAAATTCATGCGCGAGTACGAAAGTTTGGATCACATGTATCCTGTACCTAATGCGTCCTTACAAACGGACAAGCGTTACCTTATCCCGCATCATTGCGTCCTTCGCCCTGAGAGCACAACTACCAAGCTGCGAGTAGTGTTCGACGCAAGCTGCAAAACCACAAACGGTTTATCTTTAAACGACATTGTATTTACTGGACCTAAGCTGCAAGTTGACATCATAGACATTATCACTGGCTTCAGACTACATACGGTAGTATTCACGTGTGACATATCAAAAATGTACCGAGGAATTTTGGTTAGGCCTGAGGATCGCAGCTATCAGCACGTGCTGTGGCGAGAATCTCCTTGTGACCCAGTCAATGAGTACGAACTCGCGACTGTCACCTACGGAGTTAGCAGTTCCCCTTATCTCGCAATCCGTACTCTCCATCAGCTAGCTAGTGATCACGGCGCTGAGTATCCACTCGCCGCTGAGGCTCTTCGTCATGAAACTTTTGTCGATGACGTAACTACCGGGGCACCCTCATTAGAGCAAGCTATCGAACTAAAAACTCAACTTGTCAATCTATTAGGATGTGCTCAACTTGAACTTCGCAAATGGAGCAGTAATTCCAAATCTTTTCTTAACACCTTACCAGTAGATCATTGTCAAATTCCAAAGCCTTTCTCAGAAGAAAGCAACAAGTCTACGCTTAAAATCTTAGGAGTCCAATATGACCCCGTAGGTGATAACTTTACCTATTCACAATCTCCGATTGAGGATGGCAATGTAACAAAGCGTTCTATTTTATCCAACGTGGCGAGAATCTTTGATCCACTTGGGTGGCTCACACCATTCATTCTCAAAGCAAAATTGCTCCTTCAAGATATATGGCGTCTCAATCTTTCTTGGGATGAACCTGTGCCCAGAGACATATGTCATGATTGGAAAAATTTCATCTCAGACCTTTACAACTTGAAACTTATCGAAATTCCACGTCGAGTCATACCATGTCAGTCAAAACAATTCCAACTTATTGGATTTTGTGATGGATCCACAAAAGCATATGGATGCTGTGTCTATCTCCGCGTGGTTACTCATGGTGAAGTTCAAATCCACCTTCTTATCGCTAAGTCTAAGGTAGCACCTTTAAAAATTCTTACCGTTAACCGTTTGGAACTTTGCAGTGCGGTATTGCTCTCCAAAGTGGTTAATCGTATCCACGCCTTACTTAGTAAAAAACTTAATCTAAATCAAACAATGTTATTCTCCGACAGCTCGACTGTTTTGTCATGGTTGAGCACGGAACCACACAAACTTAAAACTTTTGTAGCACACCGCGTAGTGCAAATTAACGATTCTATCGTTCCAACTGTGTGGCGACATGTTTCCACTCATGACAACCCAGCCGACATCTGTAGTCGCGGTTTGTCGTGTTTACAGTTGGCTACTTGTGAAAATTGGTGGTCAGGTCCTAAGTGGCTAACTAGCGAGTCAACTAACTGGCCTGTGTCAGTAGTTGAAAAGCATGACAACGTCGAAGAGCTTAAGTCGTCGTCACACTTGTGTCATGCTGGTGTAGTGACACAAGATGCTGACGTGCTTGACAACCTCCTGGAACGTTCCTCCACTCTTTTACGTGTAAAAAGAGTAGTAGCTTGGATTTATCGTTTCATTAATAACGCTAAAGTTACACGTTCCGAGCGTAAGCTTTCATCTTTTCTAACCTCCACGGAACACGATCAATCTTTAGAATATTTGGTTAAACATATTCAGCGTCAACATTTTGAGGAAGTCATACTCCATCTTAAATCTAATAATCATAAACTACTTCCAAAACATTTATTGAAGCTTTCTCCATTCATTGATTCTCGCGAAGTCTTGCGAGTGGGGGGGCGACTCAAACACACAGACTTACCCGAACGCGTCAAACATCCATACCTCTTGCCAAAATTATCTCGTTTGAGTACTCTTATGGTAGATCACTATCATGCAACTTACCTTCATTGTGGGCCCCGCCTACTGCAATCTTTAATTCAACGTCGATTTTGGATACTTGGCATTCGAAATCTTATCAGATCCCGATTATCTAAATGTGTAATTTGTTTTAAAGTAAAACCTAAGTCTCTTCAGCCTGTCATGGGCGATCTTCCACCTTCCCGATTGAAATCAGATCACTGCTTTCAAACAGTTGGAATCGACTTCGGAGGTCCATTCATGATTAAAGAGAATAAGCGACGTAACGCTAGAACTTATAAGGGATATTTGTGCCTCATAGTATGCCATGCAATTAAAGCCGTTCATCTTGAGTTGGTCACCGAATTGACCACCGAAGCCTTTATAGCAGCTTTAGACCGTTTTGTATCTAGGAGAGGCCTTTGTAAATTCATAGTTACTGACGGAGGTACCAATTTTGTAGGCGCCAAGCGCTATCTGTCTGAAGTTTCTGAAATGCTTAGCAAAGAAAGCGATCATATTTCTAATCAACTATCATTTCGCGGTATAACTTGGAAGATTAATCCACCATCGGGACCTCACTTCGGAGGTATATTTGAAAGTGGTATAAAATCAACCAAATATCATTTAAAACGGATTATCGGATCCCAAATTCTTACATTTGAAGAGTTTTATACTATTTTGACGAAGGTGGAAGCCATGTTGAATTCTAGACCCCTGGTAGAACTCTCGTCCGATCCCGATGAAGTTGACGCTCTGACCGCAGGCCATTTTCTGATAGGCCGACCTTTGGTATCGTTGCCGGAACCAGTATATTCCGAAAATGAAACTCTACGATCTCGATGGCAACTGTTACAGAGACTATCTCAAAGTTTCTGGCGAACTTGGCAAAGAGATTATTTGCATACGTTGCAACAACGAATGAAATGGTTTAAAAGCGATAACCGTCAACCAAAACTGAACGATCTTGTTACTATTTACGAACCTAACTTACCAGCTAACGAATGGCGACTAGGTCGCGTAGTACAGCTTCATCCAGGTAGAGACAATATCATTCGTGTTGTGACGGTTAAGACTTCAAAAGGTTTACTTGTGAGACCTGCTATCAAAATCTGTCCACTTCCGATAGATTAAATTAACATTACATTCCTAATTCAAATCTTTATCTTATATTTAACATAGCCTTTATTCAACACAATTATTATTATAATCAATACACTTAAGTAACTATAAAATGACTATATGAATCCGCATAGTAGTAGTCTCTATCTTCTTATTGATCTTTTGAAATACTCGGTTTATTTCAAGTGGGGGGATATGAACAGGCTTAGAGATAATCCCTAATTTCCTTCATTTCCATCCCTTTCCTAACTCCTAAACACGCAGGGTTTAAATTTCGCGCCTAAAACCCACAAACTACAATCAATGTACGGTGTCGCCCTCTCACGGCGAATGATATACGTGTTTGAGTGAAAAGAACACTGTGCAGCAGACATATTGAATTTAAAACGAACCGAAGCGGCCGCTATCTCGACAATTTTAAAAATACTAACAATCAAGAAAAATAACAGTGTTGTGGTGGAACGTGAGACCTTGTAAGTGCCTATTCAGTTTCCTTTATCTCCATCTTTTAGCCTGGTAAATTCTTGGGTTGACCAGCCAGACAAAACTATGTACAAAAAAAAACTTTTACTTTATTAGTTCAAAACACTATTCATAAAAAAAAATATTACTATTTTTATTTTGAAGCTGATTAATATAGATTAAAATACAGATAGTATTTACCTTGCTATGTAGATTCCAAACGATTCTTTGAATAAAGTAAATTTCTCACAAATCACTTAGAGTAACTCAGCCTGCACGTGTATTTTTAAAAACGATGTTGTACACTACTCTGTATCTCGAATACTGGCTAACGGTCTTTACAGCTGCTACGAAATAGCAGGTATGTAGTAAGGCCCAGACCCTCCTAGGTCCGTCCCCACTTCTCAATGAAATAACTTACAATGGGCTTAAATTCACCGAAGGTCACTCAGGTATATAAATTATCTTAAAACAGCAATAAATAGGCATCTACAAATATTATTTAAAGAAGATTCTACAACTTTTTCAAAATATTGTAGATGTCTTATTAAATATTAACTTTATTAACTTATTTGTTTGTTAATTAAAGAAGTATATTTTAATTTGTAATTTTTTCGTTTATCAATAAAACATGAAACCTTACGTTTTTTGAGTAATTAAAGTGTAAATTTTAATAAATACCTCAAAATTGTACATAATGATTTAAAAAAAAAATTCGAATTTGAGGTTTTTTCAATTTTTTGCATTTTCTAAGAATATTTCCTATAGTAATGTATATTTTTCTTTACACCATCAGAAAGTAGATATTTCAACGAACAAAAAGCCCCCAAACTTTTTGAAAAAAAGCTGATATTTTGACGTCAGAATTTTCGATTGAAAATTAGGGTGCTTTTTTGATATTAAATTAAAATGAAGCGAAAAAATAAATATTTTTAATCAAATAAATTACAGTGTATTTGGGACGTAATAAGGTAAGTTTTCACCAAATTTCGTAGAAAAAAATTTTTTTTTGAAAAAGATATAAATAAAAAACCAAAAACTTGGTTTTTTGAATTTTTCACATAAATTTTGAGGTTATGTGAAAAATCTGCAAATACAAAAGTTGTAGATCTTTTTATTGCCTACAACTTTGCCATTTAACTTTTTTCCATAGGACTTGTAGTTTTGCCGGAAATCAAGATAAACCATTTTTCACCCTTAAAAACTCACCCCCTCCCACTTCCCGAACTCGGATCGACCGTAATTTATTTTTCCTCTCATTTTGATCATATTCCCCTGCTTTTCTAATGGGTTTCATCCTACTGTAATTTTTTTTCATTTTTTACCATTTTTGTAGGCTTTGACCCTGGTCTATAAGCAGATCGAGCGCGCGGAACACGGGAGTGACGCCAACACACCAAATACGGATTCAAAAGTAAATACAAACTCGAGTCAGTACTAAACAAGGCCTCGTGTTGTTACTACGTCACAAGTGTCATAATTTATCTTAGAAATTATGCCGTCCTGCATTTTGAAAAATTGTAAAAATTGTTCCCAAAAACAAAAAAAGCGATACGGAATATCGTTTCATAGGTAAGTATAGATATTTTCACTAATTTGTATTATTTTTCCGTGTATTTGTTACTGATGACTAGGAACACAAAACCTCAACAAAAATCGGTTGGTGTTGCTAGGTTACATTGAAAGTATTTTCCTTGAAGTTGTGGTATTCGGACTTATTTCTGCCAGTGTCGAGTTATATTATAATTTCCAGTCACAACAATTATCACTTTCACAGTCCTCAGTCAGTCACCGTCCATAAAAGTAATGTTTTACTACAATGGTGGTTGTTGTACTAAAACTCTTCAAGGACTTTCTGAGACAACTTGAAAAGTCACGATACACATAATTCATTTAATTTCACTTCACTGGTGCACATGGATGATCTTTATTGAGTGAAATACCACCGAAAATACAAAATAAAACTCAAAATACACGAATTTATGAAAATAAAAATGAAAACGCAACGTCACTCTACAAGTTCCCACCAAAAAGTCCTTTTAGTTGTTTACCTTACTTATTCTTCCATGATAAAATTGAAAAATAAATGCAAAGCATGTTTTTTTGATGATTCGCTTTGTGAATTTGTGATTTGAAATACCCATTTTACAAACAAAAACTTATCTTATCCTAAGGAGGAACTAACAACGCCATTTCGAAATGTCAATCGCTATTGGTCAAAGAAAATATTAACACTACTTTCATTGGTTGTTTGCTCCACCAAATGCGATAACAGCGACTCTCACTGGGCCAGATAAGCTTGTGGCACTATCGGAGTGCAACTTTATAAGTCTCAAGTCCGGCCTTATGGAGTACTGCTGTCATCTGTGGGAGCACCTGGATACCAGTTTGGGCCTTTAGACTCGGTTCAGCGTCGTGCCACCAGAATTGTTGAAGATCCCGAACTCACAAGTGGTTAAGAGCTCCTCAGTTTGAGGAGAGACTTTGCCTCCTTATGTGTATTCTACCACTTGTACAACGGAGAGTGTTCTAAAGAATTGTTCGACTTGATGCTCACGGCTATCTTCCACCATCGCAATTCTCGCCATCGACATCCATCCATCACACATTGAAACCAGAATGGTTTCGAACTGTGCGGGCTTAACGGAGCTTCCTTCCGCGGGCGCTCAGACTGTGGAATGAGCTCCCTGCCGTGGTTTTCCCAATGGAGTACAGCATAAGGTTCTTCAAAAAGGGTGTGAGTGAAGAGATTTTTGCAGACTCGGCAACGCGCGAGTGATACCCCTGGTGTTGTGTGTCCATAGGCTACGGTAACCGCTTTCCATTAGGCGGGCCGTATGCTTGTTTGCCACCTTAGTGGTATAAAACAAAATATCATTGAAAGTACAAAAAAATATATCACATAATTTTGTAGTCCAGTGACATATGTAACATATATCCCTATCTTGCTTTGTCCTTATTCTATGCAAATATTTAGTATTATGAATAATCCAGATCAAGATATCCACTTTCCAACACTATTTCTATAGGATATAAAAATCCACATATAATTAGATGACAACTAATTTTAGTTTGACATTTCTAATTTTAGATATAATTTGACCTAAAACGTGACCAACAGAGTAGGAAAATTACACACTTAACTAAATTGAGTAACTAAAACGATATTAGTGCTGTCAAACTAAATTTTAGTTTAATCGTACGCCAACTGAATAGGAAACGTCGATTTGACACGACTTAAATTTTAGTAAAGAATAGTTTAGTTTGTGCCAACAGAATCGGCACCAATAACTATCCAATAAAAAACGTGGGAGTATTTCTTCATTATCCTGGCAGCCCTACACGCAACCTGGCAGCCCTAAACACACCCTGGCATCCCTAAACGCACATTGTCACACGTGTTCCTACAGTGCTCTCACGCACACATAGCTAAATACGAGCCTCACAGTGCTTGTCCCGTACATTACATCTGCCTACTATTCTGTAATCTGTGAGTAAAACTCTAACCTCCTTATTTCAATCAAAGTTATGAAACGTTGATTGAATAGTTAAAATTCCGAAGTCTTTATCTGACACGTGACGTATGGACCATACGGACAATCGAAAAAGTGAGACGGAGAACTGGTTTAGTTATAAAGCGATTGATGTGATGACTGATAGATCTAGAGTATTCTTTGAGTATACCTACTACTACCTTAAGAGTGGCACAGAGGCTTGGCAACTATAGATGGATATCCCCGTTCGACAGGGGCCCCGAACGTGTGTATGCAAAAATTACTTAAAAATATTACCCTCAATTTGGTTCCGCCGCAGTCAGGTAGAAGAGCCCCCAACTTTTGATACAGGGACCGTCTAGGAAAGTACGTCACTGTACTCAGGTTATGAATCTATGGGCAGTTTCATTCAAATCCGCATAGCCGTGACACAGTAAGAATTATCCGGGAACGCGAGCATGTGTACAGAAAATACGTAGGTATTTACTGTACACGGTGTAAATGAAAAATATTGCGGATTGGTAAATGACATTTACGTTCCTCACTTTAAAAAACAGCAAACACGATGATGTAACGAGCGTGCAATTGAAATTCACGTAAACAGCTGATAACAGTTCGCTAATAAAACCTATTGTACAGTTTCGGAAGACGAGGGCGTTGACCCAAAACTGTGTCACGAAATTAAAAGTCACCGTGACATAGTGATTAACACCTGACAAGTATAAAAATACCTTTTTTAGTTATCGTTCTAATACCAAATCTGTTTAGGTACTAGAACATGCATATATCAGCTGTTTTCTCAAATATTCTCGATAACTAAAATTACGAAAATTTCCGTATCCGACTGGTAGTTCCAGAGATTAGCGCGCTTAAACAAACAAAAAACACATCTCTATTATATAAGGGATATCATCCAAATAGTAGCAATTCTGATAACAATCTTGTCACCGAATGTAAGTAAGAAAGTTGCCAAAATTTAACGAAAATTTATGCGTCTGCGATATAATAAAGAGCGCTTTCTATTCTTAAGAGGACTCAATTCGTCATACTTTTCATACAAAACCTCTGTACTTATTATGGCGTTATTAAACATTTTTCGTTAGATGTTTTGAACAAATTAGTATCTTGTGCACTATATCTAGCCGTGTATCTTGGCGTAATTTAAAAAAAGTGTGAAACAAATTCAGTCAAAGCCTCCGAAAAACAGCGTTTTTGCCTGAGCTTTGGCCATATCTAATGTACCTATAAATTGTAAAAGTAAAGAAAACATTTAGATACCAGGCTTGCAAATGTATTGGAGATTCTAAATAACTAACTTTTTTTTCACAAACTTGTAGGATTTTTTCACAAGAAGTATACTCCTGGAACAAGTTTTATGAATGCGAAATCATGAATGACGACCTAGCGAAGCGGCCGCGAGTGATCAGCGGAATTTATCGACTGATAACCGACGGCTCTGATGCTGTCTCCTTTTTTTCGCTGTCAAACATTACGTTGGATGAAACAACAAGCTTTTAGACTATGCTTGCGTTGAAGTTGCGCCGGCCACAGAGGGCCACCTTAATGCCGATGTCGCCTCAGTAAACGGTATAATATACATACATCATATCGACCCACAGTACTTGACTTTGACCGGTCTTTCTACAAGGCTGACTTGAAGGGTTCTTCAAATATTCAAGACGATCGACGATGCTAAGTATATCATCAGAGCATGTACTTGATATGCTGTCTTGAAGAAAAGTAAGACAGGCAGAGTTCCTCAAAGGAACATTATAAATAGTCTCAGCTCTTTGAAAAACAAAGAATTAGCGAATTAGTATAAAAGATCGAGTAACTTTCTAAATGAAATCTATCGACATTGTCTATTAAAGTTGATTTACTGAGACAGTTAAATGAGTTGGTTTTATTAACAGGTGCTGCATGTGGGGGTTAGTCTTCTCGATCTAGTCTAGTTTGTAATATTTGCCGCCGGGACACGCAATT
Organism: Polyploca ridens; assembly: GCA_951394255.1. Lineage (NCBI taxonomy): Eukaryota > Metazoa > Arthropoda > Insecta > Lepidoptera > Drepanidae > Polyploca > Polyploca ridens. Next base: position 44,232 of record CATOBL010000028.1, read on the forward strand.
GTTGTCAGTCAGATCAGAATGTATATGTTAGTTTGTTTTGTAAAGAATAATTGGGTACTAAGCTGAGTTTATTGCTGGCTCTTTTCAGCAAATGCAACCTTCCGAACCGGTATTAAAGTCAGACTTTTCATAAGTGCCTGCGAAGCTTATTTGAATAAATGATATTGAATTTGAATTACCGTGGCATGATTATTTCTTTTGTTATTTTCAAAGTATACTAGTCTAATAAAATTAGATTAGGTTATATGTTATTATACTATGTTGCTTCGATAATAACATTATACCATAATATTATTCTGATTAGGCATCAAAAGCGTAGGTATTATTATTAAATGGCCGATAATTGCACAATTTTAAAGCATGTTTCAACGATTTCCCCGCACGATACAAACGTTCATATTACACTATATTTTGACAATATAACAGGTTATGTGTGAAGTTAAACTGGTTATTTAATGATTACTTGCTTAGGTCATTCTTATATTTATTACAATTCAGGGATCAAACGCATAAATTAAACTAATACCTAACTATACTTTATTTTTCAACTCTATTATCAATTGCAAAATCGAGGATAGATGAAGATTGAATATTGTTTACGGGCGGATAGGATACTTTGCATTCCTGCTTACACAGATTACAGACTTATTCTGTAATCTGTGCCTGCTTAGATCTTCTTTCTTGGGACCTTTGCTTATGACATTGAGATATTATTACTTCGTATAGAGAAGCTATTCTAAGCAAAGATTATGTCTCATTTTTTTAAAGTCAACTAAAGTTCTCTTTAGCGCTGAAACAATTATTAGTCGTCTAAGCAGACAGTAGAAACACGTAGTGCTATCAGAACGCTTTTAGGAGTATTCTTCTCGCAAACACCGCGATTTTCACGGCACTTATACGTTTCGTTCATCGTTCTACAACAACAAGTGTGGCTGGATGGTCTCATTTGAAAGAAACATAGTTGTGATGTGTGGTGGGTGTCTTCTCTATACGTAGTAATAATAGCTCAATGGCACCTTTCAGTTCTATCTGAATTTCTTTGAGGAAGCAAATCCAACACAAAATCCCCAGGTTAGTTTTATCGAAAGTTTTCTTCGAAAGTGACTCACTGACTCCAAGATTGTAAGACTACTCTTCCCGATGACTCACTAATGGGAAGTAGTTTGTCCGAATGTTAACGTTCCAATTGTATCATATTCGGGTATGCTTGCGGTCATTTATTAGGCATAGTTTTATTTTTAGCGACACTAGACGGGCTTTTATTTATTTATTATTTAGTCGCTTCACGAGTTTGTCCCTGATATAAATAACTCTAATTATGTATAAGAATAATAATAAGAATAAAATTTATTTGTGCATAAAAACCAGAATTATCATAGTTACAATGAGAACGATGAAAGTTGCAGTAGGTAAAAATAACTGTGTCGCAACCCTCAACGCCCGTTTCCAGACTTGGTATCACACAATACAAAATCATTAACTGGTGATTATATAATGAAATTCAAAATAATTATAAAATTAAAATTATATAAAAAAAAAGACATTATTTAGCAAATTACAAGGAGAAGTGCCATGTAAAAATTATGTGTATGATTCGGTATAGTGATAAATCTATACTAATACTAGCTGTCCCCCGCGGTTCCCGGGATAAAAAGTAAAGTCGTTCTCCATACCATAGGCTATCTGTATGGCAAATTTCATGATGATCCGTTGAGTAGTTGAGGGAGGCGTGAAGGCGTAACAAACAAACTCACTTTCGCATTTATAATAGTTAGGATTAGGATAATAAAGCAGAAGAGTTTTTATTGCTTGTTTGTTTGTTCAAACGGGCTAATCTCTGGAACTACCAGTCAGATTCGAAAGATTCTTTAGTTCGTTGGTTCGATTCCCATCCAAGACTGACATTTCTGTACGAGCAAAATGTCTGTTAGTTCTGAGGCTGAACTTGTTCATTCATATGTAATGAACTACTATAGTGAAGAATTCCCAGGATATTATTATTATATTACCTACCATTATTAAATTACTGATATTACCTGTCCATTTCAATTTGAAAGCAATTTATTTTTATATTGGAAAGTGGCAGAATCTAGACCATACGATCTAAATTAAACGTTAACGGTCGAACAATTAAGTGGATAATTGATCAATAGCAATCGATTTGACACGGTCAATAACACAAGTTGTGGGCGAATGATTTCAAAATTAGTTTAAGGACCTGCGGGGCTACCGTCTATCTTTAGTGGTAATGGGAGTATCGTCATTTTGACGTTTGAAGACCATTGGTAGGCTTCGTTGTACAGTAGTACCCAACTGATATGGCTTACCGATGTACCTGCGCAGAAGATACATTTTGTACATTTTCAAAGCGCGGGAAACCGCTATTGGTCGGCAGCTGCCGCCATGTTAGCGCGCGCCGTGCGGAGGGGCGTGACTTGCGAGTGAGACGGAACTAACAACTGCAGTGTATTATGAACCTTATAGTAGTGATCTAAGGTTGATTGTAAATTTTAAGCATTATTTCGTTAATCTTTCGGGCGCCTTATCAGTTGGGTAATACTGTACCGCGTATCGAGTCTTTGCCATTGGATGAAATTTACAAATGGTGCGCGGCAGCCCCGCTGCTTTATAAAAGTAGCTCTTATTTCTTAGGCTAAATTAGATATGAAATCCTGGTCAAATGAAGCCTCATTGCCGAAGCAGCTACCACCACTGATTTGTTGTATTACAGCGCCAACCGCTATTGTGTCAAGCCATACACAAGGTTGTATCAACAATTCATTGACTATTGCTGTATTAGGGCTGTCATTTAAACACTGGAGGATATAGCCACTTCTATAAGTACTGTTAAAGGTCGAAAGGTAAAGAGGTAGTCAAGAGACTGGGTTAAATAAACTCATGCCTCATAGTATCTTTCATCTTACACTTTCATCTTAAACTCAACATTTAACTAGATCTATTTCTTAACTAAAATCACAAACTAGTTAAATTGTACTCAAAAACAACATATACTTTTGACCTTTTACTGAACATTATGTCGCCCCAGCCCTATCTTAACAATAGCCTGTCCGGGTTTTACCCACAATCGGTCATTTTGCATAATGCCATCTGTATGCTCAGCACGAGGAAGTGTTGATAAGCCGTCGAATAACTGTCAATGTCAATAGCGCATCATTAGTTATAAAGATAACCATTATATCGCTTCAATAGGACCTAATCGCATTGTTTTACTGTTTACTTGTAGAACGATCGTTAAATCAGGATGTAATTTAATATTAAGGTCACTCGCTTGTTGCTTTAAAGCTCAGTCTTTTAGCAGGTCTCCGACACTTCGTACTATTGGAGTACCGGCTTGACCGTATTACTGCGAGACATACTGCAAAATTACGGAAGAAGTGTGTTGATCATGTTAATCGAAAATAAAACCTAATATCATTGGTACAGATTCCGAATTTATAAATTCAAAATAATTTATTCAAATAGACATTCGCAGGCACTTATGAAAAGTCTGACTCTAATACCGGTTCCGAACGTTGCATTTGCTGAGAAGAGCCGGCAATAAACTCAGCAATTACTCTTTACAAAACAAGCTTAGATTCTTTACATAATATTTACATTCTAATCGCACTGACAACAATTGCGTGCAAATGTTTTAATATCGACTCAAAACTGGAGCATTGATACTTTTGTACCATAAGATTGGACCATAAGATTCGATTATTTACGTAGTATTCTTTTGCGTTTAGTTGCAACTGGTTCCTGTTGATTTCAGGGTCCAACTATACAAGAAGGCCCATCCGTAATCGTCAGGCGATCAGTTATTTTCAATTTCTGAAAAAAGCCAAACACAGTCAGGTTGTCCAACAAATATTAAAAAAATTTAACCTTACTGAGTTTCTTGCCGGCTTCTTCTCAGTTGAAGCCGTTGAAGGCCGAATTCTGAACCGGAGGTAACTTCAGTAAATGCCCTTCTGAGGCCTAAATTGAATTAATGGCTTTGACTTTAACTTTGATTTGGCTTAGATCAGATGAACTCTGAAGAAATGTCGCAGGAATTTCAGTTTTGTATGAACGAATTTTTGATTGACGATTTATGTTTAAGCAGAATCAAAATGTCATTTATTCAGTTTAGGCCCTGTTAAAGCACTTATGAACGTAACAGTTGAATCTACCATCGATTCAGAATACACTTAAACTGAGAAGAAACTGGTAAGAAACTTGGAAAGGCAAAGACTTTTTCTTTTAATATTTGAATTTTTAAAACGGTGCATTTACCCCATTAGTCCAAATTCCTATTTACTGACATCCAAGATACTTAAAGACAGTAAGTTATTGCACAATCTATTCTGATTCACCTACATATCCGACCAGTACCATCAGCAATTCTCATGATCAACGCACAATAACCATTTCGGCTCAGATTTCATTCAACACTACAACTCAGTCATATTGAAGTCGCGGCACGTGCATCACAACACGAGGCGACGTTACGGCTATTGGGACATTTCTCGGAACCTCACAACCGATTGTAGAACAACAGTTTTGCTGGACAAGTGTCATTGTACAATGAGACGAATAGGTGGAAAACAAATCACATATTGTGATAGCGGGGTTATTGAATTGTCATTTTTGTTAAATGGAGGCCCCTGTCTGAAAAGGTATGACGTACCGACTTGTTTTTGATAGTCTCTCAAACCTTTACTGAATTATAGAACGATTGGAACTATGGTAGATGAAGTCTTCATGGTGGCGGCGTCAACTTTATATTCTTGTTTTATTTTTTAATATTGATAGGCTTGCTTAGGCCTGTATTATAGAACGAGATTAAAACCAGGATCGAATATAATAGATCATGTTTACCGAAAATAAACTAATACCATTGGTAGAGGTTCCAAATTCAATTGTTTTAATCTCGGCTCAAAACATGACATGAGAATTGATAAGGACCTTAGATCACAATCTCCCGATGGCTAACTGATGGTGCGGCCGAAGGTGTTAAACACACAAAAGCTAGGAGGATATCTGGATTTCGAAGCACTGGTAAGTGCTTGGCAGGTTTACATCTTGAGGGTAGCCAGACAGGTACAAAGTACCCAATTATTGCTATGGTGGTCTCGATGTTGCCCAATCCCACTGTAGGATTGAACCAAGACCTTTGCTACGGCACTGAATGTCGTAAGCACTGAGCTATCATCGCTTTGTATTAGTGAAAGAATTTTTCGAATCTGACTGGTACCTAGTTCCAGGGATTAGCCCGTTTAAACAATGAAACTCTTCCGCTTTATTATATTACTAGCAGCGAAACCCGGCGTTGCTCGGGTTAAAATACATCGCATGTTTAATGGTATTAAAAATATATAAGGATATATTTTTTAACATATTATAGATGTTTATTTTCGATATTGAGAGACTTTCCAGAACATTCAAATAGTTTGTTCTTTTTTTTACTCGACTGCAATCACAATTGAACTGACGAAAGTCACTGAATTTCTACCGAATTTATATTTATATTATATACCGAAATTTCCAGTACTAGATCACTCTAGAATATTTAGATGTACATCACTTCGATTTGGTTTTTATAGATCAATAATAACACTCGTACACATTTTGGAACTTTCCAGACCAATCCAAAATTTCTCGATCACAATAAATTGCACTCATTTATGAACTTCCCAGATAATTCGGAAAATTTCTAGAAAGTTTTCGAACATTCTTACTCGATAATAACAGTTTTGGGACATTTTGGAACTTTCTAGATGAAGCCAGAAATTTGTAGAACTTTCTCAAACATTCTATATCGATTATAATAGTTTGCATTCATTCTAGAATTTTCTAGATCATTACAGATATTTGTTGAACTTTCTAGAACACTCCAGATAAATTATAACCGTTTTATTCATTTTGGAACTTTCTAGATCATTCAAGAAATTTCTCGAACATTCTAAATCGATCATAATCAATTGCACTAATTTTGTAACTTTCCAGATCATTCGGAAAATTTCTAGAACGTTCTTGAACATTCTAACTCGATAATAACAGTTTTGGACATTTTGGAACTTTCTAGATGAAGCCAGATCAATTATAACCGTTTTACTCATTTTGGAACTTTCTAGATCATTCAAGAAATTTCTCGAACATTCTAAATCGATCATAATAAATTGCACTCATTTTGGAACTCTCCAGATCATTCATAAAATTTCTAGAACATTCTCGATCATTCTAAATCGATCATAATAAATTGCACTCATTTTGGAACATTCCAGATCATTCGGGAAATTTCTAGAACGTTCTCGAACATTCTAACTCGATTCGATAAAACTGTTATTAGTTTTGGACATTTTGGAACTTTCTAGATGAAGCCAGAAATTTGTAGAACTTTCTCAAAACATGCTATATCGATTATAATAGTTTGCATTCACTCTAGAATTTTCTAGATCATTCCAGATATTTGTTGAACTTTCTAGAACATTCCAGATCGATTTAACCGTTTTACACATTTTGGAACTTTCCATTCCAGAAATAAAATTTTGAGATCTTTTCAGAAGTCCTCATGCGCTAGAAAAGGACAGCAATATATGTTTTAACATTTTCGCCACCCACAACCACCCCCTTCCACCCACCGCGACCAAAGTCCCTTACTACCACCTGGAGACCAAGGGGTATTTACCACCCCAACGGGAAGTTGATTGGGGTTGGTGGTGATTGAGAAAACTGCGTATTTACGTACCCACAAAAGCATTTTATATATATTATTAGATAGTATGGATTTAGAAAGATTACATTTTACACTAATTTATTTTACTCAGACCAAACTTGCGTCACCAAAACCTCGGTCAAATTAGCCAACAGCTCTTAAACAGTGAAAAAAAGTACATTTAAAACTACTTAAGTTACTTAATATCCTTTTATTTATCTGTTTAACGAGTCGTTTTACGTAGGTACTCGTTTAAATTGGTGTTATTTATGTTTGTCCATTGTCGTTAACTATGGCCCAAACAAATTAATGATAAATGAAATATTGTTTCGAAAATCCAGTCAATGCCATGGTATTAAAATGTCAAAATAAAAAACTCTTTAGAGAGAAGACAGACCTACTCTTGTGCTACGTACGACATTATGCTGGAGAGGTATTGTCAGCAGCTCCTTAGAAATATACTTAGAAGTAATTAATGTTTGGTGCAAAATAAACTTTTCCTATTCTATTTGTTCTGAACTCTATGTCATAATTTAATTTAACTTTTTTGACCACCAACATACGCTCAACAACTTATTTTTTAATTTATCATGTAAAGTAATTTGGTATCTTTTGAGAAATAAATAGGTACTAAGAAATTATGTTGTCTTGCCCAGTCTCATAAAACTAACAATTATAAAAGAAAATGGGTATAACCAGTCATTGGCTCAGTAAGAATATAAAACAAACACCTATTGTCCTTCAACGAAGGAAGGATCAAGTCTCCAAAGTCCATTAAAACACAAATACACACTTCAGTACTGTAGGGCCGTGGGAAACCACGACCATTCTCAGTACTGTGTAGTTTTTTCTCGGTAAATCTACGTCACTGCGCCTTGCCTTTAGATTGTTGAACGATACTAGTTACCTAGTTGATGTTAATTAATAAAATCGAACTCTCAACGTCATTATATTGACCTATTAATCACAATCATCTCATGGGTACATCTGTCTGATGGTTCTAAGGTCGATTAACCTGGATCACAAGGTCCTGGAACCCATGAAATTGTTGTCACCTGAGTTTCTTGCTGGTTCTCCCAGTTGAAGGTTGTTTCCGGAACTTCAGTAGCTTTGGCCTTCATAAGAGCTCTCCTAGGGCCTAAACTGAATGTATTTTCCATTGCAGGATGTAGAGAAGGCCTTTTTACTGTTTATAAAATTAGGTACGTTGTAGTTCCGTCTGGCACAAAATAACACATGTAGAAACGTGTGACACAAAAAGCTGTCACCTCGTCACAATGTAACCCTGATAACAAATTTAACAGTTCATTCACATTCATTTTAAATTGTGTCCGTTTCCCCCCATTTTTGGATACTCGGCGCATGTTACAAAAACACGGCTGACAGTGACATGTGTCAACGGCGTCGCGTGCGCATACGCATACAACGTGTCGAATGCCAGCACTGTTTAATATTTAACGCTTTAATCGATTCTGAATGGCAATAACTGGCAAGGCTCCATATTGTTGATTCTCGGAAGGTTATTTGATCTGGTGTTTAAATTATAACTAAAACGAAGATGGAAAATGGTAATTTTTATGGCCAAATATGGAGTTTAGGAGTACCTATTTAAGAGGGTTTTTTAACATAAGTTGGTTGGTAGTCTTTACAATAAATAATGCAATATGGAGACAAAATTAATGCAAACAAATGTAAGTTCAGGTCTATTAGCATCCAGAAACTGTAACGTTATATTTAGTAGCATATAAAATCACCGCATTGCAGCTACACTGGGGCGGAAAAATACATTCACTAAGCCTAAAGACAAAACAGCTGAATATTTAATGGGATTGAACCTCGAACCCCATCGACTACGGAGAAATATTTCATTTATTGACAGAATACCAAAGTTACACAGTATTGTTTTAGTAGGTGGAATGGAACTTCTATCCTTGCTTTACTTTGTGCAGATTTCTATATTCTATGCGTACGTTTATTTTCTCTTTTTTTGTATGTCTCGGAAACGGCTCAGGTAACCAATTTGGTTTAATCTGTCAATTAAAGTAGCTTTCATCTAGACTTCAAAGTTCTACTAAATTACACACTTCTGCATTGTTATTTTATACTTTTTAATGCAGAGCCAATTTGGACTCAGGTATTTCTTTTTGTAAACAGGTAAAGGACAATGTCGAAAATCGCCCCAGAACCAACAAACATATGACTTACACCATAATTATTTACATATTTTATTATTCACGTGGCAAATATTCATATCAAACGGACAAGTGGGAATCAAAAACGAATATTTTAAAAGTATCGTAACAACTACTCACTACATCTTTACCGAAATACGGTTAGTGATGATCCTAATGACTACATCGAATCGATCGATTTAAATATAATCGGTAGAAGTGTAGTTAGTTATTTATTTTACTGTTATGGAATGTAAATTATGGTTTATTATGACTTCTATCACAACATATTTTTCGGATAATCAACTATAAAAGTAATAAAAAAGTAGTATTCCCCATAATCAAATCGATTGATTCTATTTTATAACAACTAAATCGGTTACACTCAAACCGATTACAGCACAATTCGGAATGCAACCTTAGTCGAGGAGCATCCCTAATTCTTTCTTATGTCATGTCATGTCAATTGTCTTACTCTAGATTTATTTGTTTATAATGTTTTTTTTCAATTCTATTGCTTTATTTTGTTATTATTTATTTTAGGTACTTACTCGGCTTATAATGAAAAACTAATTTACGATATGGAAAGTGTATGTGTATTGTATCAATTGTGGAACTGCTGTTTCATGGTGTTGGAAAACGAGCAGATTCATCACAGTTGAAGGCAAAGAACTGATCATGCAGCCATGCAATCCTCACCTTCATCTTCTTCAAGGGCTACTCCAGCAACAAGTAATATATTGTGATGTGCCAATTGTGGTATTCATTTAGTAAGAGAACACTGTCATATCTGAAGCAATACTGCCGTTCATAAAGAAATACAACAACATGTCCCAATACAAGTGGTAAGTGTTTACTTCTATTTTAAATTATTTGTCCTTAATATACAATCATAATATCTGACCACACTGATTCACTTTTTCATTGGTTTATCATATGCCATTGCTAATACTAACTTAGAGCTATGACAAATACTAAAATGTATATTTTTTTTCTTTACAGGTGGCAAATGACCATAGTTTGGTGATTGTCATACATTATTCCAAGACAGAACCATCACAGCTACCACACAGGATTCAAACGATACAGGAACTGTGGGTCATTAAAAATGTTTGTTTGGGATGTGGTTGTTCATCGCTGCGAACTTGAAGTCACCCAGTGTAGGAGGACAGGGTAACCAACACATTATAGATGTTGCCCCGGCACAATTTTTAGATAATATTATAATTAGGTACCAATGTAGATGATGATCTAATAAATAATTTACTGCAAATCTCTTGTCATTTTTCATTTAACCTTATTAAAAATATATGTATACCTAAATGATAATGTGTAGATATACAAAGTACTTCACGAATCCTGAAGCTAGAAGTTACTACCTCCATTATTTTTGTCTCAATATCATTGTACAATGTACATATTATAAAAAAGTCCCCTCGCCACATCTGTCTGTCAGTCTAGAATCTCAAAAACTACCTACTGAACTGATTTTCATACAGGTTTCACCAATGGACTGAGTGATTCATGAGGAATGTTAAGGTCTAGGTATATTACTAGGTACATTATGGTTTTAAAATAAATTGGCTGAAATATGATGATGATTGTTGAAGATGCCGGAAAAAAAAACATGCCAGGCAGATAAAACTGCTATCCCACGCGCAGCCGGGGCAGGTTCCTAGTATAACTATAAGAACCTATATTAAAACCACACAGAGCATTGAAAATCAATAATATTATTGACTACCTAAATACATTCCTACATACTACCTACCTATAATGTCTTTGTTGACTACTCAATTATAACCTCAAAATCTGTTACGTTTCTTGTAATTATGCGATTTTCCCGCTTGTCCGTTGCTTAATTTATGTATGAAGTGAATTTATAGGTGATTTAAGATATTACAAGCATTTTTTCATTGCTGTTGGTTCTGGGGCGAATCATGTATGGACGCAGAACAATGTCCTTTAACAAATATTGGTTTATCCATTAATAGCCACAGCTCAAGTCCTAAATTCGTGAAAACCAACCAGGGGCTCTACCACGTATGGTATGAATTTCATCCAATCACTAATGGTCTTCGTCGTACCGCGTCATTGGATGAAATCATTAATGGTTTTCGTTACGATTACCACAAAAGATACGCGATAGTCCTGATGTATAAAAATTGGCTGATCTGATATTGTATTGGAGAAAGTACGTAACTTAGTAATCAAACAGCTTTCTCTCATGCTGTTAGGGGACTTTAAGCTGAATAGCAGATTTATTCACACGGAATATTGATTTAAGTTATTTCTGACATTCCCTAGGTTATCCGATGACCTAAGAGGAAATACTGAAAGCGAATATCATAAGATGATGTTGAGACAGCTATTAGTAATACCTTGTCGGGCCGGTTGAAGATATAGATACATAGGTCGTGGGTTCGATTCCCGCCTAGGACAAATATTTATGTGCAAGTATTATTTTTTTGTGTGTAGGTAATGTAATGTAGTTTATCAGTTATCTGGTTTCCATAGTTCTTAGTTTGGAATCAGATGGCAGTGTGTGAGGAATGTCCAAGGATTTAATAAACCCTAATCAAAAAGGTAGGGCAAATATTTCAGAGGAGACAGTTGGTAGAAGTGTGATTTTAGGCTGTCAATTTGAATTATTAAATAATAACTAACCTAGCCAACATGTGCGATGATGGAATTTTTAATTAAATAAATACTTATTTATCAAACAATCTTTAATCAGAGGGCTTGATCCCTTCATTAGTGTGGGTTTGTAGTAATTATAATGATGATTAACGATGATAACACCGCATCGGTGATTCGATAACATTTGTGGAATATTTCCGACCCTCAAATGTAAACCCGAGGGTCATAAGATAGGTAGAGCATAGCGCTATCTTGTTCAAAGAGCAGCTCGACTGGAGAAGTACCTCCACCTTACAGAATACCGCAGTCGAATAACTTTATGTTGTGTTCCTGCGCGTGAGTACGGTCGTCAGAGCTCATTAGGGAAGAAGAAGGGTCGGTAAGGCGTGAGTGAAGCCCCGTGAGTTGCAAGCGTCCATATGGCTACGGTAACCGCTTCTCATGAGGAAGGCAGGCCGTATGTTTGACGACTTAATAGCAAATAACCGGCCAAGTGCGAGTCGGACACGCACGAAGGATTCCGTAAAGACCACAGACTACATCGGACATATTCTCGCTAACAAAAAACTGTGTCTATGAGAGTCGGCCACCTCTCACGCACACATTAGTTGGCTATTCCGCGGGAGAGATGAGATGAGACTGTCGCCGTTTATACAGAGCCGTTCACCCGCGCTTGACTAATGTGTGAATGTGTGCGTGCCGGCTTGTACGTACAGCGTGGTGGCCGACTTGAGCGACACAGATTTTTGTCAGTGAGCAAATATCCGATTTTTTTAACATCCTTGGTAAAGACGTTTCTTGTATGGGGGCCCCCTTTAATTTTTATTATTTGTTGTTATAGCGGCAATAGAAATACACATTCTGTGAACATTTTAACTGTCTACCTATTACGGTTCATGAGATATAGCCACTGACAGACAAACGGACGGACGGACAGCGGAGGCTTCCTATATCCCGTTGGCACCCTTTGGGTACGGATCCCTAAAAACTGACAATGTTTTGCTATAACTTTGTTTTGGAATAAGTTTCTAGGCAGAACTTCCAGTCTAAGTAAGGAAATAAATGGGTGCAATTAAATACTAATAAAGATAGGCAAGCATAAAAAGTTGTAACAAACAATATTCACACGGGAAAAACGAAAGTTGTTCAAACATCCAGTTTATATCCGTCAAACGGAATTCGCAGACGTATATGGTTATTTAGCCGAGATGCGATCTTTAGAGGTTGATGAACTTCGGCTTAAGAGGACGTTGCCACGAGCCAGATCTATACAAAACAAAGTGAACTCTTATTTTGGATACCTATCAACTAATTAACGTAAACACCAACCAATAGGTATAGCTAGAAAGTCTAAAAAGAATCCATCTTGATGAGATTGTTTCAAAGATTAATATTTGCCAAGAGTTTTAGGAAAAGGACAGAAATTCTCATTATTAAAAAGGTCCTACTTTTTTTTATGAAACAGACTACGATTCATAAAAATAAATGTCTAGTAAACTATCGCCGTCACATCTAGGCACGAGCGATTCCCTCGCGACTGACTGAGATAGCAACAATAATAAAAAATACAACGCGCGCGGATGGTTTAGCGATAATGTTATCATAAGGAGACAAAGTCGGCGACAAGTCAAATGTTTCACATAAAAGACTATCGCTTGATTTAAATGATTTATTTCCTCATAAATGGAAATTAATCATTTAGTTAGAGCTACCTATGAATATTATGGTATTTGTTGATTTCCTGTTTGCGTTTATCAATCGGATTATTCCAAGGTTCAATGATTTAATGACGTGAAGCAAGCAAACAAACTTGTTCAATTTTATAAGTATTCACAATTTAATTTACGTAATATGTATATGCGGACCGTACCCAATCCGATTGCTCTTCAATTACAGAGTATAAAAAGTATCAATATACCCTATAAAAGACATTCTTCGAGTTTAAAAATGAAGTAAAAAGCAGTTAATGGTCCGTCGTGGATGGCGGACGAGACATTTGTAATTTTAACGCAAAAATCGGTTGCAATTACCGAATGCTCTCGAGTTAACAAATTGAAGGAAAGCGATTAAGCGATGTCAACATAAAAAGTTGATACATGAATGCTACTCATGTATTTGCGAACTTGGGGCTTTATGATCCCCTGGGAATTTTGTAACAAAATTTTTTTGTGTAAGTTTCTGAGCCAAGGAACTTGTTTTTTTTATTGTGTATAGACCCGTGTTTGACCACAATCTCACCATGGTGAGTGATGATGTGGCCGAAGGTAGTAAGCACGCAAAGCCTAGAAGGAACTGGCTCTCAAGTGCAGCTGTCGGAACACACCATAGGTGCTTGGCGACAGATTTTTAACTTGAGGGTAGTAGCCAGCTAGATGGGACTACAAAGTACTCTACCACCGTGCTATGTTTTCGATGTTTTCCTTCACCGAAAGCTCAAGCTCATTGTAGGATTCGAACCCGGGACCTGCGTCTCGGTATCCGACGTCACTACCACTGAGCCATCATCGCCTTTAATTTCGACCCGTTCTGCTCGTTCCTTATGTAATGTTCTGTTCATCAGCTCATCTCTTTACTGCACGAACCTAAAAGGTCAGTTGTCGAAGTGGTCAAAATACTCAAAACGTCACGCACGATTCTTGATCGACGTCGCCGAACCCAAAATGGGCATGGCAAATTAATGTTAATTTAAGAAAAATACCCTTTGAGGTGCGTATCGGATTACGTTATTGAGATTTTGAATAAAAAGTTACCAAAGGTGAATACCGAGATAATTTTGTGCGTAACAAAAATGATTATTCAATTAATTATAGACTTGTTACATCGTTAGTATCAAAACGGAATTTTATAAATCAGCAGAAATTCAAAATTGAAACCCTTTTAACGGTAAAATTGCCAAATTGGGGGAAATCTGCGTTAACATTTAAACTGGTCCAATTATCGAGGAAATACGTCAAGATGACAGGAAGCTTTCAGCTGATTGGTTAGCGCGGAAGGGTTAGCGCCACATTAGTCGGGGCCTCGGGGGCCGAAGCCGACGAGCGCTGGGGGTTGGGGTCAAAAGGATTGGGGTGCCGCAACTTCTACGTTACCGCATCGCTTGGTTTCGCCATTGTTCCGCTGTTTCTTTGTAAATATGCTTTCTTCTTGTTTTGTAAAATTAAGTATGTATTTCTTGCCCATACCATAACATTAATTTGACTGCAGTTTAGTGCAGTGTCCACTTTGATCAATGTGGACAAAGTCTATATATATAAATATACTAGCTTTATAGCCCGCGACTTCGTCCGCGTAGATTATTTCTTTTTCTAGATATGAATCATTGTAACAATATAGAGCTTTGTTCATGGCTATTGTCCGCCACTACGTGTGATATTGACAAAAGTTCAGGTAGATTAAGAGCTCATATGCGAGGATTTCACATAAAACTGAAACAGTCCTGCCGCAAATCAACTCTAGCAAATTTCAGAGTTTTTCCCTGTGACTACAAACCTTAATTAGGAACTGGTATCTTTTAAATTCAAACGGAAAGTGATTTGGGATCAATGGTATACACGGCAAGAAGACTGTTTCTCCTCTGGCAGAACCAGTAAATATTTAGACCTCAATAACATTGCGGCGGAGAGCTGTTACTTGTAGTCTAGTTCCACAGCACAATTTTGGAGGCCTTATCTCTCTTTCCCTCATGTCTGAGGATCGTGGTCAACATCGGGTTTGCTTCTAGACCGAATGATCTGCCTCCACTAGTTTCTGTCTTCTGGTTTCTGTACAACTTGGAGGACGATGAGTCTTTTACTTGATCGGTCCATCTTGTTGGTGAACGACCACGTAGTCGTTTTCCTTCCGTTTTCCCAACTATGATCGGATTTCCAAACTTTCATCGCCTTTGCGCACCATGTGGCCGAAATACGAAAAAATACGTTGGTGGCATATGGTGGACAATCATGTTTTAATTTGGAGCTGCGATAGGATTGATGCATTGTTGCGTTTAGCGGTCCAAGGTATTTCCAACATCCGTCTCCAGCACCACATCTCGAATGCATCAATCCTTTTTCTTTCGCTGGCCAGTATAGTCCACGCTTCCACTCCATACATGAAAATGAGGAATACCAATGCTCGTATTAACCGGATCTTTGTTTTAATACCGATTCCTCTCTTTTTCCTGATGTTGTTTAGGCGAGTCATTTCAATACGCCAATACCATAAGCCGAAATAATACATTTTGAAATTTTCACTCCGAAAATAAAGAACTTCATTTACTATCCCCCTTTTCACTCCAAAAATCCAAATTCCATTCAAATTCAAGGGTTCAAATTCCAACAACACCGATATTCGTTGCTTTAGTTTATAACCATAAGCTTAAATAATAAATTTAGTGTACGTCCATACACAACTTCATCCCCCATTGCCTCCCTTCGGTGGTGGAATTATTACAAACGCTGAGATAACTATATATTAATTTTCAATCGTCAACCTAAACACAAAATTTGAAGATCCTAACTTCAAAACTCACGGACTTGCATACAAACTTTCATCCCTTAGTTTACCCTGTTAGGGGTGGAATTTCCAAAAATCCTTCCTTAGTGGATGCCTACACCGTATAATAGTACATTTTAGTGAAGTTTACTTTGAAATTGAAGGACTTGTATATACAACTTCATCCCCCTTTTCCTCCCTTCGGTGGTGGAATTATCACAAACTCTGAGATAACTACACATTAATTTTCAATCGTCAGCCTAAACACAAAATTTGAAGATCCTAACTTCAAAACTGACGGACTTGCATACAAACTGTCATCCCCTATTTTACCCTCTTAGGGGTGGAATTTCCAAAAATCCTTCCTTAGTGGATGCCTCCACTGTATAAGGTATCTTTGTGCAAAATTTCAAATCTCTAGGTCCAGCGGTTTGGGCTGTGGGCTGATATATCAACAATCAGTTTATCATTTTATATATTAAGATATGTATATATATATATCCTCAATGATCTTACTAAAAATACAATAAGGGACGAATTGAATTTACAATATTATCAGCATTACATCATCGTTCTCAACTGATTTTATTTGAATAGGTATAATAAAAATAACTGTAACGGTACAAACATCGGTACTACTTATAGTCAACTTTGTTAATGATTAATTAAAATTGAAATAACTATTGTAAACAAGAGATTAATTAAAAAACTACCAAAAAACGAATATGGCAAAATAATGATTTCGCACTCGCTCGCTCGCATTGTACTTTTCCGTATTGCTTGATGTTGAAATGGCAATAATATTTTATTCCACGTGTGACGCGTCCATAGGGCCATATTATTCGAATACTATTTACATGTTA
This sequence comes from Polyploca ridens, assembly GCA_951394255.1. NCBI lineage: Eukaryota > Metazoa > Arthropoda > Insecta > Lepidoptera > Drepanidae > Polyploca > Polyploca ridens. The sequence goes on from CATOBL010000028.1 coordinate 61,076, forward strand.
TTGATATTAAATATATATTATTATTAATATTATTGACGGGCCAGTTGGCGCAGTTGGTTAAGCTTCACCTTGCGCACCACAGGTCGTGGGTTCGATTCCCACACAGGACATGCATTTGTGTGCATGAACATGTCCTGAGTCTGGGTGTAATTATGTATATTAAGTATGTATTTACAAACAAAAAGTAGTATATGTATTATATCAGTTATCTGGTTTCCATAGTACAAGCTCTGCTTAGTTTGGGATCAGATGACCGTGTATGAGGAATGTCCCAGGATGTTTATTTATTTATTATTTGCCATTGCCCATCGCAGTTTTACAGGTGTAAGTAGCTCAGTTATCGCTATAAACTTAACCAATTTTTTTTTCGGTTGTTTTATTGCATTATGTCATAGTTACTTTATGGTTAGGTATCTTGTATAGCCTACTTTCAATACCTGTAGCTCTGTAATCTGTGACCTGTAGTAATAGATATTATAGATCTTGCTGTGTTGCAAAATACGAAAACTGCGTACCTACCAGCTTAACACTCACTCAAGTAAACAAAAAGGGGGTCACACACCCTAGAATAGATGAAGTCATGGCCTACTTTAAGTGTATTAAAGAGAAATGTGGTACACATATTATAGGTGCGATGTAAACTAACTTACTATTTTGACTTTTTTTATACGACTTCCCTTTTAACTTGTTTTACCACAGTTTTTTTTAATAATACCTACGGGTCTTAATTTTTTGAACATAACATTGCTGTTCTCAATGTAATATCCTTGCCACTTGCATGTCTGTTTAATTAATTGATTGGCAAAAGCAAAAATTAACACTTTCCAATCAACAAGTAAGTGCTATGTCATTTCTGATCATAATGTGGGCGACAACAAAACATGTGTGGGCTGAACAATCTGTTGTTGTTGCTTAAGGGTCATTTGAGTTTTGGAAATGGGATGTAAGCTTGGCCTAAATATTGCCATGTGCCAGCGTTAATCACAAGATTCTTCGTGAAATGTAGATAGTTAATTACAGATTCATTTATTGGCTTATAATAATAATTATGGCTTATTTCTGAATGCATAGGGCTCCCGAAGTAATAAAATTTTTCGGCTTCTCTCTCTGATGATTGGACATGTTTAATTGATTCATTTCCAACAATAAATAATGAAGAGTCGACCTTCTATCCACGTCATAAAGATTATCTTACCTAAGTAGATTTTCTTAATTTATACTTTGAAATGTTATTATTATAAAGTGAAAATTAAATTAACAATGTAAATTAGTGAGGTTGTCTGAAAGAGTATAGCAGTTTGGCATTAAATACGATATTATATTGTTATTTCTGACTGTACTAAACAACATAGTTTGACAACATTGAAGAAAAATCCATATAGAGTAGTGATAGTGAGCAGCCCAATCCCACAACTAGTAAGTGTTTTTGCACTGAATAATAACAGTACTGACTAATTAGGTAGGTTCTGCATATTAATGCTTAGTGATCCTTGACTTAGCCAATTAGAGCCCATGTGTCCTTGAGTTAGCCAATCGGTAGCCATTGTCTTTGTTTGACTATTATGGAACTTACTGAAAATTTGGATTTTATGACTCTATATTATGCTTGTCTGGGATAAACTCTCCTACTATGTCGTTCCAAGGCATGGTCTATCTATGTACAGAGTTTCATCAATACATACAACTGTTACAGTGTGACAAATATAAGAAATGCCTTTTCAGATTAAAGCATGTCAAAGCAAAAATAACCTTATTGCTTCAAAATAAGGTTTATTTGTTGAATCTATGTTTATTTATATAATAATATAGTTGAACCTTATAGTTAAGAAATAAGTACTACTTTCCTTTGTAAAAACATTAAAAGGTATTTCTCGTATAGGTACTGCAGGATAGGAAGTAGTAATAGGAGGAAGGTCTGCAACTTAGGTACCTAGTTATGAATAAACAAAGCCTAGGTAACATTTTAAAACCCCCTTTGTTTAATATAAATAAGGCATTTGCCACACATTGAATATTAAATTAAAAGGACAACATATTCATTTCCTCATAATCAAACTTTAGTCAGAAATAGTATTAGTTTACTGTGACTTGGGGGGGCTATTACTTAGTTTTGTTGCAAATGCCAAAGTTGTCCCTAACAAAGGTGAACAACACTCTGCCACTGGACACTAAGCACTTAGTATGAATTCGGTTGATGTAAATAAAAGAACTGAACTTTTTACTATTGGTAAGGTATGTATTTCAAATGCGACTAAAACAAGGTCATAATTTGCAAGAGAGTCTTAACATCGCGATCTAGAAAACAAACAGAAAGTAACAGCGACATCTAGTGATATCAAGAAACAATAATATTATACATATTGCCCACCAAGGACAAAGTGACATTTGTCCTTATTATATTGCCCACCATAACACACAAGTTTACAATATGAAGAGTATAATTAAAAATTATATAAAATTAACAACTGTAATAACTAAAACAAATTATCTAACTTTAAGCTAACATAAACAATATACCCTTTACACACATAAGTTTAAACAATAGAATAAGATAACAATCTTAAATAAAATAACATTAATCAGAGATCGGAAGTAAACATGTCTTTGTGACTGGACGTTTCAGGGTTCCAGATTTAGTTTTTAATGTCACCACTCGAACAATGTCGTCCAATCCAGGATGAGTAGCAATCACTTTGCCATACAACCAATTGCACGGAGGCAAATGATCTTCCTTTATCAATACCACATCACCTATCTTTATTTGGGGCCTCTGTGAAGACCAACGATATCTATTGTAAAATTTTGTAAGATACTCTCTGGACCAACAACGCCAAAAATCTTGCATCATCTTTTGCGTATATTGCCATCTTCTTAAGGAACCCACATTCGAGGATTCGAAATTTCTGTCGGGAAGAGTCACAAGCGGTTCTCCAACCAAAAAATGACCTGGTGTCAAGAGCGTTACACTCTCTGCATTATCATTGAGAACCGACTGTGGCCTGGAATTTAAACACGCCTCTATTTGCGCCAGAACTGTGGCCATTTCTTCATACGTCAAAGTCGATTGCCCAATGACTCGCTTGAGGTGATACTTAACAGACTTGACACCTGCCTCCCACAAACCACCGAAATTAGGAGACCGAGCAGGTATAAAATGCCAATTACAACCTTGGTTCGCTAACGATTCTGCTATGTTCTTGGCCATAGAATCACGTTCAATCCATATCAAACTTTTTAACTCCTTCGCTGCTCCTATGAAATTAGTACCGTTATCACTCCAAAGGTCTGTACAAGGTCCTCTTCTCGCTACAAATCTTTTGAAGGCTTGCAGGAACCCTTCAGATGTCAACTCAGTTACCACCTCTAGATGTATGGCTCTGGTCACCATACAAACAAACAAACAGATGTATCCCTTGTGTGATTTATTACCACGTCCCTTTGCTGTTCTTATTTGTATGGGCCCTGCATAGTCAACGCCGCTATTCTTGAATGGGCGTGTGGGAGTAACTCTTACTGAAGGTAACTGCCCCATTAATTGAGACTGAGTGACAGCAGAACTTTTTACACACGTTACACATTTTCTAAAATGTGATCTGACGAGTTGTTTTACGCCTAAAATCCAGTATTTGGATTGAATAAAGCCCATCATAAGTTGAGGTCCACCATGAAGTGTTTGTTTATGAGCATCTGCCACAATCAAATTAGCTAAGTGGGAACGGCGTGGAACAATAATGGGATGCTTTCTACTTTCCTTGAACGGCGCTTGTTCTAACCTACCACCAACTCTTAGCAACTGATTTTCATCCACGAACGGATTCAAAATACGGAGACTACTGCTTTTAGGTAAGTTTTTTTTCTCTTTTAATATTTCTATATCAGAACCAAAATTACGAACTTGACATTCCCTTATGTACAAGTTTAAAGCTTCATCTAATTCTTGTGTTGTTAAATAATTTATATTAACATTTGGATCCTTTTTTAACCTTCTAATAAAACGTGTACAATATGCCATAACTCTAACCATTCTTGTCATTGATGAGAATCTCTCCCAAACAGGTACTTCAACAGTTGTAGCGCAGTGCACTTTCACTTCTTCTAAATTAGTATTTACATTGCTTGGTTTTTGATAACTGATTAGGTCTTTAGACAGAAACTTCGGACCATTAAACCAAGCACCTTTTTCAATTAATTCAGACGGACGTAGACCACGTGATGCTCCGTCAGCAGGATTATCTTTTGACGTAACATGTGCCCAATAATGAGAATCTAGATTAGTTATAATTTCTGTCACACGGTTAGCCACAAATACCTTCCATCGATTGGGATGACTGTTGATCCAAGCAAGTACTACAGTGGAATCAGTCCAGGCATGTAAGTTACATTTCTCTATTGATAATACCTTAGCTATCTCCATCATTAATTTCGTCAGTAGTACAGCCCCACACAATTCCAGTCTTGGAATTGAAATCTGCTTTACGGGTGCTACCTTAGTCTTCGACGAGATTAATTTGACCTGTATTTTATTGTTATAGTCAATCACGCGGATATAAACTGCTGCAGCATATGCCACTTTGGATGCATCGCAAAAACCGTGCAATTCTACATGTAGATCATTTTCCTTAGTACTAATCCATCTAGGTATACAAATTTCAGATAATTGTATCAATTCCTCTCGGTAAGTCAACCATTCCTTTAGTATATTATCTGGAACTGCTTCATCCCATTGTAATCCAGCTAACCATAGCTTCTGTATAATTATTTTAGATATTATTATACTGGGCCCTACCCAGCCCATAGGATCATAAAAACGTGATATGTCGGAAATTATTTTTCTTTTTGTTACAGGTTGCTGCAACGTTGGGATTTTCACCGTATATCGAAACGAGTCATCGCATCGGTTCCAGGTAAGTCCTAGAATTTTTATGACTGAATCGGTTTTTATATTTATTCCTTTTCCTACATCTCTTTCTTTTCCTTCTATTTCTTCCATTTCTTTTTCTTGTTCCTTTATTTCTTCTAATAGCTTTTCGCTGTTGCTTGACCATTTCTGTAACTTAAATCCACCTTTTTGAAGAATAGCTCGTATGTCGGAGTATAATAATAATCCATCCTCCCAGTTTTGACAGCCTGTCATAAGATCATCCATGTAAAAGTCTTTTAATATTTTTTCAGTTGCTGATGAACCTTCAATGCCTTCATCCCTCGCCACTTGTTGAAGAGATCTTACCGCTAAGTAAGGAGCTGAGGCAGTACCAAATGTGACTCTTAAAAGTCTGTAAATTTGTATATTATCATCATCTTCTCCCCATAATAGCCTTTGATAATCAGCATCAGCATCTTTTACTTTAATTTGTCTGTACATTTTTTCAACATCTGCTACCAGACAAACAGGATGAGTTCTAAATTTCATAATGACATGTCGTAAATCAGGTTGCAGTTTAGGTCCTGTAAGTAGATTATCATTCAAAGACTTATTATTACTACCTTTACAAGAGGCATCAAACACTACGCGCACCTTAGTAGTGTCCCTATCCTCACGAACAACTGCATGATGAGGTAAGTAAATAGCAGTTGGCTCATTAATTTCGTTTTTTGGTACAAGCTCCATATGATTCGTCTGAATGTAATCATTAATCACTTCTGTGTATTTTTCTTTCAGGTACTTATTCTTGTTTAATCTGCGTTGTAGCGATTTAAACCGACTCACAGCAATATCAAATGAGTTCTGCACCTCCGGATTCTCTGTCATCATGGGAAGTTTAACGATGTACCTACCTTCTTCATCTCGAGTGGTGGTACTGTTAAAAATTTCTTCACACCGCCTTTCATCATAATTATATAAATTTTCTTTAGGGGGTTCAACTTCAGCTTCAAGCTCCCAAAATTTCTTGAGAAGTTCATTCTCATTTATGTGATGACAATGCATTGCCACACTGCCCGCATTGGTTGAACTGCTAACCTCACCAGACAAAATCCAGCCCAGACTTGTGGCTTGAGCGACTAGTGAACCAATGGGACCCTTCCTGACTCCTTCTTCTAATATTCTTCCATAGATTTCCGCTCCGAGCAGTAAATCTATTTTGTTTGGTGTTTGAAAGTCAGGATCTGCTAATGTCAACACACTTAGCTCTTGCCATTCTACATCCTCCATTTTGCATACTGGAAGAAGACCTGTAATAGACTTCATTACGTATGCCCTTACCTTAATGGTAACATTTGGATTGACTCGTGAACACACCTCTAGATCTACCACGCCATTTGTGATTACGTTTTTGTCTCCACCTAGACCTGAAATTCTTCTTCGTGCAGGAGTTTTCTTCAGTCCTAAAAGTTGCACAGTTGATTCAGTTACAAATGATGACTGTGAACCCTGGTCTAGCAAAGCCCGAATCGTCAGCGCCCCGTTTTTCGACCAAGCCTTAACTAAGGCTGTTGCCAGAAGAACCTGCCTGTAAACTCTTCCCGAAGAAAAACAAGAAATGCCTGGCGATGGTATTTCATCTGTGTCTTCTTTGTCTAAACCTTCAGATGATGTACATGCAACATTATCTAATGGGGATTTTTCATTTTCACCTTCGATAGCCTCAGAGGATACCTTACCCTTAGGGTGCAAAAGCGAGTGGTGTTTCTTTTTACAAATACGACACCGTATGTTAGCTCGGCAAAAATTTGCCGTGTGATTACTACCCAAACAATTGAAACAAACATTATTTGACAGTACAAAATCACGTCGATTATCAATTGATTCTTTAGCAAACGTTTTACAAACATAAAGACTATGCTCTTCGGAACAAAAAGGACACTGAACATTATTTGTAGCATGTAATGTAGTAGTAGCCTTAGCTGTAGCATTATTCTGATTACCTTGATTCCTTAGTCCGGAAATTGATTTTGTACCTATAAATTCCAACGCTCGGTATCGGTTGACCAAGAACTCTTTGAACTGTTTAAAAGTAGGAAGTTCTTCGGAAGAACAAGCACTAATATGGAATTCCCACTGCTTTCGTGATTCCGGATCAAGTTTCAAGGTAATGATATGTATGATAATAACATCCCAAGTGGATACATCAATACCAATATTCATCAGCGAACTTAAGCAATCGTTGGTATTGTCTATCAATTCCTTAATACCTACAGCTGATTCATTTATCAGATTTCTTTGACTAAATAATCTTTTTAAAATATAATGACAAATATATTTTTTATTATCGTAACGTTGTACTAATAATTGCCAACATTGGCTGTAGTTTGTACTGTTAATTGGAATGTGTCTTATCAATTGTTCGGCTTCTCCCACCAAATAACCTTTTAAATAATGTAATTTTTCAACATCATCTAACTGATCATTACCATGAATTAATGATTGAAATAGGTCCCGAAACGTGGACCATTCCAAATACTTCCCCGAAAAGTATGGAATATTAATTTTAGGCAGTTTTATATGCGAAGATTTTACTTTAGATATTACATTTGAATTAACAGGACTAAACTTTGACAACCCAGTTTTTAATTCAGTTTTATAGACCATATAAGTTTCCTCAGTGCTATCATAGATACCATCTTTATAATAATCTGTATGTTTTAAATCTTTCGATGTTGCACTACGACATAAATCTTTATGACCAGCCATGAATGCAATCCATAGTTGCTCTACCATTTCTAATCGACCCTCTAAATGTTCTTTAGTGATACGATCCTTTGGACTCTTTTTGAAATTGTTATAAGCATTAGAAATGCGTAAACGTAAATCTATTTGATAATTCAAAATGGACTCCATTTTCTATTTAAACAATTCCTAGCACAAATTTCAAGAAAGACAAACTATATCAATTTAAAATTTGAAACAAAATTTAAAAACAACAACATTCAAAAATTTTACAAATACACATTTTTAAAATTATTCCAAGTCCAAACTTTCTGTGTTCTAACTTTCAAATGACATATACTTAGTTCAAATTTTCAAGTTGACGTATGCATTCTTCTATCTTCAAAATACAGATAACAGTACTCACAAACTCACGTATCACTACGCCTCAATGACGTCACTACTTAGCTTCAATGACGTCGACTCCCTCCTCCAAATTTTGTTCCTGACCGTACCGCCTCAGATACCGTCTGAAGATCTGCGTCCTAGTTGACGCCCTGCGATCTCCTGCCTGACCACGTTCTGATGGTAAACCACCATCCGCAGTCACCCAAACTCAAAAAATACACCATAGCACACCCACGCACGTCACGCGTGTACTATGGAGCCCTGCCGTTATACATCCGGCTCGAAGGACCGTGAACAACACTCTGCCACTGGACACTAAGCACTTAGTATGAATTCGGTTGATGTAAATAAAAGAACTGAACTTTTTACTATTGGTAAGGTATGTATTTCAAATGCGACTAAAACAAGGTCATAATTTGCAAGAGAGTCTTAACATCGCGATCTAGAAAACAAACAGAAAGTAACAGCGACATCTAGTGATATCAAGAAACAATAATATTATACATTACCCTTAGTCAATTCAGTTTTATTCATATAATGACTAATAATCAAATCACAACTTTCTCTTAGATGCTATTACTACACTATTACTACAATATCAAACTATTGTGATAACTTTTGAAAATACGCTCTTAAGAAGCAAATGGCATTTATTGTATTATCTCCGAGCCTGCTTCTGAGTGAACTGCAAATATATCCTGATGCTGAAAACGCTCTCTCGGCTAGTTTTAGCGCCATTTGCGGGATCCGCGGATCCGCGCTTTGAAGGTGCGGGATCCAGCAGATTAATAAAAGCAGCGGGATCCCGCGGGAATTAGTGATCCCGTTTTGCGGGATTGCAATCCCTATATCAGCAGTTTCATAAGCTCGCTTCCAGCGTTTATCATGACAGTAGCCTTACTAAAACCACTAATCATTATATCACTGGGTCACGCAGGGGTTTCTATAATAATGATAGGCATATTAAATGGGGGATTGTCCTTGGATCCCAGTATAATGATAAACTGTTATCACATTCATCGTACGATCATCAAAGACAATATTAGTGATGTCAAATTTCAATCAGTTTACGAAGCGATATTACTTGGTTTTATGGTTGTCTACATTGTTATACTTGTATCCGTTCTTGGCTTTTAACTGAGGTCTTGCGATAGAAATAACCTTTACGTTTCTCTAGACCATAGGCTATCTGCGTGTCAAATTACATCATGGTTGGTAATGCCGGTGGTGCGTTAATAGGTAACTAAGTTATTTTAGTTTAAGGCCCAGAATACTCTCGAGCAGATTTCAGTTTTCACCCTTGCGCCACATTTTCACATAATATTAGCGGAAATTACCGGAACTAAGCAAACAAAAAATACTAGCTCCCTCTATTTAGAAGTGCGTCATTGCAAACAAACAATTAAACATGATACACCGCCATCTAAACATTTCCGCAAGAACGACACTGTTTGAATTGGACACAGTAAAAATGTAAACAGTAGACAAACTGCAGACAAACATTACAAATATAATTTTTCAAATACTTTAAAAAACTTTTGACGGGCCAGTTGGCGTAGTTGGTTAAGATTCCACGCCGCCGATCTTATGTTCGATTCCCACCAAGGATATGCATCTGTGTGCATGAACATGTTTGCATGTCCCGAGTCTGAGTGTAAATATGTATAGTAAGTACTAGCAACCCGGCCCGGCTTCGCACGGGTACAATGTCATAATGTGGTGTCAGTGGAGCGATTTGCGCGACCGCCCACGCCACCCGATCACGGTATCGCGACTGTTTCTTGCTAATTTTAAATCTGTGGTATCATTTAAAATATCAATGATAATTATTTGCTGTAAAGCATTGAACTATTATTACCACGTATAGAGATGCTATCATAAGCAAAGCTTATGTCCCATTTCTTTAGAGTCGACTAAAGGTTTCTTTAGCACTGAAACAATAATTAGTCGTCTAAGCAGACAGTAGAAACACGTAGCGCTATTAGAAAGCTTTTAGGAGTATTTTTCTCGCAAACACCGATATTTTCACGGCGCTTACGCGTTTCGTTCATCGTTTTACAACAACAAGTGTGGCCGGATGGCCTCACTTGAACGGAACATAGTTGTGATGTGTGGCATCTTCTCTTTACGTAGTACTAATGAGGATCTATCTAATGGTTAAAACTGCAAAACCCGTTGCGTGGTTTAGAGTTGACAAACAGACGCGGAAAACGACTTCTTTTTATACTATTTAGAGATGTATTTACAAGTTCTGCTTAGTTTGGGATCAGGTAGCCGTGTGTGAAAAATGTCTCAAGATATTTATTTTTAAAAGTTGATACTTACGATAATATTTGTCAGGTTAGGTAATTGTCTCCCAAAACCAGAATTCTTTTACATACGCTACTTAGGTAATTGTCGTCGGGTCACGAAACTAAGCGTTTTATCTAAATACAATTTGTGTTCTATAAATTCGGAGAAAACAGGCTGTGACAAATGAACAGACAGGAGAGTATCCTACTCGTATACAGCTGTGAGCTTTCATAATGTGCACAAATTAAAAGGAGGGAAACTATGTTGAATTTTATCGACCGTTTTTTAAATTACTTTTTATGTATTTTTAAATTCTTGTTCACTACAGTGATCACCACGTTAACAAAACTATGTAACTTTAATTACTTATTAAACTTAGCGATATATAATATATACAATGCAACAAACTTAATATAATTTAAAAAAAACAAGGCGTCCTCATAAAATGAAAATTGAGGCAAAAATACAGCCCTCAATCGAGATATTATATGTTATTTGACAAATAAACAGGTTTTCTTCCATCACGTTTTACAATAATTGTAGAATTTCTCAATAAAATGCCCTCTTTACCTACCATTTTAGTCATCATCATATCAGCCTAATGATATCCACTGCTGAACATAGGCCTCCCCCATTAACTTCCACTTCGAGCGGTTTTGGGCCGCTTGAATCCAGCAGCGCCCAGTGACTCTGACCAGGTCGCCGGTCCATCTGGTGGGAGGTCGTCCTGCATGGTGTCCCCTTCCAGTTAGTGGTCGCCACTCTAGAAACTTCCATCCCCATCGGTTATCGGTTCTTCAAGCGATGTGGCCTACCCATTATCACATCAACTTACTAACTCTACGAGCTATATACATATTTTTTGTTCTCCTACGAATGTCCTCTTTTCGGATCCTGTTTCGTAGAGAAATTCCAAGCATAGCTCATTCCATAGCTTGCTGAGTGACTCTGAGCTTATTTATGCGGCCAGCAGTGAAAGACCACGTCTATGTTCCGTATGTCATCACTGGTAACACGCATTGATTGAAATCCTTTCGTCTTAAGACTCTGACTCTGAGGTATTCTGGACTTGAAGATATGCCGTAGCTTCCTGAACGCTGTCTAGCCGAGTTGGATTCTTCCGTTGACCTCTTTGTAGAAGTTGAACCTACCTTGTTGGACAATTTGTCCTAGGTAAACATACTCGTCTACAACTTCGAGAGCAGTGTTCCCAATAATCACGGGTATTGGCGGAATATGAATATTAGACATAATTTCTGTCTTGTATATTTTCATCTTGACCTGTTAAGAAACTCTTGAGATCATTGAGCATGATGTTCAAAGCTTTCAGCGATTCCCGCCATTATGACTATTTCGTCGGCAAGTCGAAGGTGAGAGATGTGTTCATCGTTGATGTTGATGCCATAACCCTTCCAGTTCAAGAGCTTGAACACATCCTCCATTGCAGTGGTAAAGGTTCCGGGGAAATTACGTCACCCTGTCTTTCACCCTTCTGCAACTGGATTGATCTCGTACTCTCGTCCTGTACTCGGATTGACATAGTAGCTTTGCTTTACAATCACTTTCAACAATTCGATATAGCGATAGTCGATTTAGCACCGCTGTAGGCTCTGTAATACCACCCATGTCTCAACTGAATTTAAGGCTTTTTCACAGTCATCATACACAGGCATAACGGTTGAATATATGTATTTGATCTACGGTACTAAAGCCTTTACAGAAACCAGCTTTTTCGGGAGGCTAGAAGTCTTCAAACCTAATTAAGCTGTTTTTAAAACTTTAATAACTTCGTCATTTATGGATGGATGGATGGATTTATTGATTTATTGATAATTTAAAAAACATTATGCTCAAAAAGGTTATGTGCATCCTCTGTAGTAAAAAAGTTATCATTTTGTAATGTGAATGATCCTTATTGCAGGCATCTAACTCAAAAAGCTATTTTGACCCATATATTATAAAATTTCCCGCCTCATGCTAAGTCCACCTTAAGGAAGTATTATATAATGGTTTGGAAAAAAAGTTATTCCAATTTTATTACTTTTATCGATATAAAACTGTGCCTGGCTCACTGATTGGCTGAAAAAATTAAGCTATCTCAGCTCCTCACAATACGAGCTGTATCGAGGAATACTGCCGAGAGCCGAGAGGCTTTCGGCCATCAGGCCATTGGCCGTTATGACAATCGACACAATGATAGCCGAGCTCACTACTAGTAATTGTAAATATACGATGGCTGTGAAGCCATCGTATATTTATATTTATATATATATTTATATTTCGTATATTTTCCAACTAATCAGTCCAGTAAGTACTAGAAACTTAGTCAACGTAAGATGTGTAGTATTTTCCTTACTGTTCTAATTTTACTGTGCCATTGTCATTTGACGACTACGCGAGTGGACCACAATAATACAATGAATATAAAAGTTTATCGGCTCGACTCGATAACTACAGATGACTCGATGACCGCAGTAGAGGCAGTCATGCCCGCGCCGACTTCGGGGCACCTACTGTTACCAGTATCAGTCAACCTACCTTTCATACCTTTTCTTTGATCTCAAAATAAACAATATTTAATGAGGTATTATATATCAGGTAACTAACTAAATAGGTAATTGCTCATTAAAAATAATATATATTGCTGATTTTTCATTTCTCATGATTTGATAAAAAAAATAAAGAAAAACATTTTCCGGGATTGAATCATCACCTCCTTCAGTCGGGAGTACATAAATACCCCGCGTCTTAGCCCCCTAGGCTACCCTAACCATACCTTTCATAGACGAAAATAAGAATAAGTCTCTGTCAGTACCACGACATGCCTCGGTGACAATTATCAAAAGCATCAATCATAACAGATTTTATTTTATATATTTTTATTTATAACAAGCAAATAATAGGCTCAATTGCCTTAATTTGACTAGCATGCATTTTCCAGTGCCTTCTAAAGATAATTTGATATGATTTTTTACTAATTTGAGAGGGTTTTATGTATGTGAAAATTCTGAAAAAAAATGACACAGGTCCGTCTAGCAACGCGGATCGCCGCGGAATGCGAGTGAGCGCGAAGCAAAATACGCGAGTTGCAGGACAATAGAGTGCGGTATGATGTTCATGGTGCTCAGATTAATTTAACGTAAGCGACTTTTTTTTAAATCATTATTATGAAAATCTGAATCGCAAATTCAAAAAACTAAATCGGGCGTTTATTTGCTTATGATATGTACTCTATTGATGAAAAAAATTGTATCAAAATACCTTCAGGCGTTGGATATATTTGGGAATTTCTTGATTTTCAGAGGTATGTTTGCCATTTTTTTTTATCGAGGCTTTTAATTGAAATCGTGTTTTCGGCTCGGGCGATGTGTTTGTTATATCCTTAAGTATCATATATTTCAATTTCAATACCGTAGAGCTAGCAGGTTTCATATAATTTGGGCTGCAATGTAGAGACTTTTGCCCATTTCTGCCTCTTAAGTGTATTCCGAACCGGTGGTAAATTCAACTGTATGTACCAATGTAACGTTCATAAGTGCCTTACTAGGGCCTAAACTGAATAAATGACTTTTTGATTTTGATTTTGATTTTTGCATTTATAATGACCTAGCTGTCCCTCACGTTTTCACTCGACTTCCTGGGATAAAAAGAGGCCTATTGCCCACTCCATACCATAGGCTATCTGCTTGTCAAATTTTATCGCGATCGGTAGAGAGGTTTAGTAGTTAAAATTTAATAAACTGATAAACAGTGTTACTTTCTTATCCCTATTTCCCTTGGTCACGCCATAACTTGAGAATGACTTAACCGATTTCATCCATCTATTTTAATGTTTTCTAATACTCTGGAGAAGGTTATTACGGAAAAAAAAATTAAGAAAGTTGCGTAGAAAAATAGAAAATTTAAGAAAACTTAATACTAGGGTATGGTAGGACCCCTCGGGTACGCGGGTGAAACCGCAGGGCATAACTAGCTTATAATATTAGTATGGATTATAAAGTAGGATCATACTATAAGGAAAAAAGTCTTCGCTCTTTCCATACCTATAAACGCTTCTTAGCAATATAATTTCCATTTATACCATTACTTATATTTACCACCCCATGTTTAAGGGTCATCTAATGGTGCAAAAGCGTTATTCCAAGCACTAAAAATAAAAATATCTGCCCTTGACCCTTACGTGTAGTAATGGGTACAGCCAATGTGATTTTATTGCCAATTTGCCACTCGGCGCTCGCCAGTTAGTACTAAGCCTACTTCATACAATAGAGTAGAAACAATGCGGCTGAAGTTTGAAATCAAATAAGGTAAAGCCTGGTTCTGTCAACGCAACCCATTTAGTACAAATGTAAATTAGTTTGTTTTGAATCAAGAGTCCAGGATAAGCATAAATAATTTTGTATGAATTAATTAACCATGGTTACAATGTCATGTTGATTTTGGTGTTTTGGTTTTATAATATAAACAATAGTTTAAGACGAAAAGTTGTATCCAAGATTCCAAGCTGTGTTGACTTTACTTGGTTTACACCAATGGAATTTTCATTTGCTATTAAACTTTATGAAATTCTTGCTAAATGAAGAGAAAAAATAGCTAAATCTACTGAATTTTTTCCATGGGAAATATTAGAAGATAAAGGGAGGTAAACTGTTCATACAGTTCCTGCTCAATTTTCTACAATAATTCTAGATTTATACTAGTGAACTAAAATCTACTACGAAGACAAAAGTGCGACAGATATTTCACATAAAATAGGTACCGCCATCTATATAGAATGCTCCTAATTATATTTTAAGAAAATACATAACCATTTTTCTCGTTGCCGTGACTTACATCAGTGATCGTATTTATTCTTATAAAGAGTTTTCCGCTACCCATTTTCTTACAAGTTGGTCTATCTTGTTATAGACTATAGATGAATTTAAAGGTTCATATGTAAATTTTTCCGATTCTCGTATCTGCCCTTGATACAAAGTTAACTGCCCTGCTGATATCACAGCTAAATTCTCCTTTACTTTATTTCCAGAAGCGACATGGCATGAGCGGTCGGGTGGGCGCGACATGCGGTGCGCGCCGCCCGCGCAACCCGCCACCGTCGCACTCGCACTCTCGCTGCTGCTGCGTCTCGCCAACGCCGGTATGAACACCCCTTTACAAATCCGATTACCTCTCCAATTTTTGACCGAGCTCTCATACGGGTTCACTCTATTGCGGTCGCATAGTAGTTTGATTAATTCTTTTGTAAATGTCACATCGTTGATATACATGTTCACTAATAAAGTTATTAGAATTAATTTGATACTAATTTCAGTTCTAACATGCACAAGTATAAGCTCGTTGTTGGGTGCAAATAATTTTACCTTAATGTAGAATCTTAAGAGGCAGCTGGTTGCTAAACTAAAATAATCTAGCGCCGGAATGAGCATTATGTTTGCCCTTCTGAAATATCGAGCTTGCAGCTGTTCTAAGCTTCGAATTTAAACGCGTCTAAGTTAATTCTTACATGAAATCATTATTAAACGTAAAATGAATCTGTAGATTAATCTGGCGATAAGATGCCTTGAAAGGTGGGAATGGTGGCCAGCGTTGTATGTAAGTCATGTCAAAAGTCATATCGCAATTTGAAATCAAATATTCGACATTTTACTATTATATGGCGACTTTGATGATTAAAATCAATTTTAGTAACTTTAGTTTAGGTCTACAGTTTTGGCCCAAACTAAGAAATAGTTGATAGTCTAGAAGGTCGGAACCCTCTGTGCGCGAGTCAGACTAAGACTTCTTGGTTTTTATTAAAAACTAACCTTAAACTGTTCGTATGAATGTTTTTGTCTTTAAATTTTTTGATCTGGTGCCATTATTACCTTTCTTCATCGCACCGCTTGCCAACGATGCTGAATTCATCTTATAAATATCCTCAAACCAACTAGGTCGTCCACGCAACGAAGAAATCGGACGTTCCGATTACGGATCATTAGGATGTAGAACGAGATTTACATTATGGTTCCCCGTAGTGCTAAGACATGCAAATGTCCACAGGCGGCGTGTCTGTTAGCATTAAATGGACCGTCTGTTTGCTTGTAAATTTGCTGACATAACAAAAGAGACGTGTACGACTATTTAATGGGTTTAGACGCAACAACAAAACAACACGTGTGAGTGCGAGTGATACCCCTGGTGTTGCAAGCGTCCATAGGCTACGGTAACTGCTTACCATCAGGCGGGCCGTATGCTTGTTTGCGACCTAAGTGGTATAAAAAAAAAAAACACGTGTGAAGTTTTGTAGAATTAAAACTACCATACTATCAACTGAGAGATCAGATCCTGAGTCTTGAAGTTTATAGTAATTTATAGCAAAAAGTATAAACACAATTGATTAATTAAGCTTTAAACTTTCTTAGTTGTTTCTTCTTAAACTTTCATTGTATTTAATTTATTAAGATTTATTATAGCACTAAGTAGCTCATAATTGAAACTAATTCAAGATCATAATTTATGTGGCAATATAATAAGGACTTCTTTGGTCATTCATTCCTAAATTAATTATATTTTAATTAGTTTATGAACTTTCACCTGTCTTCATTGATTTAATGTTCTTTTTTTGTATTTTAGGATCTAGTAAAGAATATACATTCAGTCGATCAGCTAACGGCTATTAAAGAATCATTGATGGATCTATAAATGCCATGATTTAAATTTAATAAAATTCCTAGAATACCGACTTACCTAATTATTATATATTTTGCATGTAAATGCCTTTCTTGTATGTATTTTTAATAATGGTAGGTATAATAAACTATAACGAGCGTGTTTCGCCATCCAACTTAATGGTGCGTCCATGCTTGGCGAACCGATCACGAGCCGAGCCACGAACGAGCACACTGTGAGCACGATTCGCGTAGCGTTGACGGGCTTGCGAGCCTCGAACGAGCATTCGTAGCGTGCTCGACTGCGCTCCGCCCGATTGTCAGTTTTTTCACGAACACAGGGATTCGCATCGCGCTCGTTGTAGGCTTGTTGAAGGCTCGTTAAGTACGTCCACGCTCGAAATCGCGAGCAACGAACGAATCCTGTTCGTTCGAGGCTCGGCTCGTGGTCGCTTCGCGTAGCATGGACGCACCATAATAATTTGGCGAGTAGTCATGTATATTTTTATTTTGTACGTATCACTGTGTGTTTTCAATTTACATTACCTACGTAAAATTGGTTTGTATCCGAAATCCGAATGGAATAAAAATTTCAATTTTCCATTTTTTTTAATCACGCCCATAAATATAATGTAAGTATAGAACTTTAAAATTAAAACTATGAATACAGTACCTATTGGAAAATTGAAATGGGAAAGTTTGGATGTTTGTGACTTAATCTTGCATAAGCTAAAAACAGATATAATAAAAGGTACTTAGGTACTTTTAATCTCGGCGACAGAATTGAGTATACATCTATACAAATAAATAGACCACTTAAAAAAAACTAACATAGATTTTTTCTGTCTGTGTCTGTTTGTTCCGACTAATCTCCAAAACGGCTGCACTGATTTTGACGGGACTTTCACTGGCAAATAGCTGATGTTATAAAGAGGAACTTAGGCTACTTTTATTTCAGAAAAAGAATAAGAGGGTGAAACCGCGAGGGTTAGCTAGTCTATAACAAATTTTGGTAAAGATGCGATTTATAGCATCTAAGATACACACAGAACAGATAAATAAGGTTAGAATGGTAATGTGGGCGGGGCAAGCGCGCCACAGTTATGATTCGATAATCATAACTCGACCGATTCGCGGTCAGTGCGCGTCGGATTACATTGGAGAACAGAGCTCTGCTTATAATGCCGTGTTGTGCTATAATAACGTGTAAGACAAAAAAGTCAGACCTCAAGTATAGAGCGAGGAGGTATATCTTTCCATCGGTAAGTCGAAAATAACATTTAATTACAATATTATTAGTAAAAAACATAAAAACATATTGAACACTATGAAATACCAAACATTAACAAAATTATTACAACAAGTTATGAAAAACATACATTGACCGATGTGTACTCGCTCAATCAGCGCAATGACCAAATCCGCTTTCAATACTGCATACATTGCGTCTTCTACACTTCGTCCTTTGCCCTGATTGGCAGTGATGTAAGGCGCAGCATGTTTATCGATAGTGACGTGACCATGTGGTTTGGTTAAATAAAATCATCGATAGAATTCTAGACTATATATAATATAATTACGTTTGACAAAGATAATTTTGGAATTATTTTATATTTAATTAACGATAGTACATTTTTAGTTAGACGTATTTTGAAATTAGATATTATATTAATCATTGAATGAATGTGACCGAATGATATAAATGGACATATAAGACCCCTCCTCATCTACGAGTATTTACTATGATGTATTTAGTATTATAATCTAAGTAAAATGTAATTTGACTAATGCAATAAATTATAAATTGTAGGTTTCCTAAAGAACCTAACGCCAGGGAACAATGGATTGGCGTGACAGGTAGAGGTAACTGGAAGAGCCGATAACTGATGTGGAAGAAAGGTTCTCGAGTGGCGACCACGTACTGGAAAGTGCCGAGCGGGACGACCTCCCACCAGGTGGACCGACGACCTGGGGTCCAATTCTCACTTCCCTCGAACTAGCCTTCGAATCGAACTTGCATTACGAGTTCTATTTCGACCGTAAAATTTCGAGGGGCGGAGTCTATTTTTCGATTCATGTATTCTCGGCACTAATCGAACTAACCTTCGAAATAAGTTCGAGTGTAAGGAGTAAATGTTGCCATTATGATGGATACAAATTGCACGATGCGTTTCATTTCACTTGATAATTGCGTTTTGTTAACGTACGTGATAATATTATATCTTAAACTAGCAGACCCCCGCGGTTTCACCCGCTAAGTTACTCTTTATAACATCAACTATGAACCGGAACAGACAGACAAAAATGTTTAAAAACTCAATCCGATTTTATTCAAAAAAAGTTGAACTCACATAAAAGCTTGGTGCAATGCAAAACTCTTAAAAACTGGAATAGAAGAACATTTAAATCAAAAGCACTAAGGAGTATTGCTATCAACTTCGATGCAAATCACCCCGAAAAATCAAACACGGATATTTTTACTATCAAAACTAAAAACCAATATTATACACTAACAAATAAAACTCAAAGAATCTTATATATTATTATAACAACAAATTAAAAAGAAATTAAATTAACTACACTCAAAATATTCTAATTAAATAGTGAAAATAAACTTCCAAACAAATTATACAGCAATCGCAAATATTCGCTAAGTATAGGTAATCTAAGAGATTTCCAAGGAAACGCAAGGCATAAGGTAAGTTTTTCATTCAAATATGCAAGAACAAAAAGAATTTAAGTTTCGAATTGTACTCCGATTTCAATATTCTTTTATATTTGACATTCCAATTTTAAAAAGTATTGCATTCCACCACGTTTTTTGAATAAAATCGGCTCAGATTACAGAACAAAAGGCAGATAGAGCGCGCGAAACACAGGAGTGAGGCCAAAAAAACCACAAAGTTTATTTAAACGAAAGTGTTTTTCGTTAAATAAAGTTTTTTAAACAAAGCAAATACAAATTCAAAAGCGAATACCAGGCCCCTATTTCACCAAGCTGATTGGTGATAGGTGATATGTGACAATTTACAGGTGACAGGTTTTAGGCGACAATTCTACAAATTCGCATTAGATTACTAAGGAAATGCGAAAAGTTGTCAAAAAAATCGTTTTATTGCTTGATATAATGTTTAGATTTAAACACAACATACACAACATATTTGTAGATTTGTCGAAAATAATTGACATGGGGCAAGATCTGTGTCGGCTTCCTCTACTACAATTGTCTTGTTTTTGTTGTGATCATTTCAAATTGGCGAAAGCAGTAAATAGGTAGGTAGTGGTGGCGATAATAGTTTCAATGAGTTCTCAAACTATAAAGAACGAACATTTAAAGAAAATCAGATTACCTAGCTAATCTTTTTTATTAATTTATCTTTTTGGTTATCCATGATAAATATGATAATTATTATATTTAATTTGAAACGCTTGTAGTAAATGCCATGTAATTATTTATGTATTTATTTAATAGTGTAATTTAATTCAAATTAAAAATATGTTAGAGAATAGCCCGTTAAAAATAAAATAAAAACAACAAAACAACTATGTAGCAGCAAAAAATATATAAGTATGTGTGGAAATTGGTGATCTTATGGCCGATTTCTATAAGTTATGGACCGTTATCGGTTAAAATTAAGACTCTTATATCTTTACTGATAATGAAGCAAATACATCAAAGCATTGCATAGCAGACCCTCCCATATGGAAGTAGCAATCACATGTAAAATTAGCTTACAAAATGATCTATATGCCCAGTTTGGCAATAAAAAATCTACCATTGGTAAGCAAAACAATTCGTTTTTGTTCATAGAAACCGGGCATTAGTTAGCCCTACGAACGGCGAGACGTGAGAATTGTAATTTTTCAATGCATAACGCCTGTCATCAGCCGACATACCGTTGGATTTTGTTGACATATGGTAGAGGTTTATGATACAATAATTATCGTGACATATCGGCAATTGCCATATTTTCATGACAATTGTCGCACCTGTCCGTCTGGTGAAATAGGGTCCAGGTATGTGTTTTACAATTTGTATTTGCCTCACTCCCGTGTTCCGGGCGCCCCATCTGCCTTATTCTGTAATCTGTGGAATTCGGATTGAGTTTTCAAACGTGTGTCAAAATAAAATGTAATTTAAATCAATAAAAGTACTAAGGAGTATTGATATCAACGTCGATGCAAATCACCCCTAAAATAACTTTCTACCCCTTTTTGACCCCGTTAGGCGATGAGTTTCAATAAAATACGAAACACGTCTTCCATCAATTCTGTTAAGGAATGTTTATGCAAAATTTGAAGTAGATCGGACCAAGGAATCACGTTGTCCCATACAAACTTTGCCCCCGTTTTTCACCCCCTTAGGGGTAGAATTTCAAAAAATCCTTTCTTATCGGATGCCTACGTCATACAAAGAACATACCCTCCAAGTTTCAGGTCTCTACGATCAGCGGTTTAGGCTGTGCGTTGATTGTCAGTCAGTCATTCAGGACAAAGCATTTTATATGTATAGATTACTCTCTTAGGGGTGGAATTACCAAAAATCCTTCCTTAGTCGATTCCTATACCGTATAATAATACATTTAGTGAAGTTTACTTTGAAATTGAAGGACTTGATTACACAACTTCATCCCCCTTTTCCTCCCTTCGATAGTGGAATTATCATAAACGCTGAGATAACTATACATTAATTTTCAATCGTCAGCCTAAACACAAAATTTGAAGATCCTAACTTCAAAACTGACGAACTTGCATACAAACTTTCATCCCTTATTTTACCCCCTTAGGGGTGGAATTTCCAAAAATCCTTCCTTAGTGGATGCCTACACCGTATAATAAATACATTTAGTGAAGTTTACTTTGAAATTGAAGGACTTGCATACACAACTTCATCTCCCTTTTCCTCCTTTCGGTGGTGGAATTATCACAAACGCTGAGATAACTATATATTAATTTTCAATCGTCAGCCTAAACATAAAATTTAAAGATCCTAACTTCAAAACTGACGAACTTGCATACAAACTTTCATCCCTTATTTTACCCCCTTAGGGGTGTAATTTCCAAAAATCCTTCCTTAGTGGATGCCTAGACCGTATAATAATACATTTAGTGATGTTTACTTTGAAATTGAAGGACTTGCATACCCAACTTCATCCCCCTTTTCCTCCCTTCGGTGGTGGAATTATCACAAACGCTGAGATAACTACACATTAATTTTCAATCGTCAGCCTAAACACAAAATTTTAAGATCCAAACTTCAAAACTGACGGACTTGCATACAAACTGTCATCCCCTATTTTACCCTCTTAGGGGTGGAATTTCGAAAAATCCTTCCTTAGTGGATGCCTCCACTGTATAAGGTATCTTTGTGCAAAATTTCAAGTCTCTAGGTCCAGCGGTTTGGGCTGTGGGCTGATATATCAACAATCAGTTTATCATTTTATATATATTAAGACTAGCTTTTTAGCCCGCGACTTCGTCCGCGTAGATTATTTCTATTTTCTAGATATGAATCATTGTAACAATATAGAGCTTTGTTCATGGCTATTGTCCGCCAATACGTGTGATATTGACAAATGTTCAGGTAGATTAAGAGCTCATATGCGAGGATGCCACATAAAACTGAAACAGTCCTGCCGCAAATCAACTCTAGCAAATTTCAGAGTTTTTCCCTGTGACTACAAACCTTAATTAGGAACTGTTATCTTTTAAATTCAAACGGAAGGTGAGTTCAATGGTATACGCGGCAAGAAGACTGTTTCTCCTCTGGCAGAACCAGTAAATATTTTGACCTCAATAACATTGCGGCGGAGAGCTGTTACTTGTAGTCTAGTTCCACAGCACAATTTTGGAGGCCTTATCTCTTTCCCTCATGTCTGAGGATCGTGGTCAACATCGGGTTTGCTTCTAGAGCGAATGATCTGCCTCCACTGGTTTCTGTAAAACTTGGAGTACGATGAGTCTTTTACTTGATCGGACCATCTTGTTGGTGAACGACCACGTAGTTGTTTTCCTTCCGTGTTCCCAACTATGATCAGATTTCCAAACTTTCATCGCCTTTGCGCACCATGTGAAATACGAAAAAATACGTTGGTGGCATATGGTGGACAATCGTATTTTAATTTGGAGCTGTGATAGGATTGATGCATTGTTGCGTTTAGCGGTCCAAGGTATTTCCAACATCCGTCGCCAGCACCATATCTCGAATGCATCAATCCTTTTTCTTTCTCGGGCCAGTTTAGTCCACGCTTCCACTCCATACATGAAAATGAGGAATACCAATGCTCGTATTAACCGGATTTTTGTTTTAATACCGATTCCTCTCTTTTTCCTGATGTTATTTAGGCGAGTCATTTCAATACGCCAATACCATAAGCCGAAATAATAAATTATAAAATTTTCACTCCGAAAATAAAGAACTTCATATACTAAATTTAATCCCCCTTTTCACTCCTTAAGGGGTTCAAATTCCAACAACACCGATATTCGTGGCGTAAGTTTATAACCATAAGCTTAAATAATAAATTTTGTATACTTCCATACACAACTTCATCCCCCTTTTCCTCCCTTCGGTGGTGGAATTATTACAAACGCTGAGATAACTATATAATAGGTCTTTACCTATGAAATTGCCGTTCTGCAGTAACGGCCATTTCAAATCAAAATAATTTTTGTTTGGCTAAGAATTCTAATTTCAAATTAATTTTATTTTAAAAACATGGAATTCTTTTTCCAAAAGTAGTCATTTGTTTATTGATTAGTGTTACATTTTCATCGCATTTCAATCTTTTTCGTCATCATGGATACGTTAAAAATTCGAGTAATTATGGAATATGAGTACCGTCCTGGCAGCAACGCGGCACAAGCGGCACGCAACATCAATGACGTTTACGGAGCTAACACTACAAACCAACGCACCACCTGTTATTGGTTTGCTCGCTTCCGTTCTGGGAATTTCGACCTGAAAAATGAAGCTCGCGGTCGTCCGAAGACTTTGGTCGACAATGACGAATTAAAGGCGATTGTGAAAGCTGATGATACACAATCGACGGCTGAATTAGCAGCAGCTTTCGACGTTAGCGTCAAAACAATATTGGTCTATTTGCGTCAAATTGGCAAGGTAAAAAAGCTTGACAAATGGGTGCCCCACGAACTCAATGATCGCCAGCGCGAAGTACGCATCGAAACGTGCCTTGCACTGCTCAACAGACACACAAATGAAGGAATTCTGAACCGCAGGTATTACTTCGATTAATACAAATCCCAAAAAATACATGAAAAAAAAATCGTTTAACTTTTTTCATACAAAACGGAAAATGGTGAAACTGCGAATTTGGACTGTAATCTAGGATGGAAAATATGTCAGCGAATCGGAGAGAGGATAAAAGGTAGGATTGTGCACGCCTACCTTTCTGGTGTACGTTGCGGGTCTCTGCGATCGTAGAATTTCTTTCTGTTAGGTATTTCCAGGTATTTCGTAATTTTCTGTATTTTATTTTCTTTTGATAGCGACTGCGACTTTTCTCTTCCAATTTTTCTTCTTGAATGTCAATATTCAAAATGTTATTTCTTCATCGGCGTTCAGCGCTATCTGCAGCCAGTCCTATGGCGCGGCTAGCGGGCGCGTCGAGGGCAACGCGCATATGCAGGTAGGCGTGCGTGCGATAAGGAGAAAGGATAGGGAAGGAAAAAGGATTGACCGCCGACATATATGAAATTTTGAAAAAGAGTTCGGATATGGCGGAACCATTTCCCCCCGGCCTTAAAGGGTTACCTTTAAAAATTTAGAAATATTAATGAAAATGCGGATACTGAACCTATTTAGAAATATAATTTTTAAATTAAGATAATTTGAGCAGGTATAAGTATTAAACACTAGTCAATCATTGGCTTGGCAATGGACACAATCGCACCACTGGGCGTACAAAGCTCCCTTTACTCGTCCTAACGGTGACTACACGCGTCGTACCATCCTTCGAGGGGTGGATAGCTTCGACTACACCGAGAGGCCATGAAAGAGGCGGCGCGTTGTCTACAATAATAACCACCACTGATCCTAGCTGAATCGGAGTGGATGGGATGGTCCACTTGGCACGGGCTTGCAATTTATGCAAATACTCGACTCTCCATCGCCGCCAGAATGACTGGACTAATCTATCTAATAGCGAATGTCTCTCTAGCAAGTTACCTGACTCTATGTGAGAGGCGGGTAGCGAAAAAAGAGGTGCGGTATGTAGAAAATGAGCCGGCGTAAGAGCAGACGGCTCTGCGGGATCGCTACTCAAAGCAGTGAGTGGACGCGAATTAAGAAGTGCCTCAACTTGAATAAGAACTGTCAAAAGCTCTTCATAAGAGAGTATCTGTTGTCCTATAACTTTAAATAAATGAGACTTAACTACCTTAACCATAGACTCCCAGCATCCACCCCAGTGAGGACTGGCAGGCGGTATTTGCTTGAAATCTATGCGGCTTTCAGAAAGCTCAAGCTCGAGACGCGGTCGATACTCATCTAGAAACTTGTAAAGATCTCGCAAGTATGATCGACAACCTACGAAATTTGTGCCGTTGTCAGTGTAGAGACACTGAACCGGACCGCGGCGGGAAAGAAAGCGTTTGAGTGCAGCGAGAAAATTGACAGTACTCAACTCCGTGGCTATTTCAATATGTATACAGCGTGTTGTAAGGCAAGTAAAAATACAAAGCCATGCCTTGCGGCTTTTAACTCCTCTACCACGAACTGGCGTGTATTGTAGAGGTCCTGCGTAATCACAGCCTGTATGTGAAAACGGTTTGATAACCTGGTTCACTCGGTAAGCAGGCAGATCCGCCATCATAGGAAAAGATGGCTGCGGTTTTGCTCTAAAGCAAGTATTACACTTGTGTATGCGGTGGCGAATAACTCGCCGCGCGGAGAGTATCCAATAACGATGCCTGAGTAAGGACATCAGCAGTTCGGGTCCGGCATGTAAATGCTTCCTATGATAATAATCGATAATTATATCAACCACGTGATCGTGTCTCGGTAGAACACGCGGGTATCTTTGAGAAAAATCTAAATTAGCATTCGATAGCCGTCCACCGACGCGAATAATACCGTCTTTATCCAAAAACGGTTTTAACCTTTGCATAGCGGGTGAACAATTTTTATTATTGTTTAAGTTATGTATATCGCGACTAAAGTGAATATATTGCAAAGCCTTTATGACTTCTTTTTCTGCAAAATCTAAATCGGAACAAGTCACGATATGGTTGCGGGGTAAAAATTTTAAATATCTTAAAACGAATACAACAATTCGTAAAAGCTTCGACCATGAAGATATACGTTGAGCGAGTGTATAAATTGGCGATTCAGTTGCGGTTGTAGTTACAGTATGTACAAGCGGCTTTAGATCTGGCATTTCATTATTATCGCCAAGATCAAACTCTGCGATAGGCCACTCTGCTGGATCTTTAGAAACCCACGGTGGGCCTGAAAACCATAGCGGATGATTGATGAGCATCGCTGGAGAGAGGCCACGCGATAGGCAGTCAGCAGGGTTTTCAATTCCTACTACGTGATGAAAACTACCGACAGGAATATTATCAACAACCTTGGCAATGCGATTAGCAACGAACGTTTGCCAACGGTGCGGCGAAGAGTTTATCCAACATAAGACGACTTTAGAGTCAGTAAAAGCAAATATATTAGTGATTTTATACCGCGGTTCAAAATTATCAAGTACCTTACGCATCAACTTTGATAGAAGAAGAACAGCACACAGCTCTAACCTAGCGATAGTAATAGTTTTAAGCGGCGCAACTTTGGACTTAGAGCATACTAGCCTAACCGTTCTAGTATTCCCAACGATGACCTGAAGGTATATTACACATCCGTAAGCGCGTTCACTTGCATCAGCAAAACCTATAAGATTAGCTACGCAACCCTGAACAACCCCTAGATGTCGCGGTATGCGTATGTCGTTGAGCGAAGGCAATTCATTGCAAAATTGTAACCAAAGTTTCACGATACTTTGAGGAGGCGTGTCATCCCAATCACATTTCAATAACCAAAGCTCTTGAATAAGTAACTTGGCATATAATATAACGGGAGCCACTAAACCCAAATTATCCCATAAGCGTGCGACGACTGATAAAATAATTCGTTTACTGCATCCTGACTCAGGTGTGACAACCCTAAATTTATAGACATCATCAGCCCTATCCCAATGCATACCTAATATTTTTGCGGTGCAGCACCTCTATCAATCTCAAGATCAAAAGAAGCTCGATGTGATGCGGGAATGTTGCGCAGAACAGCGACCGAGTTACTAGTCCACTTCACCAGGTCAAATTGACCACACTTAAACATGTCAATCAGCTCGATACAGGCAGCTACAGCGACGGCTTCATCATTCTGTGATGAGTCATCCGCCATTATACTGAAGCATACATCATCCATATACGTCGAATTGGATGCAATCGCAGCAGCTATGGGAAACTTATGCCTTTCATCGGCGATGAGCTGATGAACGACACGAACGGCATGAAAAACACTCGACTTCATTCCAAAGCAAACTCTATTAAATTGAAAGACCGATATAGGATCTTCAGGATGAAATCTAAAAAGAATTCGTTGAAACCTGCGATCTGATTCCTGCATACCAATCTGCAAAAACATCTGACGACAGTCGGCAGAAATCGCTATATTAAAAAGGCGAAAGTTCAAAAGTATGGCATACAAATCACCCTGTATATTAGGGCCTGTATGTAACACCTCATTCAGAGACAACCCTGTGCTAGTCTTACAACTGGCGTCTAAAACCATACGTACTTTGGTAGTCGTCCTATCTTCACGTTGCACGCAGTGATGCGGGACGAAATAGGATGCGGTGGAATCGCGAGCGATATTATTAAAAGGTCCTATTTCACTGATATAACCTTTATCGAGATATTCACGAATGATATCGCTATATGCGGCGCGCAATGTATTTGACGACTCCAACTTGCGTTCTACGCACAGAAAGCGTCTATGTGCGGTAGAGTATGAATCTCCTAACTTGTAGACATCGTCACTAAACGGCAAAGCAACAGTGTATCTACCACTAGAATCACGTGTAGTGGTAACGCGAAAATGATTCTCACACTCAATATCATCTTGACTGTGTGCGGGCGGAGCGGTAACCTCCTCGAGTTCCCAAAACTTCTTGAGAAGGTGGTCCAATGAATGTTGGACGACAGCACAACATGCCGATGTCATTTTAATATTATTCGGTAATAATACGGGAGCAGAACCCATAATAATATAACCTAAGACGGTTTTGATAGCGGGCGGTATTCCATTCACCTTGCTATGTACCTTACCCGGTAGCAACAAGTGCGGAAACAATGATGCACCAAGAAGTACGTGCACCTCAGCGGGCGTAGCGAACGTATTGTCCGCGAGCGGGAGTGAAGTCATGTGCGCGAACGCTGACTCATCCACGGGAACCGACGGCAGGTTATCCGTGATGCGGTCGACAACATATGCCGATACGTTAAAATTAACGTTATTAGAAAAACGCGAAAATATTTTAAAATCAGTGGAACCTCTAATAGGTTTTTCAGAACCACCGAAACCACGCACTATTATTTGCATATTTTTATTATAATTCAAACCTAAACGCACGCAACATTCGTGTGTTATGAAATTGCTCTGAGATCCCGAGTCTAATAAACATTTTACTAAGTGTGCCTGTCCCATTTGATCATAAATAACAACTTGCGCGGTTGACAGCAATATCGTTGTTAGTTGCATACATTGTGCGTTGTGACCATCACTACTCACGGATACCGGAATTGACGCAGCAATAGATGTATGCAAAGATGATACGTTCGTGTCGCATGTGACGGGCGACGGCGGAACTCGCGGTAGAGCAGCACTAGCAGACTGTGCGCTCGATGCGGGTTCGATTCCAGACGCAACAATCATTCCACTAGTGTTGGTTTGCGATGCGGTCTGGTTATTGTCATTATTAAAATGCAGTAAAGAATGATGTTTTTGATTGCAACTGCGGCATTTAAAATTGAATTACAATCGCGGGATCTATGTTTTAAACTTAAACAATTAATGCATGCGTTATGTTCTTTAATACATTTGAACCGTGCGGATGGAGTAGAGTCCATGAACTTAGGACACTTGTAAAAATGATCATGTACGATATTATCACACATACATTTTTTCTGAGAAGCAGATACTGCTAAATAAGATTGCGGGTTTGGTACATGAGTTCGCGGCTTATTCGTATTTCGTGAAGAACTAATAGTACTCGTACTCGTGGTCGGTTTCATACTTTGGTAAATCCTAAACTGTCCTCTAATAAAATCTGTCAGCTGAACGAAAGTAGGCATCTTCTCTTCGCGATACTGTGATTCAAATGCTCGGATCGTTTCTTCATCTAACTTCTTCAAAGCGATATGCAACATCATGAAGTCGGACAAATTATCAAGCTTCAGGTTTTTAAGTGCGCTCGCTGCGGTGGCAAATTGATCCATAAATATTTGAAACTTAGATGAAGAAGCGGGACCGCTCAACTTTAGATTATACATCTGATCTAAGTAAGTAGATGCGAGAGTACGCGTATCTTGATACCTATCAATGACACATTTTAATATTGCGTCATAATTTTCGGCACACGGCGCGATACCAGCGAACACTGCTTTGGCCTTACTTGAGAGCTTCCCTACTAAATAGTACAACCTCTCAGCGTCCGTCAGCAATGGATTGTCGTGTATCATAGACTTAAAGCTTGAGTAAAATAAAGGCCAATTTCGAATGTCCCCATCGAATGTCATAATTTCGATCGGCGGTAAGGATGGCTTCTTACATTTTAAACCTAAACGATCAGTTGACCCCTTCTGATCCTTCTGATCATGATCAGAGTCCACACTCGAAGGTTTGGGTTCGATACGCTTTAGTACACGCTTGATACGACAGTATAAATCTTCAAACGAGTTTAAAGATTTAAAGTTAGGTTTACTAGTAGGATCACATTTGAGTAGAGTGCGATTGTATTCATTTACTAACTCCCTAAATTCCAAACGAATGTCATCGATAGTTTCGACAGAACTCAGGAAATTTTCCATACATTCCTCACTATTGTCGATTGTTTTTGAACTATCATATACTATTTGAACATACTCGAAAAGGGTATCTCGTTTAGTTTCTAATAAAATTAATTCATTATTTGTTTTAGAAACTGAACTCTCCGTATCCCCTTTCTTAGGCATATTGACGGAGTAGTTGAACACAAAATTATGAAATAAACGAAACGGGATAGAATATTATATTTCTACTAATAGAAAATAGCAGTTTTATGTAGGTTAGGTATCCTAAATTGAAGTAAGCGGTTTTATATAAGTATTATATTTACGACAAAATAGGTAGGTAACCTCAATAAGGTACGGTTGAGAAGAAACTAGGAAGTTGCTAGAAAATCTAGACTGAAAAAATATGCGAGTATCTAGACGAATCTAGAACGAACAGCGGGTGTATCTAGAATAATCTATAACAAACAGCGGGTGTATCTAGACGAATCTAGAACGAACAGCGGGGCTAGGTATTTAGACGAATCTAAACCTATATATGGATGATCCCTAAGGATATGAAAAATGAGAATCCGGGTAGACGGACCAAAAATGGTGAAACTGCGAATTTGGACTGTAATCTAGGATGGAAAATATGTCAGCGAATCGGAGAGAGGATAAAAGGTAGGATTGTGCACGCCTACCTTTCTGGTGTACGTTGCGGGTCTCTGCGATCGTAGAATTTCTTTCTGTTAGGTATTTCCAGGTATTTCGTAATTTTCTGTATTTTATTTTCTTTTGATAGCGACTGCGACTTTTCTCTTCCAATTTTTCTTCTTGAATGTCAATATTCAAAATGTTATTTCTTCATCGGCGTTCAGCGCTATCTGCAGCCAGTCCTATGGCGCGGCTAGCGGGCGCGTCGAGGGCAACGCGCATATGCAGGTAGGCGTGCGTGCGATAAGGAGAAAGGATAGGGAAGGAAAAAGGATTGACCGCCGACATATATGAAATTTTGAAAAAGAGTTCGGATATGGCGGAACCAGCAATTTCGTAGGTAAAGATCTAATATTAATTTTCAATCGTCAGGTTTGGGCTGTACGTTGATATATCAACAATCAGTTTATCATTTTATATATTAAGATTATTATTAAGATTATCCTCTTAGGGGTGGAATTACCAAAAATCCTTCCGTAGTGGATGCCTACACCGTATAATAATACATTTAGTGAAGTTTACTTTGAAATTGAAGGACTTGCATACACAACTTCATCCCCCTTTTCCTCCCTTCGATGGTGGAATTATCACAAACGCTGAGATAACTATATATTAATTTTCAATCGTCAGCCTAAACACAAAATTTGAAGATCCTAACTTCAAAACTGACGAACTCGCATACAAACTTTCATCCCTTATTTTACCCTGTTAGGGGTGGAGTTTCCAAAAATCCTTCCTTAGTGGATGCCTACACCGTATAATAATACATTCAGTGAAGTTTACTTTGAAATTGAAGGACTTGCATACACAACTTCATCCCCCTTTTCCTCCCTTCGGTGGTGGAATTATTACAAACGCTGAGATAACTATATATTAATTTTCAATCGTCAGCCTAAACACAAAATTTGAAGATCCTAACTTCAAAACTGACGGACTTGCATACAAACTTTCATCCCTTATTTTACCCTGTTAGGGGTGGAATTTCCAAAAATCCTTCCTTAGTGGATGCCTACACCGTATAATAATACATTTAGTGAAGTTTACTTTGAAATTGAAGGACTTGCATACCCAACTTCATCACCCTTTTCCTCCCTTCGGTGGTGGAATTATCACAAACGCTGAGATAACTACACATTAATTTTCAATCGTCAGCCTAAACACAAAATTTAAAGATCCTAACTTCAAAACTGACGGACTTGCATACAAACTGTCATCCCCTATTTTACCCTCTTAGGGGTGGAATTTCCAAAAATCCTTCCTTAGTGGATGCCTCCACTGTATAAGGTATCTTTGTGCAAAATTTCAAATCTCTAGGTCCAGCGGTTTGGGCTGTGGGCTGATATATCAACAATCAGTTTATCATTTTATATATTAAGATTAAAATTTAAAAGATTTTAATGAATATTTTAATAAAATATTTAAAACAACGTTTTACTCTTATTATATCCTAATATATCCGGAATTCATAAGTTAATCAATTTTATATAATAATTATAAATGAATATGACAAAATATTTTCTGTGAGTAACGGAAATCCTTAGGCTTATCTGTCATTACGTTTCCAAATGACAACCTAACTGTTTGACGTTTGATAGTTCGCATTCGAAATACGTTTCGAACGGTCCCGACCAGTCGAAGTAGTTCGAGCGCTAGCCCTCGAAAAATAAGAGAAAATGGCGGCTTTGAAATTCTCAGAATAGCCTAACTTGATTTTCACTCGAAAAAAGTACGAATTCGAACTTTATTTGGAACAAGTGATTAATTCGAGTGAATGAGAATTGGCTCCCTGGTCAGATCTACTATCCGATTCAGTTCTACACATTGTGGTACACTTTACGAAAAAACGATCACACCTCTACAGATGATGCACAATCAAGAATTGAAAGTATAGGATCAAATCTATATTTGAAATTTAGCATAGGTAATTAAAATGTTTGTCTAGATGATAAGACTTACCATATACATTGAGCTATAGTGATAATAGCTCAATAACCATATATGGTTTTCCGGGGTGTGATGATGAAGTACGAGGGCATGCGCTGGATGGGGTTGTTGGAATTGTCGTGAGATGAACTTTGACCACATGTGGTATCCCTGGTCTGATGATGGAGTAGAATGGTAGGTATTTAAACTGTATAACGGAGCAACTTATCCTAGCCGTGTTTGGGGTTGTTGGAATTGTCCTGAGAACAGCTTTGACCATATATGGTTTTCGGGCTCTGATGATAGAGTAGGAGGGTAGGTAATGGAACTCCATAGTGCAGCAACGTATCCTAGCCATGTTTGGGGTTGTTGGAATTGTCGTGAGATGAACTTTGGCCATATATTGTATTCAGGGTCTGATGATGGAGTTGGAGTGTGGGTAAGCACTGAAACTCCATAGTGGAACGACGTATCCTTATCCTAACCATATTTGGGCTTATTGAAATTAAAATATTAAACATACTTACAAAAAAATCTTACGAGCCCTTACAAAGCTGCGCTTTTAGCTAGTATATAGTAAAAAAATAAAATAAAATAATTTCTTAATATTAATTTCATGTTACATTTTTCCCCACGCATTCATCAGATAATTTATCGATAAAAATATCGACTTTATCAAGCAAATCAAATCTGTCAAATTTCGCTTCATAATTTTAACAGCTCACGCCTATGAAGTATTTCTTCGGTAATTACCTACTAACGATAATGTCGTTCTTCATTGACGGGTCCCACCCACTTAGTGAAGTGCCACGCACAACGAACAACCAGACTATCAATAATCAGTTTAGAAATAAAACAAATCGAACATTAGAAGTTAAGATTTAGTTAACTATATAATTTGTTGTAAAAATTTTCGTTATTTGCGCACTATAATATAATATATTATATATCTATCACGCAGTTATCCGTAAAAAAACCACTACATACCCTAATAGTTTTATTAGTTTTTAATTGTCACAAATTGATTATTGCCGGTCCAAAAAATCATTATGCTGAATAATATTTAAGGCGATGATAGCTCAGTGGTAGTGACGTCGGATACCGAGATGAAGGTCCCGGGTTCGAATCCTACAATGAGCTTGAGCTTTCGGTGAAGGAAAACATCGTGAGGAAACCATAGCACGGTGGTAGGGTACTTTGTAGTACCCGCCTGGCTGGCTACCACCCTCAAGTTGAAAATCTGTCGCCAAGCACCTTTCGGTGTGTTCCGATAGCTGCACTTGAGAGCCAGTTCCTTCTAGGCTTTGTGTGCTTACCACCTTCGGCCGCATCATCACTTACCATGGTGAGATTGCGGTCAAACACAGGCCTATAAACAGTAAAAAAAAAAAAAAAAAAAAAATAATATAATTAATTCAATAGAAAAAGATATGTTAGTTTTGTGTAATCCGTACAGCATAACCATGCAACTATCGATTCCAAGTTCTATGAGAATAATAATTGATAATCGAACCGATTCATTAACGATTATACACTACCCATCCCTACCGTAAGTTGTCAACATTTTTGACAGGTGTATGCATTTTTGCGTGTGTGAGTGTCTATGCCCACGGTAGCTTAGTGCTAGTGGGCGAACGAATATCTGCCCTGAGATTTATGTGTGCGTGATTTGGATGTGTGCGAAATATTTGTAAAAATATGATTGCGTATGTGTAGAAATTAAAATAGTGGGGGTCAAGCGGCGACACTGGTCCTAGTACAAAATTGGAGCGAGGGCCTTTCCAACCTTATTTATCTATTCCGTGAAGATACACCCCGGTAGCCACA
>CATOBL010000029.1:0-26179 GCA_951394255.1 Polyploca ridens
TGCATGCGTGATGCTTCATGTGTTACAAGCTCGTATGGGTACGGTAACCGCTTATCATCAGGCGGGCCGTATGCTTGTTTACCGATTTTGTCGACTAAAAAAAAAACATTACCCGCATTTATACATTGTAAAGATACCCCAAAATACGGACAAAAAGATCAGCAGTAATCATCATCAAAGTAATCATACTGCAGGTCATACGCCTCTCCAAGTTTCTTACCATCCGCATCGAGCCAAGACAGGCAACCCATAATAATAGAGGGTGAGGTAAGAGACAATCTCTTGAAGAATAATAGTTGAAAATGACTCCAGTGGCAAGCATTAAATAACAGTTCCAAATCCCTCCATAATGGCGCAAGAGTAGCTATAGAGTACAGAGTATGAAATGAGTTTAGCCGTTTTTGACGAAGTAAAGTACGCTGTGTGCAGTATGAGGCACGAGTGGTGAGCTCAGATAGGCAGTAGTGGGGGCAAGCTCGCGCATGTACACTTTTGGCCAAATCACAGTAGCCAAATGACACGCGAGAATCCAATAGACGACGAGCATCGACTGACTAACCAATCGTGTGCAGCTCGGCGCTCCCCCCTTCTTCATTCCGCCAAACAGACCGAAAAATTAACTACTGCGCAGTTTTCAATCTGTGCTCACGACTCGTGCCCCTTACTATACAGTGCTGCCAGATAAAGCAGATTTTTCGAGAATCCAATAGACGACGAGCATCGACTAACTAACCAATCGTGTGCAGCTCGGCGCTCCCCCCTTCTTCATTCCGCCAAACAGACCGAAAAATTAACTACTGCGCAGTTTTCAATCTGTGCTCACGACTCGTGCCCCTTACTATACAGTGCTGCCAGATAAAGCAGATTTTTCCCGCAGACTTCAAAACAGTAGATGGGTATGAAAAACGGTAGATCTCCTGTAACTACAGTGTATCTGGCAACTCTGTACTGCTATCTTCATTTCATACCCTGTTGCTACTATAGCGTCACCCACCAATTTAACGAATTTTAAAGGAAATTATTTAATATTGTCGGACTCATGGGTATCCCACGCTACGCTCGACCGTCCACAGACGTGCCCAACCCACTGCCGTAGCTTACTAATTAGTTAAGCTCTCTCTATTACTTAAGGTCTTTCACGGATGACCTTATTGTAGTTTTCATCCTTCAGGTTACCTACCTAAGCATAAAGGACTTATGCTTAGGTAGGTAACCTCTTTATATTCTTTAGCAAACTGAGCGAATATAAATCATTGGATCAGTCTGACCATCAGTATTCATGTGGCAAAGAACGGTGTGTTCTTTGCGTGGTGTCTATATGTGGTCTAATAAATAAACCAATATTTAGGACACATTTTTAGGGTACATTCCGAAATGGATAATATCGATCACAGCGATCACAGCAATAATTTGCGTACCGAATTAGATATCACGCTTATGACAGCTGAGAACTATCAACAATTCGGAACGCCCGTTATCGCGCTCACAGTATTCAAAACAGAACATTATCTTTTATAAGTTGACTCGCAGAAAGGAATATCTGCTTTTTTATATTTTTCTCTCATAAAATCATAAAAAGTATCTTTGCCAAATAGAAAACCAAGAATCTTATTAGATTTTTGCCGTCACTTTTGACAGCGCTCACGGTGATATCAGTTTAGGGCATGGTCGGTGTGAGCGCAAGATGGCGGATGTCATGACGTCATCTATGACGTTTCACGGGACATCGTTAACTGTCATTATTCAATTCGGTACGGGTTTAAGCACGCTCAAATCGATTACATCGATTACAGCGGTAATTCGGAATGCAGCCTTAGACTAGCGCAGTATCAAAAGAGCATTAGAACAATGATACCAAGATCAGTTATAAAGCTTACCTAGAATGTACCAAAACAGCTAATACATTTTCGTTCACCAAAATAAGTATCTGGTTCTGCTATTGTTGGTCAATTGATTCGGCGTCAGAACGGCGGTCGAAGATTCATAGAAACACGCTCATACAAACTAAACTAAAGGAATGAACGAGCCCACTGTATTCCTAATCTGAGGTACCGATTCTTTTCCAAGTGTTAGCTCATCTGATCCTAAAACTACATAGAAAAGCCTCACCTTAGTAAAATCTTCGTCAGGCCACGGCAGTCCATTGTACATGACATCAGGAGATACCAGTTCCACCAACAATAAGGACACAGCTGTCGCACCTTCCACAACACCACTGTTGCCGTCCTGTTTGATACAACAAGTAGGATCACATTTATTACTATAATATAACAGTGACGATTTCAAAGCCCAAAAATTTTGGAACAATTTCTTCTGCAAATGGTTAGAATCATTTTTAAAAGTCATTTAAACACAATGTCATATATCTTGCGACTTTCTCGGCCACGCGTTGAATTAACGTCCTCCGTCAATTATCCCAAACCTTATGTATCTTAAGTCTATTTTTATTTGTTACGAAGCATCACTTATAAAGGTATTTTGTTTAGTTGACCTTTATGTGGTTGCAGGTGAAAAGACACCCTAGGAGAAGATAAAAACTAACAAATAACTTACCATACATGACATCAAAGCGCCCATAAGAAGTTCATTGTTGGTAGTAAATATAGGCGGTATATCGTTAGCACTAAGGTCGTTTTGCTTCCTCACGCCTTTACCAATGATGCCGGCGTGAAACACTGAAGTGTGACTCTGTGTGAGCTGTGTTATTGGTCCCTGGGAGAAATAATATTAGCGACCATGTATTCTTATTAAAGGATTTGAATTCAGCCAAAACAACACGTGATTTATGGAAGCTTTACCTCCGTTGGAGGATATTATACAAATAAATCCATCCGACACATACAAGGATGACAAATAGAGGAGTATCACACTAACAATGAATTTCGAAAATATCATGGGCCACTTCTCTAGTTTTCCCTTTGAGTTACTGAGTAGCAAAATCTCTTCTGCATTTTAAATTTGGTTTCGGAAAGAATCATGGCGAGATCTAAACAATGATTTGTACAAAAAAAATACATTTTAGAGGGTTTTGAATCACTTCCAATGTTTAGATTACATTACCAGCAACATGCCCCGCATAAACATAACGGTTTTGGTCGCGTTTCGACCATTATAATAAAATGCAAGCATAGAATTTACCTTTTTTATCCCGGGGTTTCAAAAATATTTTAAATGCCTCAGACATGCTAAGTTATTCCTAAGACACCAAGGATCAAACGTAACGTCATTTCAACGAAATTTTTTATCGTTTTGTATAAATCACGCCATGATAAAACAAACAAGAAAATCAAGCGAGCCCCAAATTTCGCTTATGGCAGTTTCCCTGTGAATATCGTAAATATAAAGATGGTAGTGAATGTGACTTTGAGTATAACTGACATGCTTCTGATTGAGGTGTATAAGCAGGTCCCCCTGCGGCCACTGCGCGTCCTGATGCTGCGCGTACTGCGGGCGGCTGCCGAAGGCCGCCTCGTGGCGCAGCGTGGCTGCCTCTAACAGCTCCCGCAGCGCCACAGCTCGGGCCAGCTTGCTGTGTAAGCACAGCTTACGGAGCAGCCGACATGCTGTCTGAACGCCGCGGAGTTTGTCCATTATGTCTATGGACAGGTTTAACTAACCTTGAAGTTTGTGTCATAGACTATCTTAGCTT
Organism: Polyploca ridens; assembly: GCA_951394255.1. Taxonomy (NCBI): domain Eukaryota; kingdom Metazoa; phylum Arthropoda; class Insecta; order Lepidoptera; family Drepanidae; genus Polyploca; species Polyploca ridens. The sequence goes on from CATOBL010000029.1 coordinate 3,650, forward strand.
AGGGCTATCAAGTATAGATATTAATAGATTGATGGGAGCACTTACGGCAAATTAAACCGCCTTCAAAGTATCAGAGCAAAGTTCCATAGAAAATATCCAATTCTAGCAAAATGTTTATGGTACTGTAGATTTTTTCGCAAAATCTTTCGGTCACCAAAATAACCTGATTTTAAATTCAAATCTCACATAAAGAAAGTCTTGAAAGTTACCTCATAACTCCGTCATTTATTAACCGATTTGGAAAATTCTTTTTTTATTTGAAAGGGTACGCTTCCCGTTTGGTCCCATTGCCATCAGACCAGGATTTGATTACTGCTTAGTGTACTTTGAAGTCGGTTTAAGGTTTTTGTAAAACAGTCCAATTATTTCTAAACTGTTAGTTTTTTTGTTTATGCTTGCGTATGCTTTGTAAAAATATTGGAAAAAATAGCCAATATAGTCAGATTCCAAAAAAGTCTCAGTTCCCTTCATAAGTGCCCTACTAGGGCCTAAATTAATTAAATCGCTATGACATGGGGCTCAGAAGAGAGTGACATGGCCTAAGGAGGCCAGTACTGCTAGTCCGCCTAAGTTTACATATATTACAATACTTATCAATAAAACGAACATTATTAGAAGATTATGATGACAAATGAGAGAGTCAAGTTTTGTTCGATTCAAAAGTATATTGACTTACCTTTCTCATGTAAACATCGGAAGAAATATTTGACAGTCGCTTGAACCACTTTCAGAATAACTTCAACGCTTGGCGGCGGCGATTTAGTTCCCGACATATCCACTCTGTCTAGTACCTGAAACAATGGCATTTGGTTGGCTTTTTGAAAAGTAAATAGACATCACAATCTTGATGTGTGACTGTGATGCGCGAAAAGACTAAAAGTTAACTGGCAATCATATTAAGCTGCCAGAACAACGCTAATCGCTTGGCGATAGCTTTTTAACTTTAGCAGCACACTAAAGCCGCGTATTTCAATGAAACCTATCTGTTTCATTCATCGCCACGTCTTCTTTCACGGACGACCGCAAAATGTGTGTAAGAGAAGGTGAAGTTGTATGTATGTGAGGGTGAGGTTAGGTTAGGGGGTTCGTGCGTGTATGAGAGGGTGTGGTTGTGTGTATGTTGAGGGGGTTAATGTGTGTATGTGAGGGGTTTGTGTGTGTATGAGGGTGAGGTTGTGTGTATGTGAGGGGGTTTGTGTGTGTATGAGAGGGTGTGGTTGTCTGTATGTGAGGTTGTGTGTATGTGAGGTAGTTTGTGTGTGTATGAGTGAGTGTGGGGGTGTGTATGTGAGGTGGTGTGTATGTGAGGTGGTGTGTGTGTGTATGAGGGTGAGGTTGTGTTGAGGGGGTTTGTGTGTATGTGTGTGTGTGTGTGTGTGAGTAACCTCAGCAAGTGCGTGGCAGGTGGGCATCTCGGGCAGGTCGGAGCAGGTGGCGACTCGGCGCACGCGCAGTAGCGAGCTGCGCTCGCTGAGTGCGCCTCCCACCACGAACAGGTTCGCTTCCACCGCGCGACCGATCGGACGGGAGCGCAGGTGCGATACTTGGTTCGAATTCTCCCATCTGGACAAAAAACAACATTTAATATAATTTATAATTCAAATAGTTCGCAAGACTAATTTTGCTTATAAGAAGCAATTTCTCTTATAAAAATAAACGTTTGGCACTTCTTGGTAGGGCCACCTAACAAACCTCATAATTTTTGGGACCGACTAAATGTGATATTTCGCGACAAATTTCGGGAGTGGACAGGCACTACGCTAGGTGTTCTGGTTCTTAAGATATAATGGTCTTTGTAGCAATGCCACCTAAAATCCCTATATACACTTTAAGCGGGGACCGACGAGATCTGATATTTGGCGACAAACTATTGACAAAATCAGAACTCAAATTCACATGACCAATTTACTATCCATTAATTTTTATAAATTCAATTATTATTAGAATAATATTTACTGTGAGCGACAGAATTATTTATGTATAGCAACGAATAATGAACAATGGACTTCTTGAATAATAAAAGTTATGATGTGTTATTTGATTAGCTAAAAATTGTGAAGTGTAAACTGTGACTTGATTCCACTTCTTTTCTTTGTCCATTGTTGAATACAAAGCACAAAGAGGTGAGAATTGATTAAACTTAACCGTATCCGCTACGTTAAGTACATGATTGCGATACAACAGAGGGCATTGTGAATATGTGACATCATTGTTTAATTTCGTATTATTGCCCCCTTTTTGTTATTTTATAAAGTCTATTTTAATATGTGTATTTTTAGCATTATATTAATATACATATAAATGTTCCTTGTTATTTGTCGTTTCGGTTTAGACTTTATTTTACGTTTTTATTATGAATTTAATCTTATTAGATTTTATTGTATTAGATAATAAAGATTATTGGTATTTAGTACTAGTTATGTACAATAAGTTAATATAAGCTATGTTTTAAATAAAGGCCTGTGTTTGCGGGGTAAGAGGATCTCGCGGGACGAATGTTTATGTTAGCGCTCGCGGGGGATTATAAATACGCCTGTTACCCACCGGGAGCGTTCAGTCAGTTTCAGTCAGTCAGTTCAGTCAGTCAGTTCAGTCAGTTCAGTCAGTTTCAGTCAGTCAGTTCTCCGCTATTCGTCAATCTCGTTCCGCGATCCTAGTAGTAACGCGAGGTCCTATTGCCCTGCTGGCCACCGATTTTACCTCATGCACCTAGTTTTCATTAACCCAAACCCAGTACTCTCAGTTCATAGTAAACGGTAAGTATATAGTAGGTAAAGTAATCGACAACAAATATTGAACTAGTGAGTTGTGGAGCAATGCTCCGTGGTATGTTCAGCACAGATTTGGTGAATTGATGTTTGCTAATTCTGCCTTGAACATTTTTTGGTCCTTCGAGCCGGATTGTTGTCAGTTGCTTTACCTGCCGTTTGAGAGTCCGGGTTTGGGATCTACGATAGGGTGCTGAGAGATATCAGTGGTTCTCAGGCTAACAGACGTCTAGGTAAAACGTAAAATGGTAGTTACTAGGTCGCAGTCCGGGGAGAAAGGTGCGGTGTCGCATCCGGGGTCCACGTCTATATCGGGTAGTGGGGAGACGTCCTCAGAACAGACCCAAGTATCGGCTGGACCTTCGAGTGCGACAACGATACCGCCCGTTTCTCCATCGTCGTCGCGTAAAACGTCCCGTAAGGCATCCGAGCCTTCGATTACGGGCAGATCCTCGCGCAGGACCGTGAAACGAGACCGAGAAATAGCTCGAGCACGTTACGAGCTGGCCGTCGCTAGGCTAGCTATGCTCGAGACTCGTGGCGATGATTCCGACGACGAAAGCCATTTAAGTGATATAGTATCAGTGCACGACAGAGTTGACGATTGGCTAAGGGCGTCAAAAACCACCTTGGTGCAAGACGCTGCTCCTGGCCATGAGTCACATTTACTGTTACAGGCAATGAAGGCAGAAGCGCCACATGTCGTGAGCGCGGCGCAGGCTAGCGCCGCCGCCACCACCACAGGCGAAGCCGAGGCGAGCGGGCCGACACCGGCTGCTCCCGTTGCACCGATCCAGGCCCTCACAGTTGCTCCTGTGACCAGTTGCTCTATGCCCATGGGAGGCATGGCTGGCACCACAGGCGCAACCAGGGACCCGCTGGCGGAACGGTGTAAAGCTAAGTGTACAGATATCACTTTAGATAAGGTAGTAGATAGGGAAAATTACCCAATAATTGATAAAAAGGTGGTCGCTGAATCGCAGGTGCGCTCAGATATAGCCGAGCTTGCCACTGCAATAGCGCAGATGTCGCGAGCCGGCCATACACCCGCGAAACCACCTAAATACATGGTAGAGTTGCCTACTTTCGATGGTAGGCCGACTGAATGGTTGCAGTTTAAGGCAATATATTTGGAAACATCTGAACACTTCACCACAGTAGAAAATAATATAAGACTTAGACGAGCCCTGAAAGGCCAGGCTAAGGAAGCTGTTGAGTGCATATTTTTAGGTCCCTCAGACCCACAACAAGTCATACAGAGACTTGAAAGTCGATTTGGACGTCCTGATGCACTCATAGTGGCAGAGATTGATCGTTTAAAAATGCTCACAAAAATGAGTGATAACCCACGTGATGTATGCATTTTTGCATCAAAAATTGCTAACGTAGTTGCCACTATAAGAGCATTAGGTCGTCCTCAATATTTATATAGTCCCGAAATTTGTATGATCATAGAAGAAAAACTCACACCTATTATTCGTAGTAGATGGTTCGACTACGAGCTAACAGCGAGTGAGACAGAGCCCGGTCTATCAAAACTTAGCAGTTTCCTCGACACCGAAGCGGAACGTAACGCGAGACACGCGAAACTCGAATCTGTATCCCTTTTTGAACGCGGTCCGCCTGTAGCCACAAAACGACCGCACCCGCGTAGCTATACGGCATCGGCACCGGCGCGGGCGCCGGCGGTTGTCGGAGAGAATGAGAAAGCACGCGCAGGTCGGAGTGAGAGCGCGCGTTCGGGTGAAACCCAAGGGGCATTACCGTGTCCCGCATGTACTAAGATAGGGCATAGAGTCATAGAATGCACAAAGTTTAAGTCTGCTACGATTAATGATAGGTGGGAGATCGCTAAATCACAAAAACTGTGCTTTCGATGTCTGAAAAGAAGAGATTGGAAGCACAGATGTAAAGATGTTGTGTGTGATGTTGCGGGATGCGAAATGCATCACCATAGTTTACTGCATTACGAACAAGTATCTTCAGAGGTTAGTCAGGCAAAAGTAACAAATACATTGCTACCACCGCGACATTCGAGTGCCTATTTAAAAATTATACCCGTGTCTATTTCCGGTCCTAAAGGTGATTTAGACACATACGCGTTGCTCGACGACGGTTCCACCGTGACGCTTCTATCTGATAACGTAGCTAAAAAGATAGGCACTGAAGGTCCTACTATTCCATTTTATATTGAAGCTGTAGCGGGGGCGCGTATAGATGTTAATACATCGCAAAGAGTCACTTTTCAGATTAGGGGTAGACATTCTCAGGAATCCCGTGAAATAACCGCTCGGACTATAGATAAACTAGATATTTCAGCTCAGTCTATAGGTAAAGATATAGTTCACGACTGCAACTATTTGAATGATATTGCCGATCAACTGTTATATGAACGCGGTGAACCCGCCCTTTTAGTTGGTCAAGACAATTGGGAACTTTTGATTGCATCGGAGGTCCGTAGGGGGCGTGGCGATATGCCTGTTGCGTCTCACACCCCTCTAGGCTGGGTGCTGCATGGCACTCGTTCTGCCTCGTACCCAAGCAGCGCCACTATTCAAAAGGTGAGCCATGCTGTGCTTCGCTGCCGGGACGAGGAGGACGAGCGCCTAGATGATTTGCTAAAACAGCACTTTAGCTTAGAGAGCTTGGGGGTGGAGCCGCGACTACCACGCGCCGACCCCGAGTCTAGGGCAATTAATATACTCAATTCAACAACCCGAAAGCTTCCCGATGGAGGTTATGAAGTAGGCCTACTATGGGCTCGGGAAAATGAAATAATCCCATCAAACTACGATGCTACTCTCAAACGTCTCGTTAGTGTAGAGAAAAAGCTAGCTAAAAATAGGGATTTGAGCGTAGCTTATAAAAACCAGATAGATCGTATGTTAGAGGCCGGGTACGCAGAGGTAGCACCGGGCCCTCCCACTAAAGGTAGGACGTGGTACCTACCTCATTTTGGTGTGACGCACCCGGCCAAGCCGGGAAAACTGCGAATCGTTCACGATGCGGCCGCACAGACCAAAGGCGTATGTTTAAATGATCTGCTGTTGACCGGTCCCGACCTATTGAGATCGCTTCCCGGTGTATTAATGTCCTTCAGACAGAGGCGGGTAGCGTTGGCAGCGGATATCAAAGATATGTTTTTGCGTATTAAGGTACGTGCGGAAGATCGCGATGCGTTGCGATTCTTATGGCGCGAAAATCCAACCGACGAGCCGATAGAATTGAGAATGGCATCCGTTTTGTTTGGTGCCACGTCAAGCCCATGTACCGCTATTTACATAAAGAATCACAACGCTAAACGATATCAGCATGAGTTTCCAGCCGCGTTGAACTCTATCGTTCACCATCACTACATGGATGATTATTTAGAGAGTTTCGACTCTATCGACGAAGCTAATAATACGGCTAAACAAGTAGTGGCGGTGCACGAGAGGGCTAATTTTAAGTTGCAGCGTTGGACAACCAACGAACCGGCTGCAATAAGCGGTTTAACTGCAACAAGTACTGTATCCACAGCGAACGTTCCGCTCAGTGACAGCGGGACTGAGAAAATATTAGGTCTTATTTGGTCACCGACTCGTGATACTTTAGGGTATAATTTGAACTTTTATAAAGTTGACCGCCCGCTGCTCACTGGGGAACGCGTTCCCACTAAACGTGAACTACTACGTGCGGCAATGTCACTATACGACCCGCTCGGCCTTGTGACGCCAGTAACTATTCAAGCGAAACATATTTTACAAAACGCGTGGCGGCACAATGTCGGGTGGGATGAGCGCCTGCCCGCGGAGCTTGAGCAAAGTTGGTGGAAATGGCTATCGACTCTTAGATATTTAGATAGGTTAGAAATACCGCGTTGCTATCCGGGGTATGCTGACGCCGTGGACATAGAACTTCACACCTTTGTTGACGCGAGTGAAATATCATGTGCGGCGGCAGTATATTTCCGATGCGTGGGAAATTCAAATACAAGTGTAGTATTAGCAGCCGCTAAGGGGAGGGTCGCTCCAGTAAAAGTGACATCGATACCACGACTTGAATTACAGGCTGCCGTATTAGGTGTGCGATTAGCACGAACGGTAGCTGAGTCGCATGATAGACCAATCACTCGATTTGTATACTGGACCGACTCTCAGACCGTACTGGCATGGTTGCGAGCAGGTGCTCGTGCCTTTAAACCATTTGTCGCGCACCGGGTGGCTGAGATTGAAGAATATACACGGGTAGATGAGTGGCGATGGGTGCCCTCTAAACTTAACGTTGCCGATGATGCCACCCGGCAGACACCGCCGGAATTTACGTCGCGCCACAGATGGTTTAATGGTCCGGCATTCTTATACGAATCTGATTGTAAATGGCCAGAGAACGTAGTTGTTATTTCACCGCCGAGTGACGCCACCGTCGGCGATGAATGTTCCAACACGGTAGCGACAGCTAAGCCATCTGCTGAGTATTCACTGAAGCTAGCGTTACCGTGCGTGGAACGTTTTTCGTCATGGTTACGTTTGATACGCGCCACAGCCCGTGCGTTGCAATTTATAGAGCTATGTAGAAAACGAATAACAGCTTCCACTCGTAAACGCACTGGTAAGATAGATGGCGCGGATCCTACGTGGCGAGCAAAACGTCGTGCGCCTGCGATAGGTAATGATTATTTTAAATTGCGCCCTCTAGCGGCGGACAATAATAAGTATGTACAACTTACTGTTCCACATTTGATTGCCGCGGTTGAGTTATGGATAAGATCAACGCAGCAAGAGAGCTTTGCCGCTGAGCTGAGTGAGCTTAGTGGAGGAAAGGCGCCGGGTGCACAAAGTCGTCTGCGGCAGCTCGCCGTGGAACTGGACGAGCGCGGTATACTCCGCGTTAAGTCACGTGTGCTTGCCGCGGCCGACATCTCGGCCGGACAGCGCGCACCTGCGGTCCTAGATGGGGCTCACACCTATGTACGACTGTATGTCGACTGGGTACATCGACTGCTCCACCATGGCGGTGTAGAAACAATCACGAACGAGGTGCGCCAGCGCTACTGGGTCGTGCGCTTGCGACCTACTGTACGCACTGTCATCAAGCGCTGCCAGCCGTGCCGCCTGCGTCGGGCGGTGCCGGCCGTACCGCCGACCGGCGATCACCCCGCCAGTCGCCTCGCTCATCACCAGCGCCCATTCAGCTACGTGGGCCTGGACTACTTTGGGCCGCTCACAGTGACTGTGGGCCGCCAGCGCCACAAGCGCTATGTGGCGCTATTCACCTGTCTGACAACTCGGGCAGTGCACCTAGAGGTGGCCGCCTCCCTGTCGGCTGACTCGGCCGTCCTCGCCCTGCGCCGCATGATGGCGCGCCGGGGCGCCCCGTCCGAGATAACAAGTGACAATGGCACCAATCTGCGTGGTGCTGACGCCGAGCTGCGTCGGGCCGCCTTGGCGGCCACCTCCGCCGAAGCCGCTATCCACGCTATACCATGGCGGTATATACCTCCCAGCGCGCCATTCATGGGCGGCGCGTGGGAACGACTCGTACGCACCGTGAAAACGGCGCTCGCCACTACTCTGCACGAGCGTCATCCAACGGACGAGGTGCTACACACGCTACTATGTGAAGTCGAGCACACTGTTAACTGCCGACCGCTCTCACATGTCTCGGTCTCACCCGATGACCCCGAGGCGCTCACGCCCAATCATTTCCTTTTGGGTGGGGCGTCTAAGGTGCCACTGCCAGGCACTTTCACCGAAGCTGACACATACGGCCGCTCCCAATGGCGAGCTGCGCAAGCGCTTGCTAACATGTTTTGGTCGCGCTGGGTGCGCGAGGTGCTGCCCTTACTCCAACACCGGCGGGAGCCCCGAGGTCGGGGCGATGAGCTGCGAGTCGGCGATCTCGTTATCATTGCCGACAACAACCTGCCTCGCAACGTCTGGCCGCGGGGACTTGTCACACGAGTATTCCCCGGCAAAGATGGCATCGTGAGGTGCGCCGACGTCCAAACGCGCACAGGTGTGATGCGACGCCCTACCATGAAATTAGTTGTACTACCAGTACAGCCGCTCACACCGTAGCTTAGTACAGCAAGCTGTACGGCGGGAGAAATGTGAGCGACAGAATTATTTATGTATAGCAACGAATAATGAACAATGGACTTCTTGAATAATAAAAGTTATGATGTGTTATTTGATTAGCTAAAAATTGTGAAGTGTAAACTGTGACTTGATTCCACTTCTTTTCTTTGTCCATTGTTGAATACAAAGCACAAAGAGGTGAGAATTGATTAAACTTAACCGTATCCGCTACGTTAAGTACATGATTGCGATACAACAGAGGGCATTGTGAATATGTGACATCATTGTTTAATTTCGTATTATTGCCCCCTTTTTGTTATTTTATAAAGTCTATTTTAATATGTGTATTTTTAGCATTATATTAATATACATATAAATGTTCCTTGTTATTTGTCGTTTCGGTTTAGACTTTATTTTACGTTTTTATTATGAATTTAATCTTATTAGATTTTATTGTATTAGATAATAAAGATTATTGGTATTTAGTACTAGTTATGTACAATAAGTTAATATAAGCTATGTTTTAAATAAAGGCCTGTGTTTGCGGGGTAAGAGGATCTCGCGGGACGAATGTTTATGTTAGCGCTCGCGGGGGATTATAAATACGCCTGTTACCCACCGGGAGCGTTCAGTCAGTTTCAGTCAGTCAGTTCAGTCAGTCAGTTCAGTCAGTTCAGTCAGTTTCAGTCAGTCAGTTCTCCGCTATTCGTCAATCTCGTTCCGCGATCCTAGTAGTAACGCGAGGTCCTATTGCCCTGCTGGCCACCGATTTTACCTCATGCACCTAGTTTTCATTAACCCAAACCCAGTACTCTCAGTTCATAGTAAACGGTAAGTATATAGTAGGTAAAGTAATCGACAACAAATATTGAACTAGTGAGTTGTGGAGCAATGCTCCGTGGTATGTTCAGCACAGATTTGGTGAATTGATGTTTGCTAATTCTGCCTTGAACATTTACTAACCTCAACAACTTAATAATATTCATACAATAATGGTGCAAGTAGGTCTTCTGTTCTTTTGGCTCGCTGCCTTCAATGAAGCACCTCTTAATCTCTGAATCTGATATAATGGCATCTCTCAGTGCATATTCAACTCCAGTATTGATAAAATTCTGGTATCTCTCTGTGTCCATATTGATGTCTGGTGAATCGGTTGGTGTATGCATAGTAATTGTACCAGATATAATGCGGACTAGGAGTGCTAATGTGGAATCATCTCTGCAGTATTGCAGCATATAGCTTATTGTGCTAACAAATTCTGATGGGAGGTTGTAACCTGAAATATAATTTATTGTTTAGTTTATTATTTACGATACAACCAGCTTCTGGATAGTGTAAACATATGGTTATATCAGATAAAATCTGTAAATTATGGCAAAAAGCGAACACAGGTATAATGGCATACTTTTAAACGACTTCAAAAAAAGGAGGAGGTCCTCAATTAGGCTGTAGTTTTTTTTTTTAAATATTTTTTTCCTCCCTTATTGTACTTTGAAATCGGTTTAAGTTTTTGTAAAACAGTTTTCAATTATTTACTGTTTTGGTCACATTTTTCAATAGATAAACCTCAGATCTCCATTATGCTTTTAATAAGTCTATAAAAAATACTATTATTATTTCAAATTAACAGCCAGATACCGCTTATCGGGCCATTGGAAAACCGGCCCTTAGAAGGGTTCATTACTTGGTCATATACCATGGTCAATTCAGAAGGTCCTTACGTATAATTTCTAATATTATATACTTACTGACTAGTATAAGTATTCTAGTGAGTGTATACTTTTCCAACTGATTGCCAGTTAATACTTTTTCCCTCACTAAGTTGATTTCTTCCGCTGTACTCATCAAAAGTGGTAGATTCTTTTCGGGAAATAAACACTCGTACTCCAACTTTTGTAGCAAATATTCTGTAACAAAGTAACATACGATATTTTTTTTAGCTCATCATCGTCAGCCTATAATGTCCCACTGCTGAGCACAGGCCTCCTGTACACAAATGAGGGTGAAAAGAAGGGGAGGTTGATCAACCATGCAAGATAGTGGGAACTGACTTTGAATGAAGTTGGCCAGAAAATGGGCCTAACTCCGGTCAAATTAAAAGCGATTTATAAAATGTTGGCAAATTAGGACATGAGGAATAGGCACAGCTACTGAAGATCGCAACCATTTCGGAAATCAGCACCTAAAATTTATTCCCATTGGATACTACCATACCATTTTCTGTAAAGGAGCAAATGCAGGAAATGATTAAGAATCATATACTTTTTATGTTAACAGGTTTACAAGCAGATAGTCCTGGTGGTCACCGACGCCTATGGACATTTGCAATACCAAGGTGATTGTCAATGTGTTGCCGACCTTGAAGAGTTCTATTTACGCCGCTTTTGAATACTAACTGCATATCGGCGGACAATCGCCGTTTGTATTGAAAACACTGTTATTCATATTAACCGTATCTATTTATGAAACGGTTACTGTAAATAATTAAATTAGAACACGCACACACATAATATAATTCAACAATATAGCAAATATAACAATTAAATATTAAGACCATACCCTGAAAAATAAATTCCCACGTTCGCTCCGCCTACACACCCCGCCACCCCTCATATATAAGACGCGCTGCTGTCTGTATCGCGATAGCACGACCTAGTGTCCGATAGAAATTTGCGCGATTGATGACGCGCGAGTAAGAAAATAACACAAAAAGAATGGAGTAGTTTTTAAAATAAATATTTTTCCATCGTCACGCTCATTATCCCCGAAGAAGTAGCCTCAAGAGCCGCTTTTTAATATTCATTTACTACAAAAACTCTACTAAAAAGAGTAAAAATAATAAAACTATAGGGGAGAGAGGGTCAGTGTGTTTTTTTTTTTAAACTGATATCATCGCGCTAGTTTCGCTTCAAAAAGGTTAGTTTTATTCTTAAAATATACGTTTAACATCTGTGTTAGAAAATCAAAGACAAAGATAGGACTTGGGAAGTTCAGTAATACAATATATACATTTAAAAAAGATGGTGACGTTATCCACTGTAACCCATGGGTGGTTAATACTGAATCAGGGATTTTTCGTACTGAGTAATTTGGTTAAAATGTTTCAGTGTCAAAAACCCACAGCTTTGGATTAACAAATTAATAAAGATAAATGGATTAAAAATAAAGATAACCTACTAAAAAATAAAGACAACATTTAGAAATGTAACACAAAATAGGAATAATTCACAGAAGATATTATTCTTAACAGCTTACCTAAGAAAAAGATTTGACTGAGTTTGCGCCTTACTGAAACAATGCTCGAATCAAACAAATCAATGTCATGCTCATGTGCAAGGCCTATTATACCTGTCGCCAGCTCGCAGAAGGAAGGCATTCTGCCTGTAACATGTAGAGGCATGCGGGACTATTATACCGCCAATTAGGCGTAGAGGATATATAACGATATGTTGGATAGTAATTCTGGACAGTCGACACTTCCAGATACTATCTTCAACAGGTAAGTAAGGTCGGCAATTTCGCAGCGCTGATGCGAGTGATGTTTCTTATCAAGATCAAGGTACATAGACGAGTCATATTTATGTTTAAAGAGGTAGCAGAGGTATTCAAGAAATATCTGTTAGATATTTTCGATTCTTGAAACAAGGTCCTTGTATCTGGGGTTCTAAACCTGCAATGCATACTCCAAGTGGCTTCAGACGTAAGTGCAATACAATATTTTTAACCATTTTACTTGAGTGAAACATTCATACGCACCACAAAATTCAAAATTCAAAATCATTTATGCAAATAGACCTTCGCAGGCACTTATGAAAAGTCTGACTGTAATACTCTAATACCGGTTCGGAAGGTTGCATTTGCTGAGAAGAGCCGGCAATAAACTCAGCAATTACTCTTTTCAAAACAAGCTTAGATTCATTACATAATATTTACATTCTAATCGCACTGACAACAATTGCGTGCCCCAGTACGGCGGCAAAGTAGACTGAATCTATATTTAATAAGTAAATAAATAAGTGGCAAACTTAGGCAGACGAGAGAAGCGCGTCAGCATCAGAAACAAAGAACATGAGAAGTCTTAATGCACCGTTTTCGTTAATTTACAAATATTATCAATAGCAAAGGCCCCAGTAATGAACCCTGGAGAATGCCACTACATATGGGAACCTAGCTTGATATGTAGTTATTGACAACAACAGCATGTCTCCGATTTTCTAGGTAAGATGAAAACCATCGACACCTCTTATGCCTATGCCTTTTAGCTTGGATAAGAGAAGACTATGGTCAATTCTGTTAAGAAACCATGTTGGCTTTGGTTGAAAGAGTTCTTTAAAGCTGCGTAAACTTGATGTTAGATAAGATATTCAAGTATTTTGGATATTATACATAATTTTTAGATAGGGCGGTAGTTGGCTACTTCTAATTTAGAACCCTTCTTGTAAATTGGTAATGAAGGCAGACTTCCAGACAGAAGGGACATAACAATCAAGAAAGGCTCTTTTGAACAGAATGGTAATTAGGAAAACAATAGTTTTAGTACAGAATTTCGGAACCTGGGCATTCAAGTCACGAGTGCCAGCAGATTTAGATGTATCAAGGATTCACTTCAAGAGAGTGGACGATGAGGACGATCCTGATGCTTTTACTGATGTTCAAGGACATTCTATTACCGCCAGTATCGCATCAGCGACGGCAACTGTACAGGTGTCAGGATCTTCTGTTGCGAAGAAGAGCTGCCTGCACGGGTACGATACGTAGTATCCACGCAAATCATCCCAGTCTGCTGACTTATAGTGCCACACACGACGACACCCGGGTGACCGGAGCAAATCGGGCCACGCACAAGGCACCTGCGTCCGGACGAGACAGTGGTCCCATGAGCCGAGTGACGCATCCACTGTCACTGCATAGCCGTCCGGTCGCATAGTCAGCAGAAGGTCCAGTAAGGAGCTAGTATAGCTCTCAATATCTGGGATTCTCGTAGGAGAAAGAATCAGTTGCGAGAAGCCATAGGCCAGAGCAAAGTCGTGAGCAGTCTTCCCCGAAAAGTCAGTGGACCGAGAACCATGCCACTCAACTTGGTGAGCGTTGAAGCTAAAATCACTAACTCTGCGGAGAGGTACTGCTTCAGTACTTTGTCAGTCATCGATTGCAGTTGCTCAAATAACCGTTTTGTCTCGGAGTCATCGCTGTGGGACCTGTTAAGGTACGCGTAAATTTTGGTGTGGACACCGTGATCTACGCGCGCTCACAAAACAGGCCATGGAGACGACGACAGCAAATATCCTCCTTAACTTAAATACATACCCTAGCACGGCACACAAAGATGTGATCCTGACAGCTGAGATATTTGCTTGTGGTAGACAGGCAGGCAGACAAATAGACGGGCGGCAGTAGAGGCTTAGTAATAACACGATACACGTGTACGATATTTTTACTTGAATATAAAATTTTGTGAATAAACAACTTGAATACAAAATTTCATGCCCCTTTTCACCACTTTGGGGGTGGAATTATCAAAAACGCTGAGACACTAAACACCCTGAACACATAATTTGAAGATTCTAACTTCTAAACTGACTGACTTTCATCGAAACTTTCATTCAATCCATAAATAATCCAATCCATAAGAAAATATCCAAAAACTCTTCCTTAGTGGATGCCTATACCGTATAAGGTATCTTTGTGCAAAATTTATAGTCTACGTCCAGCGGCTTGGGCTGTGCGTTGATATATCAACAATCAATCAGTTTACGATAAATATTTTGAATTTGAAGCGCTTGTGGTGTAGCATAATTAGCCGTTCTTAATCGATCGGCAAAGTTAAGCTACCACCATCGTGGTCGGTACCTGGATGGGTGACCGCCTAGTGGTATTTCAAATCGAGCGTTTCCGTGCTACGGAAGGCACGAAAAGCCGTTGGTCCCGGTTATCACTTAATTGTGATAGTCGTTAAGCTAGTTGGATGCCTCATAGGCGGCTTGGAAAATCTCAACAGTAGGTTGGCCACTAGCCCTAACTCCACCGATCCTTAGTGGGCACGTGTGGTGGAGTATCTGCCCATTACCTTACAACCTCATTTGTGAAAGGAGGCCTGTGCTCAGCAGTGGGACATTATAGGCTGATGATGATGATGATGATTTTGAATTTACTAGTTTTATACAACGAAACGAGAGAATATAAAAAAGGTTACAAAATAATGCCAAAAATGTAGAACTGAAGTTTATAACGTCAAATAATTTCTAATACAATCTGATATTACAATCAATAAAATAATTACAAATGTTCACATCAAAATATATAATAGCTGTCCACCGCGGTTTCACCCACGTTTTTTCCTGAATTTTCTTTGCTATAAACCTCACGGAGCCCGAGACCTTTCCAACGAATGCAAAACCGTGGAAATCGGTTCGTGCGTTCTGGAGTTATAGCGTCAGGAAGGAAAACCCGACTTATTTTTATATATTAGATTTCTTATTGAAACAAGAACGTTCGCTAAGTGAAAAAGTACATAATCCATATCTGTAAAATACAATGATTACAGACAAATCTAGGTTCTCATACTGCTACTTCTAATTTAACTATAATTCTATGTTTCGTTGGCGACTCCACTGGATCTGTTCCTTTTGTATTCTAAAATGAAACTAAACATAAACTCTGCCAACCAGGGTCATCAGTTTTTGACGTTTAAGAATACCCACGAGTTTCAATTTTAATGCTTTGTGATAAGGTTTATCTGTTAAAATCAAAGGTATGATGTTACAAAAGAATCTTACTATACAGGATTAAGATTCATTTTTCTCTATCATTTTTTACGTCAAAAAGTAATTGAACTGGTGGACAGAGTGTCTTTTGTTTACAAACATTGTCATGTCAAACAACTCGTCGAAATTGAAACAAATAAAAAAAAAAAAAAACAAAAAAACGAATACATCCTTTCTCCTGAGCGCACTGCGCGGTACTGAAGAACCGCTGCCTATTCATTGCTATTATAACTCGAGGGAGGACGAATACAAAGTTGAATATCGCGTGTGACGTTTGAACGTAGAATGGTCCAAAAGTAACTGACTAAAAGTTTAAAAACTAATTTCGTTTATAAAATGAGTTATATAATATCTAGGAAAATTTTGGTTTGCTATGCCCTAGTAAACTATATTTTCTTGCTGTAAGACAAATTTAAGACAGAAACCTGAAGCCGTTTACGTAGAAAATGATATTAAAGCTAAAAAAATACCATTTTTAAAACGAATAAATGATCGAATGAAAGTCTTCGAATCATGTTTTTGGCTTTTTGGGGCCCTAGATAAAGGTCTGAAATAACTTAAATTATAATTTCCTTTTTGATCAGACTTGTGATGGACTTAGAATATTAAGTCAAAAATGATGATAAATTTTGATGCCCCGTCTTAAAAAGCTTGTACTTAACTCAAGGTAGTTTACTCCTTCACGTCTGAGCACAGAATGAATTTGCAAGCTCGGCTCGCTATTGCTTTTATAGTTTTTATACGCCTGGAATCTACCCTCAACGATCAACACTTATTTTGAATAAAATTGAACGACTTCCGGTTGATTTAAAATCATAAAGTGAGCTGTCAATTAAAATACTGAATAGTTTGTAATAATTAAATAATGATTATGAAATATGAAAAGGTAAATAAATATAGCCTGAAATAATTCAAGAAATCACAATCATTTGAACAATAAAATTATAATAAACAAATTCTTGCCTATTTGAAATCTTTAGAATAGCATTAAATAAGTCAGTTTTAAATATTACTTATACCGACACGATGATCGGAATTGTTCGGCGCCGATACGGCCATTCTGTTCCAGCGCGCTCTCTGCGCTGTTATCCCTTCGTAATAAACAAACTCCTGAAACACAGTTTTAGTAGTTCGGAGCCTATGGATTCAAAAATAAGCTGTAATGTTGTATGCCAATAAATGAATTATTATTATTATAATAAGCTCACCCGCCTTGGATCTAGCCGTAACGTTTGGCATCACCCAACTGGTATCTAGCCACAACGCTAGGCATCACCCGCATTGGATCTTGCCTCAGACCAGGAAAGGATACGCATAGTGATCAGCTAGCGCTTAGGGTTGGATAGTTGGATATAGAAAATTATTTTTAAGATATGCGAGTTTACACCAATTCAACATTAGGCAAAACCCATTTTGGGTCTAACCAAAACACAACGAACAACGCAATCAACTAGGCATCATCCATTGGGATCTAGCCTCTCAAGACCAGGAAAAGGATACGCGTGGTGGCCAGCCAGCGTTTAGGGTGGGAAAGGTGGATAAGTTAGTAATCAGATATTTCATAAGGATTATCTGCTCGTCCATCCTTAACCTACTTACCGATCTTACAGTATTAAGATCAACTTTTTCATCATCATCAATATGAAAGAGCTTGATACACAGCAGAGTGCATTGCTTGTCAAATAATAATTCCATGGTCGTTTTCCCTGTAATTTGAATACAGAAGAATTATAATTGTAAATCTTAAATTGTAGAATGTCACGGTTTATTAAGTTTTACCACCAACACGTTATATTTTTATAATGCGTTGAACCAGACATTATTTTGGGATTTCGGCTAAAATAATCTGTATTGGCATAGCGAAATTCCTTGCCAAACATCCGGATCAGGTCCCCTTTTACTTGATCCCAAGTGGCAGCTCATATTTTTGCTCTGCCTTGTAGTTATAGGATTGCTTTCATGCAAGCTTCCTGCACTGTACACTGAAACTAGCAAAGGTCTTGTTAACATTGACACACCAATCTCAAATATCATGGGAGCGTGTTTCTAGCACTGAATGCAGCTTGTTTAGTAAAGGATGTAACTAAGCTCATCACTTGTTTTAAACAAAATCTTAGTTCTGTTTGGGACACAGATTTAAGAGCGGGCTCGGACCGAGAAGGCCTAGAATCAGATTACCTCAGCACTGGCGAGGTAGATCCCACCGCTGCTATCGGCGGACAATCGCCGTTTGTATTGAAAACACTGTTATTCATATTAACCGTATCTATTTATGAAACGGTTACTGTAAATAATTAAATTAGAACACGCACACACATAATATAATTCAACAATATAGCAAATATAACAATTAAATATTAAAAAGCTTGTACTTAACTCAAGGTAGTTTACTCCTTCACGTCTGAGCACAGAATGAATTTGCAAGCTCGGCTCGCTATTGCTTTTATAGTTTTTATACGCCTGGAATCTACCCTCAACGATCAACACTTATTTTGAATAAAATTGAACGACTTCCGGTTGATTTAAAATCATAAAGTGAGCTGTCAATTAAAATACTGAATAGTTTGTAATAATTAAATAATGATTATGAAATATGAAAAGGTAAATAAATATAGCCTGAAATAATTCAAGAAATCACAATCATTTGAACAATAAAATTATAATAAACAAATTCTTGCCTATTTGAAATCTTTAGAATAGCATTAAATAAGTCAGTTTTAAATATTACTTATACCGACACGATGATCGGAATTGTTCGGCGCCGATATATACTATACTAAGTATATGTATACTAACCATATGTATACTAACTATATATATACTACTAACGATGTTACTTTTTAAGCTTACGCGAACTAACTTATTGATTCATTGTACTATTAATGTATCGGGTCTATTCGCGCACAGATTATTATCAAAAGCATCTCTCATTTCTATCTCCAGTTCACTCGTGACTACGATCAATGCAACTTGGTCGAAACGTCGACGTTAGTCAAAATCATATTTTGATAATCTGTGCGCGAATAAAATTCAAAACCATATATTCAAATAGACTTTCGCAGGCACTTATGAAGAGTCTGACTCTAATACCGGTTCGGAAGGTTGCATTTGCTGAGAAGAGCCGGCAATAAACTCAGCAATTACTCTTTTCAAAACAAGCTTACTCATTACATAATATTAACATTCTAATCGCATTGACAACAATTGCATGCCCTGGCGCGACGGCAAAACTACAAAGTAGAATGAATCGATATTGAATAAGTAAATAGCAAACTTAAGAATACCAATCCTCACAAGCAGCACCTGTTCAAAAGTATGACGCGAGTGGTAGCCATCGCCCTCCTCGCCATATTGGCCGATATATTATTATTACAATGTACTAACTATAGTATGAATCATCATCAGCCTATAATGTCCCACTGCTGAGCACAGGCCTCCTTTCACAAATGAGGGTGAAAGGGAATGGGCAATACTCCACCACGCATGTCCACTGCGGATTGGTGGAGGTAGGTTAGTGGTCAACCTACTGTTGGAATTTTTCAAGCCGCCTTCAGGCGGAGCCGGAGGATTCCGCCGGAGGCATCCATCTAGCTTAACGACTATCATAATTAAGTGATAACCGGGACCAACGGCTTTACGTGCCTTCCGAAGCACGGAAACGCTCGATTTGAAATGCCACTAGGCGGTCACCCATCCAGGTACCGACCTCGACGGTGGTAGCTTAACTTTGCCGATCGATTAAGAACGGCTAATCATGCTACACCACGAGCGCTCTATATGTATACTACTAACGATATGTATTACTAAGTACATGTATAACTAACTATACACCGTGACTTCTTATTCGTCTTAGAAACGCAGCCCACATAATGTACCAAATGAATAGGTACTAATAACATAAAAAAAAATTTTTTTTTGAACATTTGTATCGTTAAAAAAAGTCAAATATTATTCATTATGACGCATGACGTAGTTTTAAACACCCTGTTACGAGCGCAGTCTACTCGACTCGTGCTCTGGGTTGGTATTACCATTTTATACGTAAACTTTAATTTATTAACTTGATTTGTCATAATTCTAATAAATTTTAATATTTTTTTTAATATACAAATAAATGATCAAAAGAAAATTATTTTTCTTAATGAATAGTACCTAGTCATTGGGTACATTAAGTGGGCTGCGTTTCTAAGACGAATAAAAAGTCACGGTGTATGTATACTAACCCAGCAGCTGCCTGCAGAAGAGGTTTTTGTGCGCGTGCCGCAGCAGCAGCAGTAGACAGTGCACGTCGGCGCGCAGCAGCAGCGCCACCAGCGACGAGGGGCCCACGCCCTCCCAGGCGGACGAGTTTCTTTGTGACGAGCACACTGAACACAGCCGCTCCATTGCTTCATCCGTCACTGGCTCAATAGAATATACATATTGCGGCTACCGTGATCATGAAAATAACACTTGGCAAGTATACAAATCCGGCCAAGTGCGAGTCTGAGTCTGACTCGCTCACCAAGGGCTCCAAATTTACTTCGTCGAATCGAAGAAAAAAAAATTAAAACTCGACACTGGATAAAATTATTCCTAATTAGGACTGGTTGCCAAACTTATATAAGAAGAAGCGACTTTTTGACTGGATGGAACTTGCAGACTGACGTTGCGTTTTCATTTCTTTTTCATATATGTGTATGTCGTGTATTTTCGGTGATATTTTACCCAATAAAGATCATCCATGTGCACCAGTGAAGTGAAATGAATTATGTGTATCGTGACTTTTCAAGTTGTCTCAAAAGTCCGTGAATAGTTTTAGTACAATGAACACCATTGTAGTAAAACATGACTTTTTTGAACGGTGACTGACTGAGGACTGTGAATGTGATAATTATTGTGACAGAAAATTATTCCTAATTGGCACTGATTGCCAAACTTTTAATAATAAGAAGAAGAAGCGTAGTGTATCCATGTCAACAATATCTTGTTTGTATTTTCACTTTGATTTAATGAAGGTGGAGGCCATGTGGAGGTGTAGTGAAATAAAATAAATAGATACTATTTTAGCGAAGATTTAAGGGTGATAGAAGAAATAAATGAGGTTAGAACGCAGCTAGAAAATACTCCAAAGTACAAACGGGGCGTCATACATTATGTAAACGAGCAAGTAGGTATACAATCGTTTCTTGTATTTAATTTTTATTATTTGTTGTTATAGCGTCAATAGAAATACATATTTTGTCTACCTATTACTGTTAATAAGATACAGCTCACTCACAGACAGACGGACGGACGGACAGCGGAGTCTTAGTAATAGGGTCCCGTTTGGCACCCTTTGGGTACAGAACCCTAAAAAAGTAAAATTTATGTCCAGTTGTTGTCTAAAGAACTGCACGTCAAATTATTTATGTTGAAAATATACTAGTTATGTAGTTGCATTATGTAAGTTACACACAGTAGTACCCAACTGATATGGCTTACCGATGTACCTGCGCAGAAGATACATTTTCAAAGCGCGGGAAACGCTATTGGTCTGCAGCTGCCGCCATTATAGCGCGCACCGAGCGAAGGGGCGTGACTTGCGAGTGAGACGGAACTAACAGCTGCACTGTATTATGAACCTTATAGTCGTCATCTAATCTTCTTTCGTTAATCTTTAGGGCCATACTTTCTTTTCTATGCGAACGAAGATATCAGTTAGGTACTACTGTACCATTTTGTTGACAAATACTCTGGATTTTGAAAAGAGTTTTTTTATTCACATAAAAAAGCCACACTATTTAGCTTTCTCCCTATTGTTTTGCGGTTTTTTACTGTTGAAATGGGAGGTAAGCTATATGCTATTCATTTAAAAAAATGTACTTACATGTCTTTTCAATATCTTGTATGAGTGCCTTTAAAACTATATCAGATTTGGATGCCAAATTAAGTAAGTATGGAATAACTTCTCGCTTCTTCTCTAGTTTGCCATCTTCTCTAATTGCTTCCTGTAACAAAATAATTAAACTAAATTTAAATCAAGTTATGGAGGTGCAAGGTGGATAACACCTCCATTTAAAAGGAAAGATCTTCCGCCAGGCTGGTCACCATGCCAGGGGACCGCGGTCCAACTATACATGTCGGACAGTTGTATATATGCAGATTCTCGAGAAAACTTCTTAAGCGCGATGCAGGATAATGTGGCGCCACGCCATCTATCTTTCAGTGTGTGAACTATCTCAGTGTTACTGATAGATGGCTGATAGATGTCGCTACAAAGTGTATAAATAACTTATAGATTCAATTATATACATGTATAAGCTTGTATTATAGAATGAGAAAAAAAACCTATTATCCTACTTAGATGATTTCAAGGTGATGATAGCTCAGTGGTAATGACGTCGGATGCCGAGACGAAGGTCCCGGGTTCGAATCCTACAATGAGCCTGAGCTTTCAGTGAAAGAAAACTCGTGAGGAAACCATAGCATGGTGGTAGGATACTTTATAGTACCCATCTGGCTAGTTACCACCCTCAAGTTGAAAATCTATCGCCAAGCACCTATCGGTGTGTTCCAACAGCTGCACTTGAGAGCCAGTTCCTTCTAGACTTTGTGTGCTTACCAGCTTCGGCCACATCATCACTTACCATGGTGAGATTACGGTCAAACACGGACCTATACATAGTAAGAAAAAAAATGTTTAGGTAAGCTTTAAGAAGAAAATGAGCTCACCTGGAATAAATCAACAAGAGCTGCGCGAACATGGAACAACGCGGGGGGATGGTGGGCCAGATGTGCCAAGACAGCCCTCGCCGCGTCGGCGCCCAGCGCCAGCGCCCGCGGCGCCACCAGCGCCGGCTCCGCGCGCCCCACCCACCCCACTGCCCACGAACATGCCCAACAACCTGGACATCACGTTACTTACTAACTATTCACATGCGCAACTAAGTGATCATGTGCTAAACGTAACAGACGTTC
>CATOBL010000030.1:0-110206 GCA_951394255.1 Polyploca ridens
GATCATTTTGTCGTCATGGCTGTACCTGTTTTTTTACGGTTCCGTACCCAAAGGGGTACCCAAACCCTGCGCTGTCAGTCCGTCTGTCTGTCAGTGGGCTGTATCTCATTAACCGTAATAGGTAGACAGTTGAAATTTTCACAAAATGTGTATTTCTATTGCCGCTATAAAAATATAAATGAAATAAAATTAAAAATTAAAGAGGACAAGAAACGTTTTTACAGAATCCTTCATGTGCGAGTCCGACTCGCGATCGTTGTCAGAGGACTACGTTCCCAGAATACTCGCGGCATTGCCACGCTGGATGGCAATGCTGATTCTCACACCGAGGTATATGCCTGCATTCTGGTCACGAGATGCTTCGACCAGGCGTTTAGATATTTCGCGAAAAAGATGGTGAGTGCTCGGCCCCCACGGACCCAGAGTTTCAACCCCCAACGACTCAAATATGTAGCTCGTATCTATGTTACTATATTTGCGCCTCTTGAGTTTCTCTGCTGACATGGCAGCGCCACCCGCCTTATTTATTGTCTCTGGAAGATGAGACGGAGCTAAGGTATAGACACACGTGGCATCCTATACCAAAGGCCGTCCCAACCTCCAGGGTACAAGAGTCATTCCGTCCGGTCTTACTATCGACACGAAACAGACCATTGGGTTCTAAAATAGCAGTTACGTTGGCGCTGGCACAGAGGATTATATTATACAGAGCAACAGCTCCCTACAAACGTCTATTATATTAGCCTATTCTTGTAGGCTGTCACACTAGGAAATAAATTTAATTAGAAAGCTGGGTAATTTTTTTAATAATTATAAATTATAAGTATAATTTATTGAGGTGCGTCTACGCTAGGCAAGCCGAGCCTAACCGCTTTGCACGTTATCATCGCGGCGTCAAGTTTAGACTTACAACGAGCCTAGTCTTACGACACGCTCGCCCAAACTCGTGGAATTTGCTAGTTCCCAATTTCCCATTGAATTATTCCACTACCCAAACTCCAAAACTACTACAACTAGGCGTTATAATACCAAGATGACACAAATAATGGCGTTTTGATCACACTAATATGAACTCTTACTCGAAAGTAATGAGGGCAAATTTGTATTAGATTTTTTTTAACATTGGATAAATTATTGAATTAGAATGAAATTCCTTTATTGCACATATGAATGTTATTATTAACGTTTTATATAATGTCCAACTGTACCTAATCATTATTACAACCATTGTGAACAATGAAAATAATGTCATTATCACACACTTGAAAACCTAAAATAACAGTGTCTATATTATTATATAATGTACCTAAATTATAACAGTTTAAATACATATAAGTATTGTAATATATGCATTAAGTAAAATATATCTTGAACTTGTCTTGACACGCTACTACGTGTCTAGATGACATGAGTCCAATTTCACCCACCACTAAAAATATTACTCGTACCTACATACCTACCTAGTAAGAAAATTACTTCATTTGGATAAATTATTGGATATATTTATATTCCTCCTGGAATTATTTATAAACGCACTGCGATAAATAATCATTTTGTTTGTAAGTTGTTCTTAAAATTATTAAAAACAAAGTATCGCGGTAACGAGCAGCGAGCGACGACGTACTGCAAGCGATGTAGGTATCGAGGCGTGCCGCTCGGTCGCGAGTCGCCCCCGACTCTCGGACCCTCGGGTTCGCCGGAAACACCCGAAGCGACTTCTCGGCTCTCGTACGTGAACCCGTCGGTGAGCGCTCACGCACACATCGCTGCGCATGTAGTGAAGTACCTACCATTTCGCGTTCTTAGGAGCTGTTTATCTGTATAGTAATCTGTGGCGCTGGTAAGGGCCCGGCGGATGATATCATTGCGACTGGCCCAACTGGCAAATCCGCAAGCGCTTTTGTTGCATGACAGTCCGTGGTGACCGAGTTGGTCGACAGCAGTGCCGCACTGACAACGATGTGATATGCGTAAACGAGTAAGACCAAACGTAAACAAACGGCCGTTCTAAAAGTGTTAGAGTCCAATAGTGTCCCCATATGTGACAATGGATGGGCCTGCAACCAAAGTCTCGATTCCCAAGCACTAACAGCAGTGAGACGAGCCCTACCCGGGGAGTTGGTTGAAGTTTCTAATAAATGATTCCGTACCAACTCACAGATGGGGCTATCCCAGAGTCTGCGAGGAAGAGACTTTGGGAGTTCCACATTCGGGCAGGCCAATTGCCAAGCAATTTTGGCCACGGTCCAGCACGATACCTTAACGTTTGGTAGTGAAATAAACAAAATACGATTAATTAGTTTAACTTTGCTATGAACCGAAGACAAAAAGGCTGGCAATGATACACTAGACATTTTGCGAATGCCTAGACCATCGTGCCTAATAGGCAGGGAGGCTTGTGACTATCCTCGACTGTCCAGATTTATGTTGAAAATGGAGATGAGTGTATATCTAATGGTATTATCCAAGCCTTGTAATAAATGTGTACTACACTTTGGTAGTACCCACATTTACTACAAGGCTACACCGAAGAGAATACACGAATTTTGGAACAAAAAGGCAGTGTCCAATGATTGTCAGTGAAGGCCATGTGTTTGTTAATTTTTGAACAAATATCATAGTATTATTGTGGACATACCATATTTAGTAGGGAACACGGTCTCATCATTGACCGTCTTCTGTGTATATGTCATGACGTAATCGACGTACTGCGGTGCGGCGACGCGCGACTTCTTGCCGCGCTCGTCGTACCACGCGTACGTGCGCCCGCCGGGGCCCGTCATGTCGGCGCACGTCGCCGCCGTGCAGAACTCCGACACCGTGCCGTACAGCAGGTTCACGTGGTCGAATAGCGCCAAAGCTGGAAAACGACCACACACACCATGAGTATACAATCTACATCTGTCTGCAGTGCACACACCATACACATGGTTATGAACTGCAACTTTTATGTTACACACATTGTCAATTGTGAGTAGGGTTACCATTCGTCCCGAGATTTTAGCTCCGAAATGCAGGGAAAATGCTAAAACGCCAGATATTTCCGAAATGGTGAGAATTTAAGTCAGTGTCATCACAATTATACACATTCGATATTGTTTTTGATGTAAGCCATGTAATGTCATGTTAAATAAATTATAAAAATTAAATGCCATATTATGCATGCATCGTTCATTCAAAGATCAATATATTATTGTAGTAGGTCAGGTGTCAGGTAGATTAGTGTAGCTATCGGATCAGCACAGCGGTAATAGGAGTATGGTAAAAAGAAGTGAAATGAAACCGGTCGCGCACGCACGACCTGCGGCTCCGCCCACCGCACCGCACGCAAACATAAACAAACGGCCGTGGTGCCTTTGAGTTGGACGGGGCCTTTTATACCATAACTAAAGTACATAGCAGTGCATTATCGCGGCGATACAATGGAGATGTCTTTATGTAATGTTATAAAGACGTTTATATTACTCCGTCAACAATAACTGTATGTCTTGGATTTGGAAATATAAGAGACCATTTCGTTTCGGTTTATCGCTGTCGTATAGTACGTATCATAGAGTCAATAGTCGCCGCCCGACTGTCCAGTCAGTCGCACTGGGTTAACGACGTCCGTGAGACGAATCAGATTAACCTTTAAGTATGGACGTGGAGTCTCACAGGCTACTCAATGTGTTCGTTATCTTAGTTTCACCTAATTCCCCCAACTCCCTGCGATTGAGCTGCTCAGTAGCTTTTGTTTTAGTTGTAAAACTACCAACGAGGGAGGAGGTAGCGTCTTCCGATGAATATCACGTAAGTTATGACCATCAAAATATTGACCGGAGCCTGTCAGGCTACACGTCCATTTTTGCCCTATGATATATTTTATAAGAGCGATTACGTTTATTTTAGATTTTTAGTACAAAATGTCAAAAACTAATAAAGCCGGTAGTTCTAAATCAAAACTAGGTAGGTTCAGGGCCCTGCGAGAAAAAAAAATTGTGCAGAAGATCCATCTTTTGAACAAGAAGTGTGTGAGTTGTTGTTAGCTTCGGATCAGTCTGACAATGAAGAGAATATTGAAGATTTTTTTATATTGAAGTCCGAACTGATACAAAATCATGAAAGTGTCAATGATGAAGATCAGGACCAAGATCAGGACCATCAGGAGTACAGCATGGGGTTCTTCAAGAAGGTTGTGAAGAGGTTTCTTCAGGGTCGGCAACGCGCGAGTGATACCCCTGGTGTTGCAAGCGTCCATAGGCTACGGTAACCGCTTACCATCAGGCGGGCCGTATGCTTGTTTGCTATCTTAGTGGTATAAAAAAAGACCAGGACCTAGGAGAAGAGCTGAGGTTGACCATGACTCGAGTTTTAGGTAATGATATGGTGACAGAAGATGTCCAGGATCAAGAAACCAGTCAAGGATCCAGAAGAGAATCTGCCCCGCGAAAAAACATATAATGACTACTCATGTTTGTGTTGGGTGCAACAAACCTGTGTGTCTCCAATGTTCTAGACCTTTGTGCACTGACTGCCAATTTTACGTTATTAGACTGTTGTCATAATTTTTTATATTTGTTAATTGAAGTAGGTGTTTTGTGTTTTTGGTTTCTTATATATTATATTTTGAGAAAAAAAGACTCATTTTGTTATAGGAATAAGTTTGGCTGTTTTTAATACCTAAAATGTAACCTAAGTTGATTTATACTGAAAAGTGCCATAATTTTTGATTTTTTAAATTTCTATAATTTTTTAAATAAAAGTTGATTAAATAAGCACGTTATTTTATTGTTAAATCCCATAACTTTAATATTCAATCAGTTTTAAAGCGATCTTATATCAAATTCCCTAAAAAAATGTGTGTTTATATAGGAGCCTGTGAGACTACACGTCCACAGTAGTGTTAAGAAAAAATGACGTCCATACTTAAAGGTTAAATATAGCAAACCAGAACAGTAGGTTGGTTACCAACGAGCTAACTATAATTAAAGAAAAAATCAAAAGGAGATGCGGGCACGTCAAAATTGGTAACTTATAGTACTATCACAGAATAGATAATAGTACTGACGTAGTTACTATTGAATATTCTGTGCTTATGGTGCTCATGTGGCGATGACAAGCATTTGCACGGTTAATTTTGATCAAACAATCCTAAAAAACTTTTATCTTCAATGTAATTATTTTTTAAATAGGAATTGACAAAGTTAATAAATTGGTGCACGAATCTAAGAACGACATAGTTGAATTTTCCGAAATTTCTAAACGGATTTTGCTCCAGTTTAAATACAATAGATAAGATTGAAGATTGTCTGTTTGATCTCACCTTGCGGCTAAGCTGTCGAGTCGACTGTGACGAATATTCGCAGTATAAGCACGTATAAGTAGCTAAACCGAAAAAGCTTATCTCCATTAAAATAATTTCCTTTACAGCAAAATACTTACATTGCTCGCGAAGGATAAAATTGGATTTCAAAATAGGTAAGTATGTTACATTTTAAATGGTCCGCATTTATACAATAGCCGCTATAGCAGAGCTTCCCAAACTTTTTTTTCTCGTAGATCACTTTAAAAAAAACTGGTTTCGGTGGACCCCCTGCTACATTTCTGATTAGATCTATCTTATGTAGACCCCCGTTAATTGGGGGTCCACCTGTACCACTTTGGGAATCGCCGTTCTATAGGATACATATACTCTCCTATTTTACTAGGCTTTGAAGACTATCGTGGTCGTGGGATAGTTTTTTTTTTCCAAAAAAAACCTTAACCCCCTTATTACAAAACATGTTTTAAAGTAAAACCAGGTTTTAAGATAGCCTCGTCTCTTTTTATTATATGACGTTAGAAAGTGACCGAATGACAGTAAAACCTGGGTTTGCTTTAAACCTTGTTTTGTAATAAGGGGGTACATGTTTTGCTTATTTAACAGTCGCCAAACTACTATTGCAGTTTGTAGGCGTGCAATATGACTATGAATATGGCATATGGTACAATATGATTGTGAATTTGTGACTAAACAAAGGTAGGTAGGTACTAACTGTGTGAAGCGAGCCACTCGTTGTAGTCAAGGCCATGGGGCAGGTCTACGAGCTGGCGCATGTCGAGCTCGGGCAGCTTGCGCTCCAGCAGCGCCTCCTGCAGGTACAGCTTGGGGTCGCCGGTCGCCTCGCCCTCGCGCTCCTTACGACGCGCCTTCCTGCAATCACAAAACAACAACATTACACACCATCACACGCATCGCTACTAAACTAAATATACATATAACGGGATTTCCCGTTCAAAATTTGCAGCCCCACTAGGCAAGTGTGGTGGTTCATGAAGTATATGGTATATGAATGTATAATTTTTCTCACTGGTTTTGAGAGGTGAAAAAAATTAAATAAAAGAATTAAGCGCACAAACAGAAAACGAAAGAAATATAGACTTAGTATGTTCTCTTCTCTAGGTCTAGTGAAATAGTTGCATCGGTAAGGGAAATTTAAATTAGTATATTGAATTCGCTTGTCTAGCTAGTAAATTAGAATTACTGAGGATTCCTCAGCACCGTAACAGTTTATGATGATCTCATAATGAGTAATGATTTTCTCTACATGCAATGGTATTTGTGTCATGCATGTTGATCTTTAGTCCAGTTCCGCCCACTGTCTTCAAAAACTAAAATAAACTTATGAAAACGAATCGCTGCGCGGAAAATATTTCCTAGCGCAATAAATAAACATCCAATATTTCAAACGATGGTAAATTAAGTTCTGCTGCCATATTGCTGTTACACAAAATCTGTCAAACTGACGAATGTCGAGACTGCCAAAATAGTTTATTTGTATAATTTCCGTAGACTTTTATCTTATGGTAGCTAGTTAGGTATGCGAATTAAAACAGGGAGCTACAGCAGTTATATAGAAACCAACCTACCCATGTTTCGGTGACTATGATCAGACCCAAGAGGTTAGGGGTTGTATGCTCGTATCGGGTGGAAGTTATGTAATACTGTGTAGGTATCGTAATGTCGTATGGTAGTAATATACAGCGCCGGTTTTATTTATGCGACATGCGACTCTCCTTTGGGTTGTTATTTGTATTAATAGTAACCCGTTCGAAATAGTTATGCGTGCGCCAAACATCAATTAATTTACATATTTTTTTGAGGTAAGTAGGAACGAAAACTCTCAATCTTATAAGTCCAGTCGAGCGAAATGTGGCAGTGACAGACATATACAATACAATGCAAGGAAAACGAAGGGCAATATACAATGAGTAGGTATTAAAAGAGAACGGCGTCCGTGTCTACCCGCGCGAGGTCGTCGCTGTGTCGCAGTGCTCGGCCTTCGGAGGGCCCCCGCCAGCGGCAGCGGCACCACGCGACTCCACGGAACCATGCCCCCACCAAACTAGACACTCTTATTGTGGCAGTGACTTAGCAATCAATCCTAATTCAAATTCAAAAAGTATTTATTCAATTTAGGCCCTGATAAGGCACTTATGAACGTTATCAAAATGACTCTACACCGGTTCCAAATACAACTTGAACTGAGAAGACTAGTTCTTACACCTCTCAATCTTAAAATCGTAGTTTCTATTCCAGTTTTTTTAATGGCCTTACAGCTTCAAAACAAACAAAAAATTAGTAATTACACCATCCATCATACATACATCACATAAGTGATCAGTCACACCACACCACACGACGATATAAGATAAGACCCAAAGAATTTTTCAATCAGAGATTACGCCCTGTGTCGCTTCAAGGTGTAAGTAAAGTCTTTCATTCCGTAATCGATATAAAATTAATATAATTTTGCTGCCGAAACGTGCACGTAGGCTTGTTTACATAATAAATACGTCAGACGGACATTTACCAAGTCGGTTGAAAATAAAAGGTGAAATTACTTATGATAATGTAACGGGGAAGCGTATTGTGAAGTACCTGCGTAGCAAAGAAAGGTCGTGGAAGTGTATAGAGTGGCGCGCGTGAAACAGGTCATCATTGTGTGCAAAGCAGCCACTGCCATACCGCAGCACAGCGCACTAGTAGCGTGGCGTGACCTGGTCTGCTCGCTCAATAATACCAAACATAACCACCACCGCCGCTTTTACAAATTCACTGCAGCGCGGCACGACATGGTACTACCATTACCTACACTCAAACGACAATGTAACCTATAAACCTACATTGCCGTTTTTTACTACAATCAATCAGGAATCTTACATAGGAATCCTGTGATTCAGTTTTACGATTTGTAAGTTTTTATATCTTGCCATATACGAATTTGGAACTTACTGAAATATTGGTACAATTAATACTGATTTATTGGGTAAATAAATACCCACCTCAGTATCACGGCACAGCACGGTGACTAAGTTAAGAGAAGTTAGAGAAAGAAGAGGTCCTGCGACCAGTGACGTACGACAAAATACAATGTTAACATATTGTTATGGAAGATTTGTGGTAATAAGATGGATTCCTCTTCATTTGAGCGATGCTCTGAACAGCCCTAGACTTGGTGCCCAATGTAGATTAGGATAAATCACTGGCAAGTGTCATACACATAGGCGGAGAATACTAACAAAGACAATCTAAATCCGATTTCGAATAAGAGATCCTAAAAACTTTCAGTGTTATCCATTGTTATTGAAATTTTCTTCTAATACTTAATATAGGTAGTTATAGTTAATCTAGGGCATCCAATTTTAGCTGATAAGGTTTCGTGTTCTTTAAATATACAAAATACAGATAGTAAGTATTTATAAGCGGAAAGTTTTGCAATATTTATCTCAGTGCAACAAAATTTGTTAGTTCCGGTCGATAATGCGATAACAGTGCTTAACGAATGGACAATACTAACTTCCCAAGTATGGTATTGAGAAGCACGGAGAGCCACAACACGAGTGGCTCCAGGTAACAGTTCATCCCGCCCAGGTCGCTCCGGCCGCGCTTGTGAGTCCAGCTACGCTGAACACCGTCCACAGCTCCGCTAGTTGCTTCGCCGCGCCCTCACCGTTGGAACTAATGAAGACCCCGGTGACAAAATATCACTAATGTCACCCAAAAGTCACAACACAGCGAATACGTCGACGGAGGGTGGCAGTGGCACGCGGAAAGCGACAGGTTCAATGTCATACCGCGCGACAACTATAAGCTGACGGACTAAGCCCATCGCTCGTGCGTGACCGCAATGCTTAATGCGTCAATTGGTATGAGTTTGATGTGGTCGTGATTCATTATTAGCAATCGTTATCCTGTCGCGAAAGTGGTATACCGACCATGACTAACCTATTGTTCCAGAGGTTTTTCACAAAAGTAATGCAATTTATTGAAGCAAATTCGCAAGTGTGTAATTAAGTGCGCGTAACGAACTAACGAGAGGTTATTCGCTTAAAGCGCCTTAATAAAATACTAAATGATCAATTTATATATTTATAATTATATCGATGTCTTAATACATACATAAATACGTCGATTCTTTGGAAATGATTGATAAGACAAGACATGACATTCAGTCAGATCAAGACAACACAAATGAAAAATTCAGTAGGTATGTTTCTTTACAAGAAATCATGATCGGGTTCCTGTGTTGGCAAAGTCCATGAACGCGCGGATTATGTGGCTCACCTGAATGGGACAGCCGAGTATAGATATGATGGCAACGAAAAAAACACTCCCAACACAAGCGCGTGGCACATGACTGCGACTGACGAGTGTCGATTGGTGCGACTGCGCCGAGACCACTGAGCCCGCGAGTCGAGCTGCCCCGGCCCCGGCTGCGGCTGCCCGTCCATCGTCGCGTCGCGGCCGTGTCGCACTTGCCGGACCGAGATGACTAACAATGATTTGAACGTCCCTTTCGCACTCGGAGCGCGATCCACGCAGCGCGAAAACGACTTATCGCCTACACGACTGACGCGATACTAAACAAGTCACAAGATGACCGAACCAAGCAAAAAATATAGATATAAATTGATATGTGTCAATAATAGCAGATAATGATTATAATAAAATAACTATAACAAAGCCACATAAAACATTTTTACTTATGGATAAGATAAAAATATTCTTTATTTGCAATTTAGAAGCCGAAACCACTCTTGCGCAAGTTGCGCGGCTACTCTCTTTGTCATTGATATTTATTATCATTGTCACTTCGTCAGAGAAAAGTTAATTCCCTGTGGGTTAGTGGACATAATAAACGTATACCGACTAAATGCATCCATAAATCTTAATAGAGTCATCAGACAGGTTTCAGTGCAGGTGATCTGATAAAAATAAAATATTATGAAATGCCAGTATGAGAACTGTCACGCTGTGGACGGACAGGGAAGAGTAAAAGTGTCGTAGTCGAGATCGTTAACCTGGTGGATGCGAGCGGCGCGCGCGCATCCAGGGCACGCCCTAGGCGACGTGCCAGCAAAACAGTGCCGTCATACGCTTTTTTTATATAGTAAACAGCTTTGTATAATGAACTCCATAATAAAATTTTCGTATTGATTTACACAGATGGTGATATAAATTAGAAAATATTCACAAATATAAAATTTCGTCTCGACTCTCGAGCATACATTTTTAAACATGATAAAGGAAAAAATATTAAATGATACACTTATCTCGAACAGTAGGTAGATAAGTAATTAAACGATTAAATAATTAATCATTCAAGATTTATGAAGAATAAAACGAAGACAGAAAACCTGACTAAGGTATGTAAACGAGATCAAAACTGAGACCAAGTCTCAAGAATAGATCGTGTTCATCAAAAATAAACCTTAAATCATTGGTGCCGGTTCCAAGATCAATTGTTTTAATCTTGACTTGAGCATGATTGACGTTCTACATAGAACACGGCCCTAAAACGCCTAACCGACACAATGACAGAAATATACAACTCCAAATATTACATTCACTACAAATATTTCATTCAATGAATAAGTATCTAAGAACTAGATTATATGAAAATTAGTATCAAAATTCAAATTCAAAAAATATTTATTCAAACTAAGCCCTGATAAGGCACTTATAAACTTTAACAAAATGACTCTTCACCGGTTCCAAACACAACTTGAACTGAGAAGACTCCGGCAAGAAATCTGTATAATTGTGAAAGCATAATGGAAGTAATGCGGCCCATAGACGTTCAAGTAATTTGATCAAACAGGCTGGTTCAAACGTGGTTCAAACAGTTTGATCAAAATTCTATTTGCGATACGAAAACTTAAAATTTCTTCATGCAACTTGATCACACACACTGCTGCACTGTTAGAAGCAGCCTGTTTGATCAAATTACTTGATCGTCTATGGGCCGCATAAGAGTTAGAGAGATTCTGGTAGTGCAAGTCAGAGACACTATTCATAACAGTGTGGCCGCAATTTTCATTATTATGGGAATGTAACAATAGCTTGCAACTTTTGCAAGAGCACCGCTTGCGCTCGCTGCGCGCCGAAACACACTTTCCACACGGAACTCTGTACCCTCATTTACGTTACATGCCAGGTACACGCTATGCGTGTGACGCCCGCGCACCTCCGAGCTCGCTGATACGTGCTGATACTATGAAGATATGCGGATAAAACTATTCGGCAGCAGGTAGATAAACACTGTATGTATGTAACAGGTGGTGTCAAGAACATGAGACACGCCTTCTCAACTTGTCGCATGGAGTAACCGTCGTGCGTCCAGGATGTTGGCGATCAGAGCTCGGCATCAAACGCTAACACATCTGGCTCGGCTTCCGTAAACAAACCAATTCTCTACTGATCTCCAGCGCTAAATGACTGCAGTGTCACGTCATGTGCGATGAGCGAGCGCGAGCGTGTTTACTTGCTTGTATCAAGGTCGACTATCTATTTACGTATTTGCATATTTCGTCGACGTTTGAGATCAGAGGGAAAGTTGATTGAAGTATGGAGAGTTTCTTATAAATTCGGCTTCGTATTCGGATCCATAACCATAAACCTCAGGATTTGTTTGTTTGTTGTTGGCACACTGCATTGAATGTGACGCAACGTCTGGTGACGTCAAGAAAAAGTAGGGCCACTCTGAGTCAGTAATTAAAAGTTACTTATAAGACGGTTATCAGCACTTGTCATTGACATCACATCCACCACTTATCGATATGCTATTCACCCCAACTCAGCTAATAACGCGTTCTCTAATATAGAAAGATACCTAATATAATCTATATCGATGGACGGTAAACAGAGCTAGCAACTAGCCACAAGCCTCGTTGGTCTCAATAAAATACATTTGCGCGCTCGCAATTCCCGTGGAACGATGTCAATGCCTGTTATTGTCGGTCACAGACAACTACGAGGATGTTTAGAACTTTATCTACGAAACCTGCCTACCTGTTTTTCTCTAATACAACAAAGGTATTCTCCACCTATATCCTACCATTATTAAACAGCGGAACAGTAAACTTTGGGCTATGTAAAATAGGATATCCTCACAATAAGACCGCAAAATAACCAATTGTTAATTATAAATGGTATAATTGCTCCATGATTTATAGCAGCAATCACAATATCTATCGCCAGGGAAATTAAATACAAGACGGAATCCAGCACCTGAAGTGGCATACCCAAAATCGCAACCCAAGCCGATGAAATCTAGCCCATAGAGCAAAGAAATTAAAGCGAGTTAATGTTTCGAGTCATGGCGCCAAGGATAGTAAACCATATAACTTCTCTAGGGATACCATACATACAACATCTAAAAACATCGAGTTTGTAGCACCGAGAGACGACCAATAGGTCTACAACGAAACAAAACAAAACGTCGCATCATCAAGCTTGACTAGTCAAATTGGAGATGGGCGATACAAGAAAAGAAAATCATTCCCCTATTCCCATTTAGATTAGAAATTATAAGCCATTTCTTTCTGTTTAAAATAGGTAACCCGCAGAAGCGAGTCGGTATACCAGTGGGCCAATTTTAAAGAAACAAATGTTTCGATTTACTTTGGTAGTACGTGCTCGCAGATTCATAATCAGACGGAAGTTTCCCAAGCAGGAGCAGAACAGTATATTTTATCTGATACACACATTCAAATTGTGTCAAGTTACATGAATGAAGTAATTTTATTGAAATTTTGCGTTTTTTTACAGTTTTAGGTTATTAATATCAATGGGAGGAAGATCAGTTCGTGGAGGGAGATGTGGTCTCGAGACCCAGTTGCCGCATGAGAGTAGATGACGTCAACGAGCCCCTCACCTCCCGCCTCCACCCATCGCGGCGCCCCGCCACTCGCCCATCCACCCTCCCACCCTGTCGAGGGATCAACAGGTGTCACTAGAACCAATATAGGTATAGATAGTATAGAATCGCACTCCTTGTGCCCTATGCTGTGACGTCATACTCTCTACCCACTCCGTGAATATTCAGTTAAAGTATGTTCGGTAAAGCGAGGCAATTCTGATGATTGCTGTCTTTTTTAAAGAGAAAGCTCTATCTTCGACCAATTAGCACCCATTTGATTATGAATGTAACGAATCACATCTACATGTTTGCTAAACCACTCTATACAGACTGTTCCTGGGAATGATAAAATCGAACAATTGCACGGGAGAGGTAATTTAATTACCAAAAATGTTTACCCTGTCTATTTCGCCCTTTCTTTATGGAGTATGCTCAATACTGTAATTTTTATTTATTTAAAATTAGGCAATTATTTTTATTCTTCTGAACATCTTCCTACAATCTGATTTTAGGAGACCATAACTAGGAACATAATCACAATCATCAATTATCCCTACACACATAAACTTGTTGATAGAATCCTAAATTAATTAAGTTTAATAGGCTATAAATTAGTAATTTAATAAACATACAGGCGTGCGTTGCAGCTAGAGTATTATATTGCCATTAAATTTAAATTAATATTATTTAACATAATCTTGTGCAAAATGTACGAGGTCGCTCGCACTTCCTGGTATACATTATGTAGTTTTCGATTACAACACAAAAGATCTGGTCAACAAAAGTTCAATGTCATGTTGTAGGCGTTGTAGCACAGTCAGAAAAAGCTCAATATACTAAAACATTAGTAGGTATACTCCTACCAGAAGTACCTACTACCGCTCCGCTACATACAAATGCACAAAAATACATGTGATAGTAGTTGATAGGAAGTAGACGCACAGTGCACATCAAGCATCAAAGCAACAAAACATAGACGACCTCAAATGGTCTTGCATGCAGTGCATACATCAGTAAGTGGCAAATTGTGTTTTCCGCAGCAGAGGAACGGCAAATGTACTTATGACAAGAGGCAAGTATTTTGATACTACTGTTTCAAACTCTTTTACCTCCACCTTTACCGTGCCGTTCCCGGTACGGGAACCGGTGTCAGGTTGGCCAATCTGCATCCTTACTCGTAAGGGAGATGTAGCGCGCGGGCGCAGTTGAGTTGGTCACTGATGATCGATCACTTCGATCGGCTCGCGTGGTTGCCGAGCACTCATTCAACTACGCAACTAGCATATTAATTCTTCAGCTTATTTACCAATTCATTAGCACCGTTGCCTATTGGCAAACTGAGCACGTCGCAACGAGTGTCAATGACCTATTAAAACAAACACAAAAGCAGCAGTGCGTTAAAAAATTTAACAGCCTGTCGTCGAAAGGCAATATAATGTATGTATTTAGCAAATGTTGATTTCCAAAACTATATGACATCGTAAATTGTAAGTGTATGAACACTTGCACTAACACAAAGTAGTCTTTATTAAACACTGTTTGTCTGCTGTACATTAGGAGCACGAGTGTGTACACTTTCGGCTAGTTCAGGCTTTTGTGCACTAGAAGACTCAATAGCCAGCCCGAACCAATGCAAGCAGATGATATTACCACAGACATTTAAGGTTGTGACGAAAGCTGAGATGAAGTACCTAGGTGTAGTTCTTGCTAATCATGGAGAACTTACGGTGCAGGCAGCGCGGACTTGATTGGTAACAATTTCAAGCCTATAATAGCCAGCGCCCCTGGTCATGTCAGTATCTGATAAGATTGGAATTGGAAGCATATCTGAAGATCGGAGAGAAGGGAACTATTTTAGGAACTGCCAAATGGCGAGAAGTTTCTAATACCATTCCACCATTGCAACTCTCGCCATCGACGAGTCGATCCTCACACATTGAAAACCAGAATGGTTTCGAACTGTGCGGCCTCAAAGGGGTTTTCTTCCGCGGACGCTCGGCCTGGAATGGAGTACAGCCTTCAAAACGGGTGTGAAGAGATTTCTGCAGGGTCGTCAACGCGCGAGTGATACCCCTGATGTTGCAAGCGTCCGTAGGCTACAATAACTTCTTACCATCAGGGGGGCGATGTGCTTGTTTGCCACCTTAGAGGTATAAAAAAAGACACCGGTATATTTTGTTCAGGGACATACCCACCCAAGTATAGCAGAAAAAGTACGCGCGACTAGTACAAGTCAGGGTACCGTCTTCGTAGTGGTAAATTATTTGCTTGCAGGCGGTCTGCACCTTCTGTCTTATATGACTGAGGTACCTATACGCTTTCTCGCACAGTAACTCCCAACAAGATGCTCAAGACGCCCATGTTTATGTATTTCTGAACATTCTTAAATGTCAAGGTACTGGCCATGTAATGCATAATACATAAAAGTTGTTCGTAGTTCAAACGCTAACACACACATTTCGTGGCTGTGTTGCTTGACTGCGTGACATCATAATATTTATAAATTTTCATTGCCACCATAAATTTTGAACTACACAGAATTTCACTGCCAACTGGGGTACATTGGGCGGATACACCCTACTCCCCTTCTCCCCTCGGCCGAACATTTGGATTTATACAAGAGGCTTCTAGTGGCCGAGTTCCGTAAACGACCTATGCTTTAACCTGAATATTTTGGAAGTGGCGCATCGAATTTCATAAAACATTCTTAAGAACTCTATCGCTTTTGAAACAGCCTTCAAATTCAATATAAATACCGGATGTAGGTAAATCGGTCCTACCGTTTTGGAGCTACGATGCCAAAGCAGAGATAAAAAACAAAGGCTTCAAACTTTTAAAAAAACCCTTCCTTTTAAGTTGCGTGTTAAAAAAAGGCGCAGCTGTCCTATTTAAGTGGATGATAAGATGTGTTGATTTTAATATTGCGACCTCTGCCCTGCTTAGGTTTATCCCATACGCAATAAATAATAATTAGTATAT
The DNA here is from genome assembly GCA_951394255.1 of Polyploca ridens. Lineage (NCBI taxonomy): Eukaryota > Metazoa > Arthropoda > Insecta > Lepidoptera > Drepanidae > Polyploca > Polyploca ridens. The sequence goes on from CATOBL010000030.1 coordinate 16,143, forward strand.
ACAAGTGTGACACACGCCATGTCACCCGATTTTACGAAAACAGTGTGTGGTCGCGTGGTGGCTTCGTCACATATCGTACGATCACGTGTGGAGGCCACAATGAAGATAACAAATATTTGATTTTGAGCGCGGTTCCGCCCGCGTGGAAGATTTTTATACAGCAACATCTTTATAATACGTGTATTAATAAAACAGATCCGTCAACTACTAACACAATGGTACATGATAGCTAAAAGAACTTAAAAGCCTTCATCAATGAAGTGATTATCATGAAACGCATTACTGAATTTTAAAGAATACAACATAATTTTATTCTAAAAGTATACAATTATAGAAGCGTCAAACTTAAATGTGTCAATTTCGATGATCAAAATCACACAACCTCTGCACCAGGCGCGATAAAATGTTGCACACAAATATACGTTTTATTCCGGGAACACGAATGAAACCGCGGGATACAGGATCGTAGATTATGGTAAACAATCGCAGTAGAATAAGTACGAATTAGTTACTAAGAAACTAACGTAAATCGATTACTGTTGTATCGGTATTTCGAACATCCATATTCAGTATTACAGTCACAATGCAACTGACTAATGAATTTTAAAAATCGGAAAACGTATTTAACCTACCTACCTGACATAAATATTATACATCAAGCTATTTTAAGCGCTGTTCGTTTTAGTTCGATGTTATTTTATCCTCAAAGTTGATATCCTTAATGGCTTTGTGTGCTTCAACTACATTTGGCGAGCCGCACCTCAAATGATATTTCACAAAATCCGTTTGCCTATAAATGTCGACATGCGAATTGTTTTAGTGTGCATAAACTCCGGTGCTTCTGTCATCGGTTCCCAAACACGACCTCATGACATCGCGCTGCACGCAACATATGCATACTACACAAACTGAGCTACTCGGTACTGCGGACCCGATTGGATAGCCTACCAATTCGAATCTAATTACTTCATCCATAATGACAAACTTAGACGTCCATTGGAAATGTGGCAGTCGATCGGTACATGATAATATCGCAGTGAATAAAGACTCCAAGCAACTAGCACAGCACAAGCATAAAAATGAAATTTAATCGATCGTAACGATCGGAATGGCAACTGAGTGAAGAGTGAAGAGAATTGACATGTTTAACTGTACACGACGCGCTATAATTACACACAGAAGCTAATTACACATACCTGAGATTATGATCACACGCATAATCAAATCTCGAGATGTGTTGAAAGAGTGAAGAGTAATTGCGCAGGGAGTTACGCTTATGGACTTGTTAGTCAAGTACCGAGAGACGCTTAGCACTACGCTGGTTGGTAGGTGGGTTTATTATATCACAGTAGTAAAGCGAACAATACCTACCGGGACTATCAGACCGGACGCGAGACTCGATGTCGACACATCAAAGTCATTGCAGTTACAATTTAACTTTATTATTTATCACACAGTTCACAGAACTGATAACTAGCAATGCGACTGGTGCTGGCTCTCACGATCTACATTATAATAGGTACAGAATAGAAGATCACTATAGGTGCGTTAATTATAATTGGAGTGATGTCGTTTTTAACAGTTACAAAATGGGCATTTTTGTTCATGCGTTCGAATTGGAAAATTTCAACAATTTTGCAACTTTTGCCACAAACGATTTTTCCCAAATCGAACGATTAGATACATAAATGACATTCCCCTGCTTGTCACTTGTCTCAACCTTCCTTTTTTCCTTCAGTTAATATATAAACAAAGTTAATCTGACAAATTTTTCTCTTGCCTGTTAGTTTCTATCAAATTTTAATATAAAAATTATAATTTTAGCTTCCCGTTTGAATTACAGCTAAAACTTATCTGTCAGATTCAAAGATGTCAAAATATGATCACAAACGACCCTGCTTCGGATGTATGCAGTGATGATGATGAGGGATGATGTTTGCAGTTCACGATGTCGTTTTTAACTGTTTCCAAGCAAAACGAACGGTGAACGAAAACAGTTCAAAACGACATTTTCGCCCACAACATTCCAGATCGAACGCTACATGTTATTGTTTTTAGCATTTTTGACTGTTATTTTTGCTACCGTACCCCAATTCGAACGCACCTTATGTAGGACAATTTTCTTGAAAATTCGTTTTACTGAAGATAAAACTATCATATGTAGTTCAACGCTGTGCCTGTACAATTCAAAGGCATATATTATGCCTCCACCGTGCGACTTCAGTTGGCACAGCTGGTGGCTTGACCTCGTCCGACACGCACGTTCGATGTGTGCCTTACTTTGGGGACAAGTGGTCCAATACAAATATGCTCTTACTAGTTTGTTAACATCTGTGTCATCCAATCAGTTGTTCATTTGTTTCTCTACTTTTCTGTTTTAAGCAATATTTTTTGATTCAATGTTTCTAATCGCCGCATACCAATTTTCCAAAATTGATAAACATGTCAACCATGCAAATAAGCAAGCATAAGGCAAGTTTTATGTAGACAGACAAATGCAAGCATGCGACTTGATATTCTGCAGTTCCCGAATTGTCAATGACCCGGACTGAATCCGGATCGTTACCGTTGTTATTGTGATTGCGCTCAAGCGCACTTTCACTTGTCGGTACCTCCTCCTCCTCCCATTCCCTCTAATAAGCTCCCCCTCTCCGCTACCCACTGAGTCGCGGTACCGCAAACAATCGCGCGGGTCACGAGTTACATTTTGTGCAACCTCATACCTGCCACACTCATAACGACGACAACTTCACGCTAAGCACCAACCATGACAATGTACCGTATCTACACATTTACATGAGTCACTCACTATCGCGATGTTACCATTTCAACAGGTATAAAATAGCAAACCTATTATTTTGAACAATTACTGCACAATTTAGCACGTGGGACTGCAGTTGTAAAAGAAAACATTAACACAGATAAATCTAAAGAACGAGCCTAAGAGAAGACTGTACTGTAACCTCGTAAGAGTCCTATGATTGGCCCCGAAATGTGTGCAGTGACTGTAGTGGACGATCACGAGCATCATTTTTGTGGAGCACTACCGAGAGCAGATACAAAGTCAAAGCCCTTTATTCAATTTAGGCCCCAGAAGGGCACTTATGAGGCCAATCCCATCCTTGATACAAAATTCAGAATTAATCATAGATTTCTATGGACCAAGATAGCACAGCAGAATATTATAGTCCTCAGGGCAGCTGAACTGAACTCGAAGCATTAAGCATAAGTATTGTAAATGATGTATGTTCTCATGGCGTTTTCTGTCAGGGGCATATTGCATAATACATTGTGGTACGTAAATTGTGTTGGTTGGCACATCGAGGCGCGGTCGGGGTATGATAATATCGGGGTGCTAATATGAGGTGACCTTCGCACCTCGCCGCTGTCGGTACGTACTGCCCGTCTACAAAAAACTTACTGTGGTTATGGTACGTTGCTAGACTGCGAATGAGAGATTAAAGTACCTAGGTAAATAAAGTCGTTTGACAATCATTTAAAAAAAGAACAATATCCTGGGATATTCTCGTTTTTTCTTTGAACATTTCACAGGACTATCAAATTAAAGATCTGGGGCCCAATTCTCACTTCCCTCGAACTAGCCTTCGAATCGAACTTGCATTACGAGTTCTAGTTCTACCGTAAAATTTCGAGGGGCGGAGTCAATTTTTCGATTCCTGTATTCTCGGCACTAATCGAACTAACCTTCGAAATAAGTTCGAGTGTAAGGAGTAAATGTTGCCATTATGATGGATACAAATTGCACGATGCGTTTCGTTTCACTTGATAATTGCGTTTTGTTAACGTACGTGATAATGTTATATCTTAAATTAAAATTTAAAAGATTTTAATGAATATAAATATTTAAAACAACGTTTTACTCTTATTATATCCTAATATATCCGGAATTCATAAGTTAATCAATTTTATATAATAATTATAAATGAATATGACAATATATTTTCTGTGCGTAACGGAAATTCTTAGGCTTATCTGTCATTACGTTTCCAAATGACAACCTAACTGTTTGACGTTTGATAGTTCGCATTCGAAATACGTTTCGAACGGTCCCGACCAGTCGAAGCAGTTCGAGCGCTAGCCCTCGAAAAATAAGAGAAAATGGCGTCTTCGAAATTGTCAGAATAGCCTTACTTGATTTTCACTCGAAAAAAGTACGAGTTCGAACTTTATTTCGAACGAGTGATGAATTCGAGTGAATGAGAATTGGCTCCCTGATCGTAGCAAACAAGCGTACCTGACAGCGTTGCCAGACGTCCCGATTTTGGCGGGACGTCCCGATTTATAGCCCAAAATTAAATGTCCCGCGCGGGACAGGCTCTGTCCCGCTTTTAGAGGATTACTCGACGGTGAAATCATCGTTGGACGTGGAAGTGGGAATAAAGACCACTGCACAGAAATGGCACCAGCTTTTTCGTGATGCGTCTTAAACACCGCTGTGGTTGGTTACGTAGTTACGTAGTATTTATCATCTGTGGCAGTGATGCGGAGAACCGCGCCAAAGTGCACTGTGACATAAAATCAAACTTCTAAGTCAACGCAATCAAAAGATACGGCCGTATATGCCGCATATTTTGAAGCTCGCAAGCAAGGGAATCAAAATAGGGTACCTACTTCCCGTTGACCTAGAATCATAATATTTGGCAATAAGAAATTCCATGTAGCACAAGTAAAGGAAGAAATCCCGAAAGGGTTTTGAAGTTACAACACAAAAAAAAACAGTCCATTATATTAGAACAATCGAAAAAAGGTGAAAATTCTTCGAGATTCGATTCCCGTGATTAATTAACTATTTAAATACAAGTTTCTATGGAACCCTCGGTATGCGAGTAGGACTCGCACTTGGCAAAAACCGGCCAAAAAAACATGACAAAATAAAATTTGTAGGTATGTCCCGCTTTCGGCGATAGAATCCCGCTTTTTTTACTCAAGAGGTAACAAAATCCCGATTTGCCCGAAAAAAAATCTGGCAACGCTGGTACCTGACCACTTGACATTTACATCCAGAGTCAATACAAACAGACATATTCATTCATGCACACAAATGTTTGGCCTGGGTGGGAAATAGTGGGAATCGTAGCAGGCAACAAATACCATATTATCTAACCTACACACTCCACTCATCAATTCAGAAATCGGTCGATCAAAGGTCGGTAAATCTGTGACCATTAAAACTATGTTTTTTAAGGCTTAGTGTCCAACTCCTGAGTTCTGAAACGCCACTTTTAAGTTGTGATAACATTTGTCATTTCGATTGTATGGGTTCAAATATTAACGATTTTTTTTTGTGAGGTTTCAATATACATTTATTAAATGAAGCTGTCCATTGTTGTCGGTCTACGAGCATCATGTCATGGCGTCAGGTACTCTAATCGGTTCCATGTGTAGGTAGTTATTTTTGTAAGTATTTCAATGTTTGATTGATGAACACAACTAAACTGACTTTCGTTGCACAATACTTGAAGAAACAGACGAGCCGCCATTGAGAAAAATAAATGAGCACGCCACGCATCGGCGCCGGTGAGGAAACACGAAGTCGTATCTAGAGCGCGGAGAATCGTTGGCGTTGCCTGTATCTGATGCTTATCAGAATTGCTGCCTTATGGTAATGGTAGTGATATCGGACACCACACCGCCGAGGATCGTGGGAAGTCAAACCAGTGTTTGAGCTCGCAATGATGCAAAAATACATGATTCCATAGCGTGGTGTTGTTAGTGCTCATCTTCGCAGTAATACCAATGATAGTAATACCGTCAGTTTCCCCGTTTATATTCAAGTAAGTGATGTGTGTGACCGATGGGTAACTGTGGTGCAGGTATGCCTGCATGCACTGGGCGGTGGCATACGAGTGGTCGCGAGGTATGCGCTCTCGCTAAGTTTGCGCGTGCGCAACCGTTCCACGCTCTTGCACGCCGCACGCCATGCGCTAACGATGTATGTAGTTTGTTGAAATCCGTGTTCTGCAATTTAACTCAAAGTTGAAATAATTAAGAGATACCTACTTTTCAATTATTTTGTAATCGATCTTACGTAGGTTCCATATAGTATAGTATAGACATTGAGCTATTATTACTACGTATATAGAAGCTACCATGAGCAACGGTTATGTCCCATTTTTTAGAATAAACTAAAATCCTCTTTAGCGCTGAAACAATAATTAGTCGTCTAAGTAGACAGTAGAAACACGTAGCGCTATCAGAACGCTTTTAGGAGTATTTTTCTCGCAAACACCGTGATTTTCACAGCGCTTACGTACGCGTTTTGTTCATCGTTCTATAACAACAAGTGTGGCGGGATGGCTTCACTTGAACGGAACATACATGTGATGTGTGGCGTCATAGAATTAAAATGTACTAGAGTGGCAGTAACCAAGTGAGAACAGTAGACATGGGTTTGAACAAGGCAACGATCCCACCGCAAGCGCTAGTAGTCGTTGTCGAGTACTAGCTGTGCGCGTCAGGTGCGAATTGCTCGGATGTTTTTTTTTGTTTTTACCGATAAAAATGGTTAAATGTGCAGTTCGATTGTGCAGTAATGATAGTAGGACACACTCAAAGTATAAATCTAATGTCACTTTTCATCGGTAAGTCGAAATATTAATGCATTTCCAACAATTAAATTACACGTCTCGGGGGTGAAATAGACGCGAGGGGCGGGCACGATTTGGCCTCCCGCGCTGCTTTGGTATTCTGAAACGTTTTTGACAGCAACCGACGACGACTCCGTTGTGACGGTTAGTCCGGGAGGTAGCGTTGCAAACACAAAAGTCATAGTAAGCCGGCTGACGTTGAAATGTATAGTTGATCTTATATGACTAATAAGTGAACCGACCGTCTGCTCAAGTAAGTGCTCAAGTCTTCTACATCCGTCATCAGCCACTGCCAGTAAAAAAAAAAGACATAGTACGCCGGCTCAAACTTGTTTCATAAGTATTTGACATAATACTGAGCTGAAAAAAATCGTCTGCTGCATGGTGGAGGGGGGAACACGCGTCAGCTGCTCGCATGAATTTGTAAAAAAAAAAGTTTACCCCTGCCGTAACCTTCCAATCCTAAACCCACCGCGGGTGCATCGCTGATGCGTGGTTCACATATTAGTCATTCAAGATCTATTGAAAAAGATGGCCATCGATCGGCGTATTAATACTACCTAAAATGCATCAGTACCTCCCGGACTATTGCATGTCGAAACAATTGAATACTTGAATAGGTCAAAAGAATTAAAATGGGCTGGAAGGTGTATTGTAAACATCAACTGCGCTCTGCGAGTGGATTTCATTTATTTTAATGATCTGAGTCGTAATCCCAAGCTAAGCAAACTTATGATATGGAAACTAGATAAAGGCTAATTTTATTTCATATTTTAGTAAAACTTTAATGTACTGAATATACCAATTTTAAAGGTTTAATATGAAGGCTATTCATTGGTTTAACTTTATCTTAATATTACGACTTAAACTTCACAAAAAGAAAGCTAGATATAGCGCCCATATTTTGAAAATATTGAAACAATTAACATTTTTTCACGAATAATGTTTAATAACATACTCGTATGTAAGTACATACTACTAAATTGACGAGGTATTTTTTTATAAGGAATAATAAAAATAAGCCAGATATCAAAGACTTCTATATAGAATTTGGAAGAATTTTAGCATTTCCAGTAAATAAAAATGCATTGACTTTGTAGTGCTGTGCACAATTTAATCAATGTTTATTTCAACAAGAATAGTTAAAGAATTACTCGCCAAAAGTCTCAACTGTTGAGCTTGACGACGTTTTTCCAAGATATCTTCATCATTGGCTGATTTAAGGATGCCCATAATATGACTTATCCGAACTGCAGATATCTGAAATATGTATACCAACTCTGTAACCACTATAAAATTAGTATCATCATCATATTCTGTCACGAGATGTCCTCTGCTGAACTGGGCCTTTGTTTTTGACTGATTTCGACAAAGAACAGTCTTGGATTTATAATAAATAATTTGTAATAAAACATACTTACTTCAAATATCATAACATTACACAGAAACTATCATAAATGAAAGTGATCCACAAAGTGACAGGTTTTTTTTTATAATGGATACATAATACGACCTTAATAGGAGCTTCCTAAAATTAAACATTAATTAATTGACCAATTGAAAAATGTAGCACCGCACTACGAATGTATAGAGAATAGACCGCGACGACGGACGTCGTCGTCGTCAGCTGTCAAAAAAGAACAGAATTGCACTACTGCCCCGCACTGCCACGCCGCGACTAGTGATGTAGCGCGACGGATACTGCAGTCGATAAATATTCTAATAGTTCATAAACAAGTTGTAGGCCTTTTGAGAACTAAATGTTTTATTTTTATAATGGAATGTTAATAGTATACCTAAATATTAAAGTAATTATTCGGTTTTAATAATTAATTGAATTGTTCAGTCGGAATTTGTGTTTTACGACTTTTTTGAGACTGAACAAAAAATTCCAATGGCAAAATTAACATTACTTTCTCGGTAATATTATACTGAAGTGTCAGTTGTTTAACAAGCTTTTATTAGCTTCACGTGTAGGTAACTAAGTATGTAAACACATCTATGATGTCGATTTTATTTAACCTACTTCTAGTCACCATATCGTACGACAAAATTATGTTGGTAAAACTGTGACAAAATGGTGTGGGGCGCTTTTTAACACGCTTTAATAAGCTTCACCTGTATGTATATATGTACGTATATATGTATGCATATAATGTAATCTTCAAACGTAATTTTCATCGACTTCTAAACGTCAGATTAAACTGAAATTTTGCACGCTTATCAAGTACTGATGACAATACATTAATTTGGGACCATTGAGCTGATCTGATGATGGATCCGGAAAGTAGGCACTGGTAATCCGTAACGGAATAACGTATGTTAGCCGTGTTTGGACTTGTTGGAATCGTCTTCAGATGCATTTTGACCAGATATGGTTCTATTTCATTATTCTATCTACATTCAGTAATTTACGAGATTAGAGGCCTATCAATTAGCATATCTAGAACTTATGTGCCAGAAATATCATCCATCATCTCATCATCATCATCATCTGTCAGTTTAGTTCTGAAAAGCTAACATGCGAGCCGTGAGATAATTTTGTCATCGAATCATCTCGTGTACCTATAGTATAAATCACATGAATAAATGCCGCGCTTTTTCAAACTGAACTTCACCGCGCACGACATAATATGGTAAGAAAATTATCTCAAGGCGCGCATCATGCGCATGTAACCCTGCTGGATACGTTATCAGGAAGCAGTGAAACTGGTACTAAGTTACCTCAAAATTAGCAAAAATTCGTATTTTTATGTTTGCATCCAGGGTCATTCGAAATGCGTAGGCACCTAATAAATTTACCAATTGTATATTTTACGTTATAATTTTAATATTAATTGTATGCTTACATGCGGTTGGTATATTTGCCAGAACTTACTAAATAGGTAAGCAACATACATACTACAATGAATTATGCGGCTATCGATAATTCGGAGCACAGCGCAGTTACGTCCCTATTGTCACATATTCATCAATATAAATATATATAGCTCATCTGCCTACGCTGGTACTGGGTGAAACTGTGCGATACTCGCGTTCTATACTTAGTTATTTTATTTCTATGTGTGGCGTCTTCTCTATACATAGTAATAATAGCTCATAGAGTATAGAGGGTATAAATAATAGTAAAAAAATGTTCATTTCAAAGATACTAAGTACTCGGATTCAATATTTTTTTAACAACCGCTTCTTCTACCAATATAATTTTTCTTCCCTTAATACCTATTACGGTGTAGCATTTCTAGGCTAATGAGTATTTTCTATTTATCCTAATCTTCTACCCATCTAATCACCTATCATGTTTGTGTTGATGATGATTGTCTTGTCTATCCTTACTAGACACATTTCGGCGGTTGCAGTGGTAGGTTCAACGACAGCGCAGCGCATAGCCATAGCAGACAGCGCGCGCGAGCGCGTATCGGGGCCGCGAGCGCGCCCCAATCCCGTTACAATACAACTGTACTGTACTGACTGACTGACAACGCATAGCGGCCGGAGCGGGCTGGTGGACACAAGCAAACGTACGGGTACTACGGGTGGTTCTGGCAAACTGTGGCACAACTGGTACAGGTGACAAACACTTCACGGTCGACAGTCTATAAAGTATAGCCATAAATAGAGAACTCCACAGATAGTATTTTCGAAAGAATAGGGAAGGTAATTTAAAAAAAAATTAAAAGAAAAGAACCTAAGTTAGAGCCTTGCGATACACCTAATATGCCCATCCATTTTTTTACCCTTATTGACATCTTTGAGATATCTCCTCAAGGTATGATTTCATCAGAGAAGAACTGCGCTTTTAACTCCATAATATTTTTAATGAAGTGAAAACTTCTTTAGCAGCGTTGTGCACTTTTTATTTGCTTATGAATGATCAACACAATCGAAAGCTTTAGAAAATTCCAATAACATTCTGCGACCTTTTATAAGTTCGTACAGCCCATTATGCTCATTATACAAATGTATAAATTTATAATATCTGTTGCATGAAATGTGGTATTCCCGCGATTTTTCCCATATTCCATGAGTTGACATGACGGCCTTAGCTTTTAGATGGAAGACGTGCTTCCAGTTTACGGATTGAGTTCACAGCAACGTTCTCAGTGCAGAACGTTGCTGTAGTGTAGGGCACTTGTAAAAGCTACTGAAGTTGCCACCAGTTCGGAAGACGGCCTTCAACTGAGAAGAACCGGCAAGAAATTTAGAAAGTTTACATTTTTAAATATATTTTGGCCAACCTGGCTGTATGGCCTTTTTTTTCCAAATGTTTTACAAAATAAACTACGCAAGCATAAAAACATAAAAAAATACAATGTCAAATGGTGGCGTGAGTGTGCTACTTACGCATTATCGCAGTATTCACCACTTGCATGCGGCACTACTCTCTTATTTTCGCTAACTAGGAGCAGACGGGGGCGGGGTAACGCACATCCGAACATCAGTTAATTGCTCCAGCTAATTAGATTCTCGTAATGACCTCCTTGCACTAGACCGGTTAATTGATTTAACAAATGGGATTGATTATGTTGAAATAACATTAGCATAAATGATTTACGTGAAATCTATCGTTTCTAATGGTGGTATCGTATGCCATTTGCCGGTAACAAAGAACTACTCATTTAATACTAACGCTCTCAAAATATCAATCGCTTATAAATGAAATTACTTATGTTAGCCGCAAGAAATATTATGGTAAACATATCCCAGTTTGGCGCAAGTTCAATCAAATTGTTAGGTACGTACGTTGGTACGCTATAAATCTTTCTTCGATAGCCTTATATTGTGGTTTTCATGGTACTGATATATAATTATATTTTATAAAATTAATGAAAGCCTCATCCATCAGTAGGTCAGCATCACACAATGATGCAAACTGAAGGCAAGGTTGCATTTACGTAATTGGAGCAAGTGCGCTAGACGCTGATGGTGATGTACATGGTGTGGTGCATGCAAGCAAGTGAGTACACACGGTGATCGATACGAAGCCGGAGCCGCGAACTGCCGCATAACGATTAACGACCGGCTCGCATAATGTCGCAAGCCGGCCACTATCCGATCCTAAAGTACGGTGCCCCACAATCACAAGTACCTATCGCTCTACCTATATTTATATGCCTTCTGTGGCCGATTATAATATAGAATTCTATTAAAAGACGTTCGATTTCAACCAGCCTTCGAGCCGGTAAACACTTGCAACGATGGAATCGATTCGATGCTTTTCAATAACAAACACATTAATATGTCAGCATGTTCAATATAACAGTCTAATGATACTTTCGAAGTTTTCTGTCGGCATGGCGGCATCAGCCAGCATCGTTATCGGGCCGTTATAGAATTTTGAGTTGTTTTCACTCCAAAGCGTGTCAATCGCTTACTATAAAATACTGAACGGATTTTGTTCCGGTTTTGACAATTACATAGATTAATTCAAGAGGAAGGTTTGTATGTATAATGGATGAATGTTTTGTGAAAGTAAATGACCGGATCCAATTATGACCATCCATGACATAGAACTTAGGTGATTTCGGATAAAGTTCCTTCTATTTATCCTCTACTTTTAATACTAAGCTATAAGGCATCACAGAATTTCATTACAGCAAACTAAGAGCACCCGCGCTAAATCGGGTCAAGGTCGCTCGCAAGTCAAACATAAAACAAGAAATGGTGCCTAGGCTTCTCATGATCCTCATCCTTTTTACTTTTGTAAATGTGTGAATATTTCTTAGTCAATCGCCGCAATACTTGACTGGATTCGGATCAAAATAATGTCAACCGACAGTAACTCTGGATACGGTTAAACCGGTTCTAGAAAGATCTGGTGGTTTCACGGGATAAAAGTATCATTAACTCAGGGGACTTTTGCTCTATCGCCTTTATCCATGCCAAGTTCAGCCATTACAGAATGCAGTTGAGTAACAAACGTACAGGAACATTTGACAGACAGCCGGACCATTTTAGAAAATAATGTATATTTTTATACAGCTGGTACATTTAATTAGTAGGTAGATAGGTAGGTACTAGGTACATGGGATATATAATTACTGACATAAAATTACCTAGTAGGTAAGTGCCTAATTTCAACTTGTGGGAAGGAAACTTAGTTTGAAAAATTCAATGAAAAGTTGGCAAATTGTAGAGACTCCTTAGCAGGGTCGCAGATGAACTATCTAGATTTCATAATATATGGAAAATACTAGGTACTGTTGAATAAACCATGTGTAATTAAGGAGAAGTAAAATTAAGTAGATGAAAACATGGTATCCGGTTACAAAGTACTTATTTATGCGTATACAATTTTACAAGTAGACTTGGGAGCTACAATATTTTCAGTGGCAGAAGAGACGAGATTCCCATAACTTATCAGTGCTTTGAATCAAGTGAGAAAGAGCGCAGATGATTGACAAATGACTGGACCAAATAACAAACCCTGCATATAACTCACTGTTACTAGCACATTACTAACAAATAAATTTGCGAGAACTAAAATCCCACCGAACTTAAGTGATGTTTTAGGAGATGGGATGACTGTAAAACTCACGCGACAAGTCCTCCGAGGAACGCAACGGGTCCACCACCGATTAATCTGATCTTGCGGTGGCAAGAGTCGAAGAGCGAGAGGCGCGCGTGTGGCGGTGGTGGCAGTCCCACCATGCCACCTGCGCCCGAGCCGCCCGAACGCAGCATCACGTCACATGCCAGCCCGGCAGCTACCGGTCGCGTTCGTCGCACGGTGCTCGCTAGTCTCACTCCCGGAAAATATCCAAACAACACTGCACTATCCGGCCGCAGCCGCAAATGCGCGACAAACAGCTGAGAGCACCTTCGCCCCACCGAACATCGCAGTACGTGTCTCTCTGCACGCGGCCAACGCGGGACTGTGCGCTCCCCTCTCCGGACTCCGCGGCCGCGCGTTTCCCTCCCACCCTACCCCACTCGACGCCAAAAGGACCGGTACATCCCACTCCTAAATTTGCCTGACGTGACTTTGAAAGAAAGAGCGATCTATTGATTTAGTTAGATTACCTTTTTTACTCTCTATTTCATTATGTAGGTCATCAAAATTATCACGTTTGCTGATAACATTTCCTGTCAAAGCAAATCCAAGCTAGGTTGGTAAACTTAGCAAAACTCTTGCTCTGGAATCATTAGATTTATTAAGTTTATTAATCTAACTCATCTACGTTTGAAGTTTGAGAGTAAATCTATTATGGCATTATGCTGTTCAAATTCATGAATCATAGATTTTAACTTAATTTCATTTGTTGTCGCAGCGACAAGGTTGTTTTGCAACCTTGCAACATAGAGAAGTGGTCCAACTACTGGCGCGGCAACGATCACAAAGGAAATAGCACAAGCTGAGTTTGTGGCGGAGCAGTTTGTTGTGGTGGGCCACGATCAGCTGACTATCGTCGCGGGGCGGGTTTATGTCGGGAAGGCGCAGAAAGTTTAGATCATGTTTAGATACACAAGGGGACGCGGACGACGTCAGCTATAATAACCACAGAATAACCTTTTGATTGAACCCACTAACTCCTCAAAATAAAATCGAACATTTACAAAAATACTCTACTTACATAGACTGAAAATGTACGATACATACGAGACCTTTAACCTTGAGCGTGGAACAAAAGGTTTTTATTTCACCAAAGATTATTCATGTAGGTAACATATTGAGCAGTATCGTACCTTGGAATTAATAAGAAAATACAAAAACGTAAGAGATGTTTACTTTTGTGAGGAATATGAAGTAGGCCGAGTGTGCTAAGTGAATGAATATTATGTTTCATAAATCCCGACGTGCGACTCGAGGAGCGAAAGAAGTGGTCCTCACTCTAATTTCATGCCTTGCTTACTAGTGAGCATTGTAGGAGATGACAACAAATTACCGTCATCTGAATCTTACCTGGCTAGCACTGCCACTTGGTAATTTGCAAAGGCAGCTGAACCATATCCGTGTGCGGGACCCAAAACCCAATGGGACACCTCACTTATTATTCGGTGCAACGCGCGCTCGTTTCGGGTAATTCTTAGAAACCATTTCAATGCAACGAGTTGTAGAGGTAGCGTACCGGTCGTACCGCATACAATTCGAGTCGGATGCCGGCCATTGTATCCATTGCAATCATTGAAAGAATCGACTTCGACTGAATCGACGACTTTTGTCTCTAGAGCCATCAATAAAGGACTTGGTAAATATAAAAAGTTTGTCAATGAACGACAACATTCAAATTCTTAGGTATCAGAAAGAAGAAGAAATAAATTTTATTAAAAAAATGGTTGTATTGTTGACAGGTAAGACATTGCATTCCTGTCCGTTACTTACTGGATTTGCGACAAGATTATGAGCATTTTTGCCATTTATTCAATAAAGGCATGATTTAGAATATTATAGAGCCAGAAGGCAACTGGGAAAAAGTAGCTAAAGGAAAACACCTATCATCATGATCATTAGGGGTAACGAACATATTTTACGGCAACACAGCGTATATTTTTGCAACAGTATTATCTGCGTATGTTACCGTTGTTTAGAGAAAATAACTTATTATTCGATAATCAATATGTCTCTTACAATCGGAACTAGGAGTAAATTTCATAGAGACTTCAGTACGTTCATCGATACTGGGATCGATAATAAGGAATTTGTTGCTAAGTTGCGCTAGATATATCATAAAAAATCACATTACAGCTCATACTAGAGCTTATTAGAAGTTATTAAAACTTGCAAAAGTGGAAATCTTTGCAAAAAAAAATACGATTTCATTGCCCTGGTGTGCAGTATGATTCGTACGAGAAAGACTACACGACACAATTCCACAGAATTAAGAATGCAATTTAGCCCTGTACTCGCCCATAATCTTTTACCACTACAGTAAATATTCATCTCGATAAAGATCAGACAAGCGCAGGATCCTCAACCATCAAATACGAGTACTGGAGCCTATACTCGGAAAAAACCTTTCGGACAATTTCTATATTAGGTAATCATTTCAAGACTGCCTTGATTTTTGATTTATCATAGGCTTACCTACTTTGCTGCAGTGCAGAATGAAGACTTGCATCGAATTGTGTCTAATGAACAATGTTCTTTGCAGTTTTGGTTGGGTAGGATGGATTTAGGCGCAACCTGCGCATAGCTAGTACGGTGCGACTCGCCCTTGACATTTATACAGTGAGTTCTGCTTACATCATACACACTACGGTGCGGTCATTTAGCCTCGTTTATAAACAAACAACTCGTGGTGTACGTGGGTGTGCCACTGTTATGTTATATTTCGAAGTCGTCCCCCCATCTTATGCAGAGAGCATTGTGATGTGAAACGACGATACGAGAAACATATTACATTGGAAGAAAGAACATTGAGGCAGGCCAGTAGATCAGTCTGTAGAATCGGTAGCCACATCAACTGTACCATAGAGTTAGATGAACTGTACCATTGATCATCTCATCAATAATGTTATACCTAATAGAATCTAAACAACGCGATGATGCCATTACGAAATGAATAACAGGAAATGATTCTTCCACAAGCTATCCTAAATACTTTGAGCATGACGATTTTAGATATCGAATGAGGCAATTACGTTGCAGGCGGTGGTTGCGCCCGCGCCAGGGGCGGGAGCCGGACAAGCGTCTCTGGACCACTTACCAGAGGCAGTCCAGCATGATCGAGACATGCGCGTGGCGCAGCCGCTGCCTAGCCGCACTCACCTGAAACAAACATCAACCATGAACTAAACATACTAACTAAATCATACTATCATGATTTAAGTTATTTATTTTTCATATTTGAGGAGAACATACGAGTTTATAGGTACCTCCAGCATCATGCATACAATGCGAGTTCTCGGAAATAATTTCAGTATATGCGATATCTGATGCTTCGCTATCCGAAGAAATGCTTCTGGCACCATCATGTCGCTTCAAAATGTTCGCTATTTCATCACTTCTTACATGACGTGACGAGAATGCCATATTATAGACAGTACTCGAGGAGTTAATGTCAAATTTAACGAAAATCAGATACTCATAATGTTTCATTAAATACAACACGGGACACGGGTCATAGGAGACCCCAATTGGATAATTACTCGAAAACTAAAGATCGTGGGCAGTCCCCAAATTGTCACGGGCTTTTGACAGCTAAATTCGGAAGGTAGCTACAGCTACTTAAATCTACAGAATTAAAAGTTAATAGTGCCGATTTTATTGCAAATCGCACTAAACTTGAACGTACCTTCAAAGCGCACAAGACACACTGTAATGTTTAATGTTCCATTGTGCCATTCTAACTACGCTCAAAATGCTGTTATTTGTCGCACAGTGAATAGTTATAACAAACTTTTTTCATCACTGGATATCTTCCATCAAACTAAGGCATCTTTCAAGAAACATGTCATATTACTTCTCAACGACAGCAACCAAAATATATCATCATAGGTTTCTTGGATACACCTCCCCACACACACATACACAAACACATACATAAACACATACACAAACACATACACAAACACATACACAAACACATACACAAACACATACACAAACACATACTCAATCAAATTAAATATTGAGGTATATCATTTCTTTCTTTGTTTTTTATTGTTTAAATTAATTGTTGTAAAATGTAAAAAATATCATGTAATTTGTAGTTTCGCTTTCGCTTTTCGTTATATCAAAACGATGGTTTGTATAGTTTAAAAAGAAGGAAACTGTAATTGGCAATATGTTTTAAAAGTATGTTTCAAACTGTACCCTTAATTTTAAGTGCTGTTGTTTCCATGATAATAAAATAAATAAATAAATAAACTAATTTTAATCACATCACATCCGTGCCGGCCTCTCTGCCGTATGACATATCAATATCACACGGTCAACCGTGATCCTCATATCCTCAAGGATATGAGGATCTTATAAGTACATTAAGTTTGTACGGAACCCGTTCCACGCAAGTTATGGGGTTTAGCTCTCTCTAATTGGTCCGTGTCATATTACACCCGACTGGCGCAAGAAGAGTCTCTAGATCTAGATAAAAGTTTGTATTAACCGACATGCACTAATGTGAAGTAATTTCTAGGCATACAGATTACGGAACGTATCGTATAATTAATACCAGCCAGCGCCGCTCCTATGTTTCAATAATAGTGCATTGCGTCACTTCTAGTCGGCCTTTTTAGCCATCTGGCTGAAAGTGTATACTGGATCTAAATGCTATTTAGAAGAAATACTAAAATAAATTTAGTAAGTACTGTAAATATATTTGGCAAGCTTAAACACAGCGATGTGCACTCGCCAAGAATAACGATCGGATCGCAGTCAGGACACGTTATACCGATCAACAGAAATACGTCATATTACTTTAGTTGGTAACAGACAATATGGAAAGGTAAACAACTCTAGGTTACATCATCATCAGCCTTCTTTAAGTCCACTGCTGGACATAGGCCTCTCCCAGAGCGCGCCACTCCTTCCTGTTTCGTGCCACCCGCATCCAACCCATTCCGGCCACTTTTTTAAGGTCGTCCCTGGCTCTACGATAGTCGGGAATAGTGGAGCTACCGGGAACTGGGGCCGTTTTTCGTGTCGTCTTGCATTGGGAGGTTAAAGCCCTTAGTCACCACGCTAGCCAAGCGGGTTGGTGACCGCAGAGCCAGCTCATTCGCACCAGTAACGCTGCTGCCCGTTACTGGTCTGAAATATTTAGAGCTGATCTAGCTTTGGATGGTAATCCCGCCATCGGTCGGTCGTCAGAGCCTCGTCAGTCAGCGGCAGGGTGCACCACGGGCAGGTGAGGTTGACGTTCGGAGATACGAGTTGCTGATTGCACCCCCCTTACACCCCTAGGTTACGTCTATAGCATAACTAAAAAATGCCAACTATAACTACCTATTACTACGAAAAGAATGGACACACTGTTCGCTTCAGTTTTATCAGTGTTACAAAATACTTGCCTGGAAAGAAATATAAATATTTACCCTGCAGTCAGCAGCCAAAGAACGCGTTCACGAGGAGCAATCATGAGACATGCAGTGCAGGAAGGAGTCTGACAAGCGAGAACGAAGCTTAACCGAACTAGCCACTGTCTTTTAGTTGGTTTCTAGGTCTCAATACTCTCAATCAGGGTATTTACATGTTCAGTTCATAAATTGTACATTATTTATAAGCATAGGTAAAAAATAAAAAATGTGTTTTCAGTTTCCAAAAGACTTAAATTACTTCTCATCATTAATTTTATATGTTTGGTACAGTATTACCCAACTGATATGGCGCGTCGTGAATCTTCGTTCGCACAGAAAAGAAAGTATGGCTCTGAAGATTAACGAAAGAATGCTTAAAACTTACAATGAACGTTAGATCACTACTATAAGGTTCATAATACACTGCAGCTGTTAGTTCTGTCTCACTCGCAAGTCACGCCCCTCCGCACGGCGCGCGCTAACATGGCGGCAGCTGCCGACAAATAGCGGTTTCCCGCGCTTCGAAAATTTACAAAAAGTATCTTCTGCGCAGGTACATCGGTACATATCAGTTGGGTACTACTGTACAAAGTATTAATAGTCTATGTAGTAGTCAACGAACACTCGCCATATCCTACAACATCAAGCCGACGATGACGGTCATCTGTATGGTGTTGAGGTTTACATCGCCCAATGATAAAGTTCCATTTTCGCAATTTAGTAGTCGCTGGCGATACAAATACTAACTATGTAGTGGTACGGTGAGATGTGAATCTAAGGCTCACTAGCATTAGCTGAGCGTGTTGGACGGAAATACAACTACGTTACGGGAAACACTAGGGGAGGCCCTTGGGAGGCCTAAGAAGTGACTTTCAACAGGATTTTTCGAGTAATAGATCCCGTCGGTTTTAATTAGAATGAAGTTGAACGGAGCAGACAAAATACTTTCATTCATCATCATTCAGCCATTCATGATACAGTTCCGATCACGTCCCGATTAATCTTTGGTCGCCTAATATATAATTTTTTCAAAAAGTGACAATGTCATTAAGGTCAAAAAAAAATTACAACAAAACCCTGCAGAACAAGGTAGGTAACCACTTAAACGAACAACAACTCAAAAGTCAAAGCCATTTATTCAGATTAGACAATGAGAGAAGAACCGGCAATTAACTAAACAAGGTAAAATTTTTACCATTGTGAAATGTGGGTCCAACTAATCACTTGCAATATTGTATGAAAATCTGAAATGTCCTATATATCTTGAAACTACGCAAATTGAGCAATTCAGCGATGTTTTACTGTTTTAATATTCCTGACACATACATTGCACAACACCACATCGTGTCGTGCACAATGCGCGGCGCGGGGGTCGAAGCTGACACCTCATCTTTTTATCTGAGCTGCTATATTATTTATCATAATGGAAAAACTATATGAAACAATGGATGAGATTGACAAAGGAAACGTTGCGGCGACGTGTTTTTACACAAGACTGTTTGAGTAGACAATGGTTTGTTTCACAATAACACGTATTCAGATGTCCAGTACATGTAACCGCTTGGCATGATCCAGCACGTATCAAGGTGCTTTGGAAATGGTAAAATATGCAAGAATTTGAATAAATCGCGACATTATATGACCTACGATTGAGGAGTTGGATCGTGACTGCAACATCACATGCAACTTACAGTAGTTTTACTAGAAGAACTGTATTGACAGTCATCGAGCCCAAATACGGCAGAAAATGTACGCAGAAGGAAAGTATCGTGGGGAAACTAAAGCAAGTTTCATAGTACCCGCCTGCTATACTATACCATACTACCACCCTCCCGTTCACTTAAGAGCCAGTTCCGTTTCTAGACTTAACACACCATGCATCATATCATCATGTGATCATAGTGAGATTGTGAAAAAATTATCACTTCATCTAGTAAAGATTAGTTCCGTTATGATCGCTTGCAATTGCAACTAACCCGCATGAATTGAAACATACAAACGAATTATATTATTTTCTATTTAATTAAACATACAGTAACATATAATTATATGTAATGCTATCCAGGTCATCGTAAAATTATAACTTGATCAATGATCTATTTGAAATAAGGGCCTACTCCCGCCACCCGCACCCGTGTACGTAAGTACATGTACCCAACCCACCCGCACGCAGCCCAATGAGACAAACGCTACTAGTAGACTAGGTCAAGGGCAAACGATACTAAAACAGAACATTTCGCTAAATATTTTTAGCTACACAAGGCAGAAGGGGTACAAATTTCATGACTCATGCATGGGTAATCAAACAAGTCACTTAATAATAAAATTTTGCCATAAATGATAAAACATTCGTTCACAATAAAAAGTAAACAATAACATGTACATAATTTATGTTACTGTAAAAGCTCGACTTGGTATATATATCCTAAGATTTACCAAGTCTTAGTAGTAGAAGTCCGAACTGTTCTGTGATCATCGTTCATTTCGGAATTTTACTAGCACTTTCTCAGTAAATCCTAGGTTTTACCTCAGATATTTTGAAACGTTTAAAAATAGTTTTTTAACCAAACATGTTCGGCGTTTTATTGAACTCCTGCGGTGACCTAACATACATATACGGGGTGGATACGACAATACAACCATAAATGAAACCTATACCTGAACGAATTTTTTTTTTGCGATTACGAAATTGGTCCCATAGTAAAAGTTGTTCCTATTTACAAGTACTTTACGTGGTTCAATTTATTGTCGTATCCACCCCGTAGACACTTGCAACAACAGGGATATCGCTCGCGCATTGTCAAGCCTGCGGTGTGCGGTATCGAAGAGGCGGACGCAAATCACCACCATTAAATAGTATACATTCAGCTGTGTGTAGCTAGGTAGCTGTGTATAGTGCTAGAACGTGTATGAAATGTCAAATCAGGTGACAAACCGTCAAAATTAGCAATCTGTTGACAGCCTTTGAGTTGCCGAAAAGAAAAATATAGATAAATTATCTAATTGATTGTCAACGGATGATTTATTTATTTCATTCACTTTCATTCACTCCTTTGTGTTTTGTTTCTGTCTCTCGCGTAGCACTGTCCCTTTCATTGTCGTTGTTGTTGTTTATGATATTCGCCAAAAGGCAGGCAAAGGTTGAGCCATACAGCCTAGTCTTATTTTCATTTATTCATCAAATTCAAAAAAATCTTTATCTTATTTTGACAATATAACCATACACATATTATGGCTTACAAAACAGCCAATGTCATGTTGGTTGTTCCAGCCATTTTATTTCATATCAACCAAGATGGCCGTGGCAAGTTCAATAGGTCGTTTATTGCATTTTAAAATAGCTTTTCATGCAAAAAAGTACTTAATTTAAGGTTTAAAATTAACTTTATATTCAGTTTTTATATTGAACTGCTTTAAAACCTATTATTTATCACAACAAACACTTTAATTCTCGAATAATTGGTCCATTATCTCCAATTAGCTAATTGACAATGTGCCAAGGCGTTGACATGCGAATAAGCTTTCCAGAAACCCAAAAATGCGATAATTGATGAATAATTGGAGATTTGACACTTGGAATAACAAACTGTTGACAGATTGTTGCCTCTTTCAGCAACCTAAAACACGATTGACTGGAGATTGACAGCATGTTACGTTATTTTTCGATAATTTTGCTTTCTAGCAACCGGCTGTAAGTATATTAACTAATTTATTGCCAAAACGAACATTTACTAAGTATCATTGGTAAAACCTAGCTCCTACCAAACTCTAAAGTTAAAACCCCGAAAAATTTACACATTTCATATCAAACCTAACATTTACCAGCTCATGTTGGTAAGATGTACTCGTAAAACTTGGGATTTACCAGTAATCGGGCTTTTTACAGTACATATATTTAATTCAAATAATAATCCCATAATAACTCATCGATGGGTGGAGGGAAAGAGAGAGAGAAGACAGTGAGAGAGAAGGTGAGCGAAATTACTTTCATGAAATATCAGTACTAGGGCATGAATATCGGAATCTCGGAATCTCGTAATATCGGAATCTCGGACCTTTTTTTCCGATATTACAATATCGGAATTGAGTGATCCAATATCGTAATATCGGAATCAAATATTTTTATCTATTTGATTGTTTAATAATAATAAAGCTTTAAGCGCGCCACATGATATGGTCGCCTAGAGCTATAAAATTAACGTATCGTACATCAATTTTGCCAACCAGTGTTCAAAATGAGCGTATTTTTTCAACAAAATACGAAGTTTTATCCATAAAAATGCTTGACGCTTTGTTTTTAGGAAAATATTAGCAAGAAAAACGAGCGTTTAAAAAATAAACATACAATGGTGCTGTTTCTGTTGTTTACAACTAAACTAATTTAGTCTCACTATATCACTTTCTTTCAAAGAACATAAGAAAAGGATGTAAGAAATTTAGTCCTGTCAAATTAATCCAATACTTGTTTTCAACACAAATTTAGTCGCCATCTATCGCGGTTAATTGTAAATACACGCAAATGAAGACTGCAAAGACTAATTTGACAGCTTTAAATATGTTCTATCCTTTAATAATGTTTGTAAGAATGAGATGTGATGTGATTAAAATTAATTTAGTGCGATTTACAACAGAATCGGCACCATTATCTTCATATACACTAATATAATATTAATTATACTTAATCTATTAATATCTATGCTAATATAATAAAGGTTTTTTTTGTTATTTTTGTGTTTGTTTAAAAGGTGAAACTGCGGGGGACAGCTAGTTTTAATATAATAAAGATGAAGAGTTTTTTGTTTGTTTGTTTAAATGCATTTATTTTTGGAACTACCAGTCGGGTTCGTTTTTTTTTCACTAATAGAAACTACATAATCCCCTAGTATTAGGGATTGCAATCCGGATACTTCGAAATTCGAAAATGACTGAAAAATCCGGATTTTTGGGCCTATTATAAATCCGAATAATCAGAATCAAATTCGGTTTTTTCGAATTTAAACCATAATTGATAATAGTTGATGGTTAATTTCAATTTTCATCATTGAATATCCAGTAGATGTGAGTCAGTATAACTCTGAAGCAAAAATCCACACAATATTTAAAACTCCTGCGCTTTTAGTTCGTGCGATTGCGTTGCCGTGTCTGTTCACGGTGCCTATAAGTTCTATAATAAAATGTAATGCTCATCCATCTAGCTAGTAGCTAACTCGGCCAGTGAGTCTTAGATGGAGGCGACGCGCGCGCGGCGCGAGTAACAACTCTTTGTACAACGTAATATCAAGAATTATAGTTCTAGATGGACAACCGCTGAAAGCATTTTGTACATCGGCTGATCTCAGAATTTTTTTACTTTCGGGTCTGGCACACCAGCCTTCTAAGTAAACTTCCTTGATATGGAGTCTCTGGTGGTTTATGCGCTTGGGTTTCCAATTTCCTGAGCGAACGGTTTATTCATGTGGTCATAGACGGGTGTTCGTCGGACCTTTTGGAAATCAATGCGTCAGGGTTCAGTTCTCTCTGCAACATTATAACTAGTGTATATTAACGATCTGGTGAAGCCTGGTATTTTGGGTACGCAGACGATAGCACCGTTGTTATATTTCCAGCACGCGAGCCACCAATGATTAGATCCAATTGTTGCGAAAGGCCATGGTAGAGCGTTTGAACGTGACCTTACAGGTAGTCTCCGATTGGGGCAATGCCGATCTGGTCACTTTTAATGCCACCAAGACGCAGGCGTGCCTTTTCACCGCCAAACGTAGTCCTTTCCACCTCGGCTCTACCAATTCCAACACAGGAGACTGTGAAGATAAGATCCGACAGAAGACGATGTGTAGTCACAAGATCAGTATTAGGAAGATTTGGAAAAGACAGAAGAATAACTAGGAAAACAAAGATTCGACTTATGAGATGCCTGGTCTTTCCGATTTTTCTCTAAGGAGCTGAAACTTCGTCCTTAAGCCTACAAGATCGCCGGAAAATTGACGCACTGGAGATGTGTTGCTAAAGACGCTTCCTGAAAATTCCGTTGACAGCCTTTCGCACCAATAACGCGATCCTGAAGGAGATTTGAATAACAGATAGGCTTTCGTCGACTCTGCAGCTTCGAGTTCTCAAGTTCTTTGGTTAGATCTGCAGAAACGAACAATCGATGAAGAGACTTGTTTTCCAGGGTGGGAGGGAGTACACGCAACGCTACGAACCACAAAAAATGGAAAAGCATTGCGAAAGCTGTAACCCTAGTCAAGGAAAACATTGACGTTGAAGACTCACCATGTACACTATCTATCGCAACCTCTCTGACAAGAGTGCTTGACTGAGCAGAAGTTTTCAATCCAACTTTATAACGAACTAGTTGTCCCCCGAGGTTTCACCCGCGTTCCCGGGATCAAAAGTAGCCTATAATACTCGGGGATAACGTAAAAAAAAAAACGAATCAGACCGGTAGTTCCACAGATTAGCCAGTTTAACGAAACAAAAAAACTCTTCCACTTTATAATATTAGTTAGTATAGATAGATAATTAATGCAGTTTATAAGGAATATATGTAATTTATAAGGAATATGTGCAATTTATAATAAAAATGTCTAATTCCGATATTAATATCGGAATTCCGATATTGAGATCCAATATCGGAAATCAATATCGGAATTGAAAATCCTTCCGATATTACATGCCCTAATCAGTACATATAAAAAAAAACTCGGTAATTTTTCGAATAAACCTTTATTTGAATCTTTTACGTCTTTGTAGTTCTTATAACAATTTGATCCAACCATATTAGTCATCCAATCAGGCCTCGTCTAAGGTTGGAAACACCGCGAATAACGGGAATTCTAATCTCAAGATAAGACGAGTAACAGTGAATGTTTTTGTAACGTACAATCAATATTTTTGTTAATAATATTTGCTAAAATGTATATAATATGTGTAATGTATTTGGTACCCTTATTGTAATAGGTAGTATGAATTTATAGCTTTGCTAATATCAATTTTGAGCCATTTGTAATATTATGTAAAACGTGTATGGGGAGGGTTGATAAAACAGCTTCCTCGCCTCACGCATGCACTTAAGTCACGAAAATGCTACAAGGGCCAAGTGACCCTTGAGCGTGTTTCCGGCACTTTGTATTGTGGTGACAGCGGAGGACTTGGTTCTCGTCGTGAGTCAGGGTCAGTCGGAGGCGGCGCGGCGCGGACGCGGCGGGTGCGAGGTGGTTTTATAGCTCGTCGGAGGCGATCCGTGAAATCAGCACGCATGCGTTCACAATGTATAATTGTTCACCGCTCAGTGCTCACATCACCGGCTTACGTCATCAGGAAAATTACTAACAGGACAATCTGTGCGCGGAGACTTGACACCAAAGTTTATTATTTTACGATATTGTTGGTTGAATAGTCGTGGCTACGATCACAGAATAAATAATACGACACCCTCGACAAATATGCACATGCCGTCTGTTGTGTCTGGGTATTTGAGTGTATATTTTATACATACTTACAGGTCAAATCGGAACATTATAGGTATTATTTACCTTTATGGAAATAGCAAAATGATATTGAATTATTTTCAGTTGCGAAATATTTTCGCATAAGTAGTTCTTAGTTCTGCAGGGTTTGGTGGATGAACCTTTTTTAACATTGAGGAGCTATGGATTTTTGTCACTAGGTGAGAAATTGAACCATTTGGCGTATCAATCAACAATTCATATCGGGACCTGTCCACATACCCTGGAGAATCGATACGTTTGAACTCTAGTGCAAATCGAGACAATAACCTTAGTTTGGCAGACGGTAATATCGTTTTTATGAAAATAACAGGTTGATGGTTGCTCTACCTGGTACCAGTCTAATATTGAACTGGTACCATCGCGTCGACTCAGACACGTATAAAGTTTACCGTGCGAAATGAAACCCGCCAAGGTCCGGTGTGACAATAATGCAAAATGTGCAAATGCGAGTAGTTGAGTTACGACATGCTTGCCTCCGTGTTCACGTGACAAATGAATATGATTCTCAGCCTTGGGTAACTAATGATGACATAACTCGTTGACATTGGATGTGGATTAGAAGATATCGAAACAAGCCGACAGATAAATACCTTTGGAACAGGATGATCTTGTACATGCAGTACCAGCAAAACGTCGAAATAATACATAATATTTATGAGTTCACGTTCCAATCCAACCATGTGTTTTGTTTGACGTGAGGGAACAGCGGGGAAAACCCGAAGATCAATCAATCAAATATTAATTTGTAGAATATTAGGATAGAAAAACATGTTGGAGTTCGGTTCTGACAGCGGTCGGGAGCGGTCGCGCACATGTGCTGCGCGCGCCCCGCTGTCCTTTTTTGTGACGCGCATCGAGTGCTTAAGTGTTCCCAGTGCCTTGTGCTTACGTTTGTGAATATTGCGAGCCAAATGGGTGAGATTGTTCCATATCAACTAGATTTAATTAAATTTAATTTAATTTAAGCAGCAATAACAGCTGAGTTGAGACGACGATATGCATTATGTCGAGATTCCCGTCACTTCTATCCACTATGTTTAGCTTTATAGAAAAATACCGCATAGGACCCATACACATGCGCACGCGAAACACGCGACTCTGGCATAACCATGTCTAAGCCTAATAACTCTCCTCTGGCAGGGTCTAGGTTGCATTAATTTTCTTTCTCGAAGGATTTATGCTGAGATTATGATCACTTCAACTGCGCACGACAATCCATGTAGGTATAAGCTGAACCATCTACATAATAATATATCCCACGAATCCCTATGTCATTATAGTTTATCTAACAATACAGGTACCTTAGCATATCCTTCTGTCAGGTCCAATAAAATCCCGATAGCGGATTCAAGACCGTTAACTATACTGAATACTTCCCGCATGTATTTAGATAGCCAGGACTGTCCAACGAGCCTTTCAGAAGCCATCTCAACCCGTTTTCCTCGCGAGGGACGCGCGTCCTATGGTGATAATAGGATGTCATTGTTGTTTTTTTTTGGCATCCGGCCCTATTATAAAGAAGTGCTAAAATTGCATATCATTCGCAAAAGGCACTTACTCAATCCCTTTTGCCTCACTTTTCAAATATATTGGACGAGGTGGGCAGAATAGCTGAAGTAGGTTTCAAATCGGTTCGGTGATTTTGTTGGATTTCTCGGTGGTTGACGTTCCTTCCGTTCCGGGAAGTAGGTATAGTGAGTGCTGTATCGGAGTTGTCACTTGATATTGCTGGAAACCCTTGTCCTTGGTGACTCGTCCCATGTGAAATAGAGCATAGTGGCCCACAATACTGTTCGGGTCTAGTTTCGAACCCTTCGCATTGATTGCTTCAATAATCGATAATTTGAGTAATTCTAAAAAATCAATCCCTCCTTGAAAAGAGCGGTTAACTAGCAGGTAGCAGGATAGGGTTAGTTAGTTAGTTCGTATAATACCGTGGCTATGCTTGCCACATGCTTTTTAAATGCGTTCCCGAAAGATATACTTTATTTCACACGAAGTTGTACTTACATCGCAATCTCGCGACGCCCGCGCCGCCACGGCCGGCATATAGTATCCTCACCGGCGCTCACCCGGCTGATCAGAGTCGGATACTATTGTGTAACATTATTTATTATTTACCCTAGCGGTTCGATCAGTGCGGACTTCCATTATCCACTCCAATCCATTATTATATTAAATATATATTCCATTTCCTGAGTTTCTCATTCCTGTAACATAGGTCCTATATTCGTTTAGACCTACAACAACAAAAAAACACAATTGCGCTCATTGACCCGTTGCTTCTTGCGTCCAATTTGTGGAAACCGATGTCATTGTCACGTTTCTATGATTCATATTTATCAGTTCTAATACTTCTCAAATTTATCATATAACATATCGATCGGCCTTCCCTTCCAACTAAGTATTGGATACATAATACCTACGTTAATCATCGATATGGAAACTGCACTGAGTTCCATTATGCAATCAATTGACATGTCCACCAAGTCCTCTCTTTCGGTACATTCCAAATCATTTTTCAGTAGCAAGCATACTCCGCCTCCGGCAAAGTTTAAGCTACAGAAGGACGACGTGATGTGGTACTGTACATGTACCCAAAGTTATCAATTAATCCCAATTTCTTACTAGTTAACCACGTTGCCGTAACACACAGTGCCGCTATGTTGCTGCCCCTCCCATAAACGCGGTTAACGTGTTTATCTCTATACTTATAGTGACATAGTTTAGCCACGCACGACCGGACGTGATCGAACTTAGACTCGTAGGTACACACCCCAGCGTGGCATCCAAACCAGAGCCTACTCCGCCGACATCTGTTATCAATACACAAAATCAGATACTTCGAGGAAGGCACATCTCAACTTAAAGCTACGAAAAATATAAAATGCACGCAACAAAAATAAGTAAAAAAAACCCGGTCCTTAATCTTAACACAACTTCAAGTATTATGACTCCTTAGTTAGAGGACCTCTAATGGGTCAATTGAGCTCCCACACTTGGTATCCACCCATAAAACAAAAAAACAATACTCCACTTCTTATACAAAACAACCATTAAATTATTACCCGCCGTCGACAAGCTTGCACATGCGCAAGGGTCGACTTTCAGCGAAAATGGTATATACAATGTCGACAGAGACAAAAAAATAAATGGTCTAAACGC
The DNA here is from genome assembly GCA_951394255.1 of Polyploca ridens. Classification (NCBI taxonomy): domain Eukaryota; kingdom Metazoa; phylum Arthropoda; class Insecta; order Lepidoptera; family Drepanidae; genus Polyploca; species Polyploca ridens. The sequence continues at coordinate 45,385 of CATOBL010000030.1, forward strand.
CCGTTGCTAGGATGTCAGCGTGATTCTTGTTTTTTCTCTATACGATACAAGCTAATAAGTTAATTGCTCAAACTTTGCGTACTTTATCCACCAGAGGTTTAAGTAATAATGTAAAGGTTTTGCATGTCAGCCGACAATGAGCACGCGCCATAAACAGCTACTTACACCTCGTGGAAGGTAGGTTTATTGCAAACAAAATGGACTTTGAATTTGATTTTTTGAATTTAAATCACCAAGTTAATCTCAGTTTGAAGCGGTTTCACCATGATTTCTTCCGGATGGTTGAAACATATATAGCACATACATGTTGTATATACAGAATACATAGGTATCACGGATGACATGTATCTGTGATCTATATATGGGTGGCCCGATGTCTTGAACAGTTTGGCATTGATCCTCGTCTGACTAAGAGGGTTGGTGGATTTTTGCTCCTTGCAACGGATCATTGACATCTTTGTCTAGGGAGATGTCACGGTTTTGGCCCGTGCCAGGGCGGCTTGCGCGCGTGTATTGCCGCCACTGGTGCCCGCACGAGCCTGTAGCTCACTCTTCTTATGATGCGTGGAACGCATTTTCTATACCCGGTAGGGTTTTCTAAATAAACAATGTCGGGCCTGAGGCTTGCGGTATTTTTTCCAAGCATTCTCATTCTCGCACTATGCGAATTAGCGGTGAACCTGATGGATGGAATGGAGAGGCCGTGGAATTGAGCGGCACTTGTCGATTCATTGTAAAGGCAGTGTCCTAACACCACACCAAATAGGTACAAACTATACTATACTATACCACGCACTAATTTTTCACTTATCCCGCAACCATGGGATTCCTCGGCAATGCGGGTGAGACCGCGCGGGACAGCTAGTATATATATAAAATTATAAACGCGAAAATCTGTACCTACGTATGGATGCTTGTTGCTCGTTCGTGCAGAGACTGCTGAATGGATTTGGATGGGGTTTGGCGCATGGATGGAGTATGTTCTGGATTAACACATGGGATGCTTTTTGTCCCGGGAAGACATGCGATCCCTCGGGAATGCGGGTGAAACCGTGCGGGACAGCTAGTCTCTTATATATAAAGTAACTAAGTTTCGGTGAAGGACAACATTCGAATTAAAATTACGACAGAAAACAAGTATTAAAACTTGACAACACAAAAATTTATCCCAATCCAACCAAAACCTTAAGTAGCTACTCACTACACAAATGATCTCTAGCGGATCGCTTAAGCTCTCCCATCTGGTGTCCATTCAGTTGCCATCTAATAACTTAAATTTTGTAAAAGAGCTCACGAACACCACAAAAAAATCACCACTCAAACGAAATAATATTTATTACTTAACATTGCATCGGGGAGTGACAAAAACACGTGCAATAAGCAACTGACTCCAAGCAAAAAACTTTCAATACAGCCGTAAACCTTCCAAGTAGTTGAAACAAAAAAAGGTCAAAGGGGCTGCTGGGGTATTAGTGCGAGTCCCAAAATATGTTCTTCCAATATTTTACAAGTTACTCTATAAAATAATACATACTTGCCTAACTGTTAAATCCACTAAAAAGGTTTAATCGCCCAGTTTTATTTCAGTTTAGTCTATAAGCTCTTCCCTACAGGCAAGTAAAAGCTCATAGCGTGTGGCTAACTGGCTACCACCCGATTGCAAGATGGAGCATCTGAAAACATAGAGCTGATACAAAATCAGGATATAAGATAGTTCAACCTTCCGTATTTAGTAACCTGGCCTGTATGGGAAACAACAGCAACTCAAAAAAAAACCACAAGTCTCCACTACCACTATAAAATGTCCCGACGACACTTTTGAGCAGAAACGCAACGTCTAATGCATGCATGCATATATCAATAAAAATCATAAAAATGGAATGTAACTAGGAAAAAATAGTATACCTGGAAAAATAGCAATGACAAGGACTTTACTCTTAGAAACACCGCGGATTCACGGTTCTTACTGGAGTAACCAGCCTCTCATAGTAACCAGCGCCCAACAAGAACAAAGAACTAACATCATTTTATCAGTAGGTACATATACCCAATGAAACCTCCAAGTCAGCGTCAAGACATTTATAGAAGTATCCAGTTTTATAACGAAAATCGATCTCAACCCTCAGGAAAAATAATACTAGAGAGAGACCCACGCTACAGCACTGAAATATGGCAAAATCTTTACACTATATTATGCAACACAAATCCTGACAACGTGATATGGAAGGAGTAAGATACGGCACTCGAATGCACAAACTTCAAGAAGTTTTGGCAAACCGAAAACAAAATCATCCCAACGGGATCATATAGGCCATTTCAACAACCCCATCCATAATCATTTATTCCAGAAGAATATCTATATATAGAAGAATACCTAATAATAACGTATCAATTTACTGACCGTAAATAAGAATGGTGGCAAATCAATCCCATTAAACTCAATCAAGAAACAAGAATCCAATAGGACAGAAGAAGAATCCAAGAAGAAAATTCACAATAATTTTACAATAAAGCACCTCAATTGGACAACAACAATGCATTAAATATATATCAAGGCATGAAACTCATGAGAAAGGTGATGATATCCGGAAATGGGGCTCACTGATGGGACGGGCGTCCCATAACCATATAGGCAAATATGTCACAGGAACAGCTATTCAAATAATTAATTCTGATATTCAAATGTAAGAAACATGAAAAGATAGGACACTACCCGAAACTTATGTAAACCACAAATCAAAAAGGCAAATATACGCAGAGAAAATGAAGGCCCATCAGGATATCTACTTGGGATTTAAGAAAGGATATTGCGGAGGTAATGCGTAGTAAATGGAACAGCACTGCAAAAAAACTATAGTAAACTATTCAAAGCATCATTATCGCACTCCCAGAAGAAATAGCCGGAATGGACCGAAAAACCATACGCTCTTTCAACGGGATGGCATCAATCAGGAACCAGGAAAAATTATACATTCACTGACATTTCACTTGTTACAACAACGGATGAAAATCGCAGATCCGTAACACAAATCTACGCTCTAGTTTCTGACATTGAAGAATCATCTGGACGGTTGATATCTCAGTACTTAAAAGATATAATACATAATAAGGAAATCATCATCTGCCTGCCCTGTTCCCAATAATTTGGGGTCGGCGTAATAATAAAGACAAATAGATCTATATAAACATTTAAGGACCGTTGGAAAAATGGTAATGGAGCTATAACTCGCTATACCTACCTACACTACTGATGGACGAAGTGTAAAATAACAAGAAATAGTTACCTCACCTTAATTTAACTAATATAATATACATACCCTAACGTTTTGCTTGTATTAACATCATCGCTTACCACCAGGAGGGCCGTATGCTTGTTTACTACCTAAGTAGTAGAAAAAAGATACATACTTAATATACATAATTATACCCAGACTTGGGACAAACAAACATGTTCATGCACACAAATGCATATCCTGGATGGGAATCTAACCCACGACCTGCGGTGGAATCTTAACCAACCACGCGAACTGGCCCGTCAAAACAGAGGACCTGCATTTAATCCATGACGAAAGGATCTAACGACCATTATAGTAATTTATTAGTAATACGATATTTATGGACGACGACGTCATCACATTATCAACTAGCGTGACAAAACTGATAATATGCTTGATGAAAACAATGGGGCTGAACACTAATTAAACCAGGACAAAATGCTCGTCCATAATCAGATTAAAATCACGGAACTTCATGCACCCAGGAAACCAAAAAATACTTTCGGGAACACAAAAGATATGTTATCCTGGATGTTTCTCATCCCATTAACGAAGATACTTGTTTCCAAGCATTCATCTGATAGACTACAGTCACATATTACTAAATAGTTACTACCACAGTCCTATAGGTATACTACGGCTATGTTACGTACGGCCCTACAGTACACCAAAATCGAAACCCAGAAAACAGATATTTACTTCAAAAATCAATCGGCGCAGGATATAGAATATTTTGACTACTATACTAAAAACCTTGCTGAATGTTTTGCATTTGCATTTGCAATTGGCTCTAGAATAATAACGCAGAACAAGAAATATCGAAGCACATACCGAAGCTGAAATGAACAAGGAGCCGCTTAACCACAGAAGCTATACCCGTGCATGGAGGAGGTTAATTTAATAAACAACAGATAAATAACAAAATCCACCCCAGGAACAAAAAATCAAAATAAGAAAGAAGACGAAACCCCAGCACTCAACATACATCAACGCTCATCCCTCTCTATGATACCCGTCTTCCCACTTTCCCATATTGGCTATAGGCTGAACAGTCGGTCGATTGTGGTCAGCTGGCTGCGGTTGGCTGGCCGTCCTCTCCCATCCCAGAGCGTGTCACTCCTATATACCACGCACCCCTTGGTTTATCCATGGTTACTCCGATATAACTATTCAGGTACCAGTCATTATAAACTAAGTTAGTTGTATGGTGGTTGATGCTTGAATGGTTGTATAGGACATGGGTCGGTCGTTGTACTGGCTGAGGGTAGTGCTAATCATCATCATCATCATCATCATCATATTAGGATAGAAAAACATGTTTACACAAGTGGTTGATGATAAGATGATAGCAGATCAAGTACTACATGTTTTTTACAAGGCTTGTTTTTGTTCACAATTTTACTATATTAAGTGATCACATGGCCGATGGTGGTAAGCACACAAAGCCTAGAAACTGGCGCTAAAGTGCAGCTACTAGAACATACCGGTAGGTGCTTGGCGACGGAATACCGACATGGGAGTATCACCGTGCTATGGTTTCCTCACGGCATTCAATGTGGCTGCTGCCACAGTGCTATCAAAGTACTGACGTGAAAAGTGTTATAAAAATTTAAAAGCGTTGGAGAAACGTACTGCATTGTTTGAGACAGAGTGCGTGAGTAAAAAGGGGCGAAAGGCTCTTGAGCCTGCAGTGACGTGGTGGGTGAAAGACCGTCTGTGAGTCACGGGCGCGGGCGAGGAGTGGAATGTTGATACTGTCGCTCGTCAACTCAAACTGTTTACTTACACACAACACACACGTCAACCATACGTCGCCGAGTCGGTATAGTATAGATAAAACTAATATATCGACTAACTTATTCACAGTCCTACTAACACAATAACATGAAAGGTGACAGTCAAGGTCTTTCTTTAAATTCGATAATATCGTCATTCTACAAAATCTAATTTAGTAGCCTGAACGTTTTCATTTTATTTGTATCGGACGATGACGTAATTCCCACAGATTACACTGTTTTTCCTGAATTATAGGGCGTCTCCCTTACAGCCACCTGAAACTGTAATCGACGGAAAATCGTGCTCCCTGAAAAGAATCACACTTCATCGAAGAGGTAAGTGTAGTATCAGATCCATGCATTACAGATATGTGGAAAGAGGAAGACCGAAGAAGTAATGGATGGATTGTGTTAGGGATGAAATAATATATGAAGGGTGTTCATGCGAGACGTATAGAAATGTTCAATGGAAGAAACTTACATAATATTGAACCAACGACCTCAAATAGTTGGGAACAAACAGGGCAAGCAAATGATGGGCTTACAATAGAAGGCATAACAGCTACGGTGTGTTCCCTATTATTAAAAGCTAATCAAAACCTTCGGGGTAGCCGCAGTCGAATAGGATATCTCCAGGGTTAACAACCAACCTTCCGAACCGGTATTAGAGTCGAGACGTTTCATAAGTGCCTGCGAAGGTCTATTTGAATAAATTATTTAACCTTAACTATTTCATAATTATGTAGGTATTCTACTGGCTTTTGACAATGTGAACTTTTGTAGAGTGAAGTTACTTCCAGATATCTTCAATATAATGGGCTACCTTGTAATAAGCTCATGCTTTCAAGACTTAGGCCTAGGCCGAATTAGAATTAGGCCGACTCGACATTCGTCAATTGTTTGATTTTTCTAACAGCAAACGCAGCAGTTAGAAACCTTACTTAATATAGTTTACCAGATAAAGATTCTACCTTTACCCATTGTAATTTATTATATGATGTTATACCCAAAAATAGTTCTGTCAACTAGTTCTAAACTGCTACCATTTATTAATACTTAACTGTCTACTTGCGCTACATTTGGAAGAGAAAATTTTGTTACAGATTGGCCCTGATTCTGTTGTACACAATTAAACTAATTTTAATCTCACTATGTCTCTTTCTAACAAAGGACATAAGAAAAGAATGTAAGAAATTTAGACCTGTCAAATTAGTTCGATGCTTGTTTTCATTATAAATTTAGTCGCCATCTATCGTGGTTACGCCTAAATACACGCAAAATAAGATGGCAAAGATTAATTTTACAACTTAAAATATGTTCTATCCTTTTTCAATAAAGTTCGTAAGAAAGAGATGAGATGTGACTAAAATTAGTTTAGTGCGATTTACGACAGAGTCGGCACCATTGTCAATTGTAACGTTCGTAAGTGCCTTATTAGGGCCTATTTTAAATAAACAATGTTTGAATGTGAATTTGAAACAAAAATGGCCATAGTATCGATCCTGAGGTACCCCTATTTTAATGTTTTAACCCCATTGGATGTTTTAACACTAATTCCTACCCTTTTTTTGAAGATTACTTATATAAGATAAGACAAGATCATGAGCAGTTCCACGAATACCATAAAGTCCAAGCTTAAGGAGCAGATTACGGTGGGCGACGCAGTCAAAGGCCTTAGATACATCACAAAAAATGCCGATGCATCTTGTGAATTCTCCCAGGCTTCATAGATGTGCTTTAATAATTTTGCTGCCGCAATGCGTAAGTAGCGTTATGTTATGCGTAAGTTCTTCATAACAATTGCTATGATCTTATACATTTATCAAGGTTTATTCGTATTAAAAATGGTGGCGTTCTCATTTCACAACCCTCTTATCATAGTTTTCCATCAGATATGTATGGTGTGACGAAACTCAAATATAACACAAACACAATATCACCAGTGGTGTGCTTGCCCGATGCTGGCTCATTCACACTGATAAGATAACGGATACAGTACAATATTATCATATCAGAGAACGTGTACCGTAGGCTGATCGTACAAAACATATAGTAACAGATAATTAACCTATACACGTTTTAAAGTAACACTAGAAACGTGTGAGGTTTTTTCCCAAGCACAGTAGATGCTTGACAAATGTAAGTAGTAGCTAGATGGTACTCATGTGAATATCTCAATTGCAAACGGCTGATACTTGTTTAAGAAATGAGTACAATAATTTTATTATGTAACTAGCTTTATAGCCCGCGACTTCGTCCGCGTAGATTATTTCTTTTTTCTAAATATGAATCATTGTAACAATATAGAGCTTTGTTCATGGCTATTGTCCGCCACTACGTGTGATATTGACAAAAGTTCAGGTAGATTAAGAGCTCATATGCGAGGATGCCTCATAAAACTGAAACAGTCCTGCCGCAAATCAACTCTAGCAAATTTCAGAGTTCTTCCCTGTGACTACAAACCTAAATTAGGAACTGTTATCTTTTAAATCCAAACGGAATGTGATTTGGGATCAATGGTATACGCGGCAAAAAGACTGTTTCTCCTCTGGCAGAACCAGTAAATATTTTGGCCTCAATAACATTGCGGCGGAGAGGTGTTACTTGTAGTCTAGTTCCACAGCACAATTTTGGAGGCCTTATCTCTCTTTCCCTCATGTCTGAGGATCGTGGTCAACATCGGGTTTGCTTCTAGAGCGAATCTTTAAGGCGATGATAGCTCAGTGGTAGTGACGTCGGATACCGAGATGAAGGTCCCGGGTTCGAATCCTACAATGAGCTTGAGCTTTCGGTGAAGGAAAACATCGTGAGGAAACCATAGCACGGTGGTAGGGTACTTTGTAGTACCCGCCTGGCTGGCTACCACCCTCATGTTTAAAATCTGTCGCCAAGCACCTTTCGGTGTGTTCCGACAGCTGCACTTGAGAGCCAGTTCCTTCTAGGCTTTGTGTGCTTACCACCTTCGGCCGCATCATCACTTACCATGGTGAGATTGCGGTCAAACACAGGCATATAAACAGTAAAAAAAAAAAGAGCGAATTATCCGCCTCCACTGGTTTCTGTCTTCTGGTTTCTGTAAAACTTGGAGGACGATGAGTCTTTTACATGATCGGACCATCTTGTTGGTGAACGACCACGTAGTCGTTTTCCTTCCGTGTTCCCAACTATGATCAGATTTCCAAACTTTCATCGCCTTTGCGCACCATGTGGCTGAAATACGTTGGTGGCATATGGTGGACAATCGTGTTTTAATTTGGATCTGCGATAGGATTGATGCATTATTGCGTTTAGCGGTCCAAGGTATTTCCAACATCCGTCTCCAGCACCACATCTCGAATGCATCAATCCTTTTTCTTTCTCGGGCCAGTATAGTCCACGCTTCCACTCCATACATGAAAATGAGGAATACCAATGCTCGTATTAACCGGATCTTTGTTTTAACACCGATTCCTCTCACTTTTCATTCAAATATTGAACTTAATTACAAAAATTGCTTACATTTAGGCCCTTACGGGATAGACAGAGAATATATTTAGGTTCAATTTTATAATTATTTAACACTTTTTAGTGCAGGGCTTTTTAAAGCGTGTTTTTTTAGTTTTTTTAAACTGTTATTTATCCTGATGTTGTTGAGGCGAGTCATTTCAATACGCCAATACCATAAGCCGAAATAATATTTTTTTTAATTTTCACTCCGAAAATAAAGAAATTCATATACATACTAAATTTAATCCCCCTTTTCACTCCTTAAGGGTTCAAATTCCAACAACACCGATATTCGTTGCGTTAGTTTATAACCATAAGCTTAAATAATAAATTTAGTGTACTTCCATACACAAATTCATCCCCCTTTTTACCCTTTCGGGATCGGAATTATCAAAAACGTTGAGGCACATATAAATTAATTTTCAATCATCAACCTAAACACAAAATTTGAAGGTCCTAACTTCGAAACTGATGGACTTTCATATAAACTTGCATCCCCTATTTTACCCCCTTAAGGATGGAATATCCAAAAATCCTTAGTGGTTACCTACACTGTGTAATATATATTAAGTGACGTTTACTTTGAAACTGAATGACTTACATATATCCCATACCTTTTCACCCTATCGGGGGTGGAATTGTCAAAAAAGCTGAAACATGTATAAATTAATTTTCAATCGTTAGCCTAAATACTAAATTTGAAGATCCTAACTTCAAAACTGACGAACTTTCATACAAACTTTCATCCCCTATTTTAACCCCCTAGGAGTGGAATTTCTAAAAATCCTTCCTTAATGAATACCTACACTGTATAATATTAAATTTAGTGAAGTTTACCTTGAAATTGAAGGACTTGCATACACAACTTCATCCCCATTTTCTTCCCTTCGGTGGTGGAATAATCACAAACGCTGAGATAACTATATATTAATTTTCAATCGTCAGCCTAAACACAAAATTTAAAGATCCTAATTTCAAAACTGACGGACTTGCATACAAACTTTCATCCCTTATTTTACCCTGTTAGGGGTGGAGTTTCCAAAAATCCTTCCTTAGTGGATGCCTACACCGTATAATAATACATTTAGTGAAGTTTACTTTGAAATTGAAGGACTTGCATACACAACTTTATCCCCCTTTTCCGTCCTTCGGTGGTGGAATTATCACAAACGCTGAGATAACTTTATATTAATTTTCAATCGTCAGCCTACACACATAATTTGAAGATCCTAACTTCAAAACTGACGAACTTGCATACAAACTTTCATCCCTTATTTTACCACCTTAGGGGTGGAATTTCCAAAAATCCTTCCTTAGTGGATGCTTACACCGTACAATAATACATTTAGTGAAGTTTACTTTGAAATTGAAGGACTTGCATACCCAACTTCATCCCCCTTTTCCTTCCTTCGGTGGTGGAATTATCACAAACGCTGAGATAACTACATATTAATTTTCAATCGTCAGCCTAAACACAAAATTTGAAGATCCTAACTTCAAAACTGACGGACTTGCATACAAACTGTCATCCCCTATTTTACCCTCTTAGGGGTGGAATTTCCAAAAATCCTTCCTTAGTGGATGCCTCCACTGTATAAGGTATCTTTGTGCAAAATTTCAAATCTCTAGGTCCAGCGGTTTGGGCTGTGGGCTGATATATCAACAATCAGTTTATCATTTTATATATTAAGATAGGTACATTTTTATTTCCACGAAATGAAAAATGTATTCACTGTTCATAACTTTTTTGTTATAGACAATAGTTCTTGTAGCAGTGACGGCCAAGCTACATATTTTGACTACGGTGTGTAGAGTTTGTGAAGTTAGGGCTTGTAGAGTAAGTGCATGTAGAGTTATAAGTAGGGCATGAATATCGGAATCTCGGAATCTCGTAATATCGGAATCTCGGACCTTTTTTTCCGATATTACAATATCGGAATTGAGTGATCCAATATCGTAATATCGGAATCAGATATTTTTATCTATGCTATACGCTTGCAATACCAGGAGTATCATTCGCGCGTTGCCGACCCTAAAGAAATCTCTTCACACCCTTTTTGAAGTACCCCATGCTGTAGTCCATTGGGAAAACCACGGCGGGGAGCTCATTCCACAATATGAGCGTCCGCGGAAGAATACTCCTTTGAGCCCGCACAGTTCGAAACAATTCTGGTTTCAATGTGTGAGGATGGACTCCCCGTCGATGGTGAGAGTTGCGATGGTGGAAGGTGGCCGTGGGCATCAAGTCGAACAATTATTTAGAAAACTCTCCGTTGTACAAGCGGTAGAACACACATAAGGAGGCAAAGGCTCTCCTCAGACTGAGGGGTTCTAAGCCGCTTGTGAGCTCGGGATCGTCAACAATTTTGATGGCACGTCGGTGAACCGAGTCTAAAGGCCCAAGCTAGTATCCAGGTGCTCCTGCCCGTAGATGACAGCAGTACTCCATATGAGGCCGGACTTGCAACTTGTAAAGTTGCAGCCTTTGCCCGATGTGAAGTACTGCCTCGCTCTGTTGAGCACTCCGAGCTTTTTGGATACCAGCTTAACATACATACATACATACACATACAGCTCTATTTCTGTCATAGTTGATCAGTTATGTTAATAAAAAGTAAATCCTTAATTGGCATTAAGTTAAGTAGTTAAGTCATGAATGTCGCTACTTTATAGCTGTGGATTTTGTATCATAATAAAATAAAAATAAATAAATAAAAATAAAAATAAACCTTGTCTTCCAAGTGACATCGGAACAAAACGTCGCTAGAAATGTCGACGCCAAGGATCCCGATGCTTTTACTGATGTTCAAGAAAGTGTTCTGGAATTGTGGAGCCACAGACCATTCTTAGCGGTAAACGCGCAGGCTTGAGTCTTGGTGGGGTTGAAATGTACTAGGTTTAGTCGAGCCCAATCGGAGACCAGCCGTTCGCGGCTTTCCTCCACCTCGGAACGAGGGATATTTGCACGGCCCGTGTAATGAGCGTCCCCTGTACTATCGTCCGCATAGCAATGAATGCCGTTTAAGGCGCGTGGACTCGCCAATGACCTTGAGCATTTAGGCGTGGCCTATGCTTCCAGGTGTGGCCTATCTTTGCTTCCCGCTCCGCCACCCAAGCTAGCCCCTCACCCCCCTCACCAAAACATCGCACGCGTTTGCGTTGCTGTGGTTATTTTACGGCGCGATTATGTAAGTAGGGTAAACGGGATAGTTATCGGCACTTCATCATTATACCTATCATTATAATTTTTTTATGATATTATAAGAATGGAATTAAAAAATATAAGATTTGGATGGAAGGGAATGCAATTAAAAACTAGTAATTACAAAGTTATCTAGTTTTAAATATACTAATATCAATTCAAATATTACTTCGCACACGAAGCGACTAGTATAAAAAATATGTTTGTGTTCGTCTTCTATACTATTATAAATAGTAAAGAAGCTGGATACGACAGTAAATTAAAATATACAAAAACAGTTTCATAGTAAGTTGCCATCTCCTCGGCAATTTTTTTTATTATTTACGAGTACTTTACGAGGTTTCATTATTGTCGTATATTTGCGTTGGGATGAGTTTGATAGGATTGGGTTCGGTATATAGCATAACTTTAGTAAGTGATTGTGCGCACGACAGATAAGGTTTTTTTTTAACTGAAGTGAAAACCACTCTAAATAAATCGCACGAACAAAATTTACTGAAATAAAAATTCTGAAATGTAGTTATAAAATTGCTTTATGTATAAAAAGTCAACAGTTAAAATTCAGTAAAATCTAGTGATCTCTTGAAAAATTCATCATTAGGGTAAACATATTCTTCATCTACATCACATTCTTCTGTCACCTGACTATCGTCGTCATACTGTCTTGTGTTTATATCTTTTAGGTACTTGTTAGTATTACTTATGTCCATTCTTTTATCAGCTAACATAATTTCTTCCCTTATTTCTTCCGTTTCATTAAGGTTTTCGTTATTACCCTTTTTTTTATTTTACTTACTATATTTATTTCCGGGCTCTTATTGATGTTTTTATTTTCTTTGTCATCTATCCTTTGTTTTTTTTCAGTATTTGTCTGTCTTCATTTCCTACAAGTTGTGTTTTGTCTTCAATGATCTTTCTCTTAGATACAACTTTACTTTGCTTTGCTTCGTTTTTTTTTCGTTTTTCTTTCATAGCATTTTCTATATATTCAGGATCTCTTATTTTCAATAGCGCTTGTCACAGTCGTTTCAGATGTATCAAGTAATGTCGAGTCATGTATTTCAGTGTTAACATCCGGCTGAAATAATACATTATAATTATATATATATAATTACTATATATATATATGAAAATATACACATTCTGTTTCTGCAATTTTCATCATTAGCCGCGTACTGACTGAACGAGCAGCCTTGCGAGGCTGCCTCGGGTGGTTGCCATGCGAAGATTGCTTCGGTCAGTCAGTACGCTGCTATTATGAAATATTCTTTGATACATAAAATAATCATCTTATTATTACTTCAAGATACAAACATTTGGATCATTAAATTAAATTATTAAAAGAAACAAAAAACCCGACTGCGTAAAACATAAATTGACTGAAAAGAGAAAAACAAGCTCTTAAATCTATAGAATTTTGAATATAACTTGAATTGTATAAGGTATTGCAATCGGGGACAACCAATAACCTAAGTACTTATGTATTTTATTGTAATATTTGTTTATCTCCGACTGCAATACCTTATAAAATTCAAGTTATATTCAAAATTCTATAGATTTAAGAGCTTGTTTTTCTCTTTTCAGTCAATTTATGTTTTACGCAGTCGGGTTTTTTGTTTCTTTTAATAATTTAATTTATTTCAGTCTTTTTAGTTTTATACTGAAAGAGTAAGTAAGTATGTATTAGTAAGTAAATGACCGGTACGGTAAAGGAACGCTAACAACCATCTCAAAGCAAATCTTTGATTTACGTATGGTAACGGCTCAGTACCTACTGTCCTTGCATTAAACGTGGTTTTTTGCAGTTTACGTCAAAATGGTAGCATAAAAGTATTACAATATATACATATATGGAATGGTCTATTTACAAGCTTTCATTTCATACCCATATTGTTATAATAACGAAACTTTTATATTTAATACCCCCCTTATTTTTTTATTCTTAGGCGCTATATAAAAATAATATACCCTATGACACTCCTCCAGTCAAGACGAATCTAGCGACACCTCATATGCTTAAATCCATCAAGCCGTTTAGGCTGCAGAGCGGCACAAAGAAATAGACATACATACATACATACATACATACATACATACAATCGAAAAACATAACCCTCCTTCCGGGTCAGTCGGGTAAAAAGAAGGAATCTGACGTTTTGAAGTCGATGAAAATTACGTTTGATGGATGATTCCGTTACGTACATACAGGTGAAGCTAATAAAATCATGTTAAAACGCGTTTATTTTTTTATCACCGTAATAATTTTAATGTGATGTAATAATACACTTTTATATTCATTACTTAATAATATGAAGTACCTTTTCTATAGGACTAACATTCCGACTCGAAAGTTTTTATTGTACCAAAGTTCAATTCATGATGGAAAAATAATACATGAGTTTTAATTTTTGAAGGATCGTCGGAATCATTATAACAATTGTTCGTATTCATAAGTAAACTAGCTGCCCCCCGCAGTTTCACAGATAACTAGGTACAATAATACCAAGGCGACTCATATCTACTTATCATCACACTCACTCATAATTATCATGTGCAAATAATTAGGAAGTTTACCCTACTTTCAACACCATTTGAACTAATTCGTTTGACCTATGTAAAATAATGCTTATATGGTGGATATAATAAGGATGTTTTACCCTACTTTTTACATTACCTGCAGATTATTTCTAGACTGGTTTGTACAGGTATTTGTTATTTTTGGTGACAGTTGGTGACAGTACCGTGGTTGATTAGGCGGAATATTGCAACTGTAAAGAAAGATACATATTTAAAAACGAAAGGAAACTCATTCACTCTATCAATGACTAAATACGAAATCTCTAAGAAATAATTGTTGTAGGTACTATGAAGGTTAAATTTGGCAGATATATAGTTTATTTATAGGTAGGAGACGTCAGCTATGAACGGATTTTGAGAAATTACTACGGGATAAGGAAGCCCTATTTCTATATGGGCGAAGCCGCAGGCGTTCACTAGTCTTTATTCAATTTTATCTATGACTAAATATAATAATAAAGATATAATCTAGGTACTCACTCAGTATGACTACTACCCTCACGTCCCTCACATAATTCTTCAAATTTTTTTTTCTTGACTTCCTAAAAAATAAAATAGGTATTTTGTTAAAATAGGTAGTTAGTAGTATCAAATAGTATTTTGGAGTTTCCATTATCGGAGACTGCCAAAATGTTAGGTACCTATACAAATTAGTTCAAATATTCATTATATTCATAGATGGTAATTGTAAACCGACAACTAGGTATAGAAAAGGGATAGTTGGTGTTTACTCAGATTTTTTTTTATTAGGTATTTGGTTTTTACTTACAATAGGTACTTCGTTTATTTTCCGAGCCCTATTGGCGGAACTCTTTGTAGCTCTCTTCTTCCGTGGCATTTTTGCCGCAACTCAGCAAAATCAGGCGTCCTTTTGCACTCAAATATATTTTCAATAAGAATACTAGTTTAACAACAGAATAAATAATAACTCGTAACTTCACGGAGCGAACGGATTGTGACAGCATAGCGCACAGCCTCCTCGTCTGAAAGTCAGCGGCACACTGCGTCCCGTCGCCCGCGCACAGACCCTCTCTAGGCCGTTTGTAGTGCATATAGTAAATTGTACCTTATGTCAAAACTATGTGTTATTTTAACAATTTAAACGTCTATTTTTTAGACAAATAAGTTAGCGATTTTTTCATGTAAGAGCCATGAAAATATCTCTAATAGTTTTGAAGCAGTAGCAATTTTAAAGTTGAAAACAGCATCATTTCATTTTTTTTTATCAAATAGTATTTTATGTGCTACATTTTTTTTAAACGTTGAGATTGAAGAATATATATCAGTGTGTAATATATATTTTTTTTGAAGCTCTCAGTTAACTCAGTTCAGAGCTTTAGGCCTTCAAAGATGACCATTTCACGACCCTAGGCGCCTTAATAGACAGCATATCATTGATATGCAGAAGGAACAGTGTTGAGAACAGCACAGAGCCTTGCGGGACGCTAGCATTAACGCCCAGCATGGGCGTTAATGCTATCGGAGCAACTACCGTCGACGACGACTTTTATGCATCTGCTGGACAGAAATAATCCCTCGGGAAACCTGTATGCTGGCAACTTCGTGAGAAGACCCCTGTGCCAGACCCGATCGAATGCCTTCACCACATCTAGGCACACTGCCAATGCCTCACCTTGACTCTCGATGATGACACTTCTCTTCTTAACCAAACTAAAGAAGATATGGAGGACCTCTCGGCTCATTAAGAAACCACTAGTGTCCAATTGGGACTTGCAATCAACAGAGATAAGATGAAAATGTTAATAATAGACCGGGCGTAACTTAATAGATTGGACGTACTGAGAAAAATCTACATCTACCTCGGCTCTACCAATTCCAACACAGGATACTGTGAAGATGAGATCAGACAGAAGACGATGTGCAATCACAAGATCAGCAGTAGGAAGATTTGGAAAGACAGAAGTATAACTAGGAAAACAAAGATTCGACTTATGAGATGCCTGGTCTTTCCGATCTTTCTCTAAAGAGCTGGTCCTTAAGCCTACAAGATACCTACCGGAAAATTGACACACTGGAGATGTGTTATAGAAGACGCTTCCCGAAAATGCCGTTGACAGCCTTTCGCACCAATAACGCGATCCTGAAGGAGATTTGAATAACAGATAGGCTTTCGTCGACTGTGCAGCTTCAAATTCTCAAGTTCTTTGGTTACATATGCAGAAACGAACACTCGATGAAGGGACTTGTTGTCCAGAGTGGGAGGGTGTACTCGCAATGCTACGATCCGCAAAAAATGGAAAAGCATTGCGAAAGCTGTAACCCTAGTCAAGGAGAACATTGGCGATGAAGACCCACCATATACTATATCTATTGCAACCACGACCCCTCTGAAAAAAGTGCTTGACTGAGCAGAAGATGTTTTCAATCCAAATTTATAACGAACTAGTTGACTCCCGAGGTTTCACCGGGATTAAAAGTAGCCTATAATGCTCGGGGATAACGTAGCTTCCTATAACTGAAAAAAAAACGAATCAGACCGGTGGTTCCAAAGATTAGCCAGTTTAACCAAACAAAAAAACTCTTCCACTTTATAATATTAGTATAAATAGATAATTAGTGCATTTTATAAGGAATATGTGCAATTTATAATAAAAATGTCTAATTCCGATATTAATAAGCAACTTACATATGTTTATAGGTATATACAACAAGTACTAAACATTATAAATGATAAGCAATATGCTATCGGTATCCTACTCGACATGAGCAAGGCATATGACAGAGTTCTTTACGGTATTCTTTTGGACAAACTGTACGACGTAGGTGTGAGAGGCATTGCCCACGCGTGGTTCGCTTCCTATCTCAGAGAACGAGTGCAATATGTTGAGGTGGAACACTTTGATCAGGAAACTGGTACGATCAATAATATTAGATCACAAAAAGTAGATATAACTAAATCTATACCTCAGGGTAGCGTGCTTGGTTGTATTCTATTCTTAATCTACATAAATGACCTTCCAAAAACCATAGACGCTGTCAGTGTTTTATTTGCTGATGATATTTCGGTCGTATTTCCGTGCACAAATAGTATACATTTAAATTGCCAGCTAAATACTTTGGCATCGAATATTGTCTGTTGGCTGAATGAGCATAACCTTGAAGTTAACTTTTCAAAAACAAAGTTAATGCAGTTTAGACCTTACCAAAAACGGCCTTTATTAATTGATTTTTCTTTTAAAAACATAAAATTGGAATGCGTTGAGAACTTTAAATTGTTAGGCCTAAATATTGATACAAACGTTAACTGGAAATCTCATATCCGTGATATAGCAGGAAAGTTATCAAGATTTACATATGCGCTGACAGAGCTAAAAAAAACTACTGACACCAAAACAGCCCTTTCCGCCTACTATGCATATGCACACGCTTGGCTCCGTTATGGAATAGTTTTATGGGGGAATAGTACAGAAGTAGACACCGTTTTTATCCTACAAAAAAAATGCATACGTATATTATCAAACATAGATGCTATGGTCAGTTGCAGATCTCACTTTGTTAAACACGGTATTCTCACGCTTACATCCCTATATATTTCGGAAATTGGTATATTTGTTAGAAAACATATGTCCCTTTTCTCTCAAGCTAAGGATCATTATACACAGTCACGAAGCTTAAGACACCAAAATAGATTGGCACTCCCTAACTCAAAATTAAACATATTTTATTCCGGTCCATATGCAATGTCAATAAAAGTATACAATAAAATTCCCCAAAATATAAAAGATACGGAAAAACTAAATGCATTTAAAACACTATTATCAAACTACTTACAACATAAATGCTTTTATACACTGCAGGAGTTTTTTGATGATAAATAAATATGTAGGTAATTGAATAAATAATTATTTTATAATTTGAATTGTTAAATAAATTTAATATAAAACACAGTAATTAATTATTAGTATTCTCGACATTCTAAATAACTCATAATTTTTTTGTAAGTAATGTAAAATTAATTAATTAAATAATACAATAATAATGTAATAACGTAGGAAATAAGTTAATTATTGTAATCTCAATTAAATTCAATTTTGGTCATAGACATATTTACGGTACCTACCTAATAATTTTAGATTTTAGTTTTTTTTTATATAAGTTTATATTTTATTTTATTTATTTGCTGTGCCCTAACAGGGTCTCATGTTGTACATTATATATATTTGTCATCTTATATCCACATGAATGCAATAAAGTTTTGAATTTGAATTTGAATTTGAATTTTAATATCGGAATTCCGATATTGAGATCCAATATCGGAAATCAATATCGGAATTGAAAAATCTTCCGATATTACATGCCCTAGTTATAAGCTTGGCTCTACATGAGATCTGATTACTTTTTGACAGTGCGAGGCATATGTCTTGGCAACATTTTACATAAAAATGTTTTTGGTGGGATTTCACTTCTTTTTGTAAGTTGCTTATGATATTATTTTTTTGTTTGAAATTTCCAAGTTTTATAATTTTTTTGTTGATTGTCTACTAATACAAGCTTACATACCAGCTTTCTAGGACTTCAGGAAGTACCCTATGAGTTTTGATGATCATCAGTGAGTCAGTGACGAAATCGGGATTTTTTAGATATCAATAAAATCTAAAGTATAAGAGCTATGTTATTGAAACTGAATATGTATAATAAGTTAACTATTGGCATCATATCCTCAGAATTTTGTTTGTCTGGTATAATGGTTATTGTGCGAGTCCGACTCGCATTTGGGCGGTTTTGTTTTTATTGAGGTTCAAGTTGTTTCTCTTTTTGAGGATTTTTAATTTTATTTTAATGAAATCTTTGATGACAAGACAACGCATAAATTCCTGCAGATTATTCTTAAAGAGAGATTTCTTCTCTTTCAAATTTCAATAGAGAGAAAATTTACAGATTTATTAGTTGAAAATTCTAATCGCAATTCCGTTTAAAGGCAAACCAAATGCTGTTGTTTTCTATGCATGTATGAGGCATTTGGCGAGGTGTAGTGAGTGATTTGATGAGTTAGATGGTGTATATTGTGTCGTGTTCTGTTGGCTGGATAATGGGTACACTGTGTTTAAGTCACTTACATACTGTGGCGAGCGAGCGAGCATGCGACTCACCTGAAACAAACATAACAATGTCAGTTCAATATGAACTCTCTAAACCATTTACACACACACTTGATTACAAAATAAATTAAAATTTTCCTTCAATATCGAAGAAAGCTGAAGACTATTTGTGATACTAACATAGTGAGACGTGACTCGATACGTCGTACCTTGCGGCGAGGGTGTGGTCTTCTTGCACAAAAGCAAGAACCATTATTGTCAAATAATAAACAACTAAGGAACCCGCAGCAAGCTGTGGACCATCATTATGGTTTGTCAGGATTTGTTACTATCCTTTAGGAAGAATTTTGTTGTGTAAATAAATAATTGTTAGCTATGCGAAATCTCAGAATCATCCGTACGCGCAATATGCCTAAACAGGTTAAATCGGTTAAATAATTATGTTTGACATTAAGTAAGACTATAGACAAATAATATTAAAGACAAATAAGTATGACAAAGTCTCAGTTTGACAGAGTATAGCTGTGTGTTTCAAACGCATTGCAGTGTGTGTTATGTTATTTTTATGAATTTAATTTATTTCTAATGCATCATTATATAAAAATATTATCGTTCTGCACTTCTTCTCCATATAAACTTTAACTATACCACACTCCTCGGTGCGCGCGCGCAATAGTCAATAGTCTAAAAAAGGGATCCAAAGACATAGAGTTAGATCCAAAGATTTCTCTACACGTATTAAGAGTTTACACTACCCCAGCTCAAATCCAAGTTTTGCCCCCGCTACACGGCCCGGCCGTGCAGCCTCCGCATCGCGCAGTCGCAACTATCTCACTCGCACGAGTTCATCACGCGGCAGCGCAGGGGTCACGACGCACGACTCACGAGTCGTCCGTACGATAGGGTAAATACATCATTATTTGACCCAAGTATGGAAATAAATAAAACGATTGTAGAAAATTACTAAAGCGCCGCACGATAGGGTAAATACACCTTTATTTGACATCTTGTAACTAGGTATGGAAATAAAATCAAAAATCAAAAAGTATTTATTCAATTTAGGCCCTAATGAGGCACTTATGGACGTAAACTTACTCTACACCGGTTCCAAATACAACTTGAACTGAGAAAGACTCCGGCAAGAAACTCGGCAAGCTTTTTATTTTAAATGTATACTTAGAAGTATTATAATTTACAAACGATATATTATTATATAACAATAGCCTGCGAAGCGAACAATTCATTCAAATGCATTCTCGTCATCTACAAATTCAGAAACTTTATAGTACCCTTTCTTGCATAATTTATGTTTTAATATCTTTTTAAATGTATGTATAGGTAGCTTTTGGTTATTTTATGGGTACTATATTATAGAAGCGTATACATTGCTCCTTGAAAGAGTTTAGGACTTTGCTGAGTTGATTTAAAGGTACAGCAAGTTTGTTCTTATTTCCATTGTTCAAAATTAAAAAAAAAAAATATTGTAGAAAAGTACTAAAGCGCCATATGATAGGGTAAATATACAGTTATTGTATAACTAGTAGGTATAGAAATAAAATTAAAATTTAATTTCAATTCTAATTCAATTAATATTGTAGACAAGTACCAATGCATATTATTTTTTTACCTAAAGAAGACATTATTTTTAATCGACTTCAATAAAAGGAGATGATCTATTCGACACGCATGTACGTAATATTAGTATAATTATTATTTACATAATTCTGCAATATATTTGTGTTATAGGAGCGTTTAATCCAGACCATCGGTGATGACGTCAATGCAAGCAATGCCGTTTTTGTTTGTGTTCCGTTGGTTTTTGCATTCTGGAACAAAATAGGCTTTACTTTAGGTGTTCATACTACTATAATAATATGTGACCGTGGCCAATTACTGGGATAACTACTCTAATATTAGGGGTTAAAGTATGAAATTGCCGACATGTACTGAAAAATTGAATTAGTTAGTTTTTTTTAATTTAACTTATTTATTTAATCAAAATAATTGCCATTATTATCTATACATTGCTGCCATCTAATAGGAAGGTCATTTATGCCTTTGATAGAAATCTGGTGATCTAAATTCTACAAACTGTGTGAAAGCATTTTGTACTGCCTCCTGAGAAGAAAACTAAATTACGCAAAAACACGGATGACGAATTTCTAATTGCAGTTCCTGAAGAGTTAAAACGGTTTCTCGTGCTGTATGAGGTCTCGCGTTATCATGGAGCAATAATGGTGAAGATCGATTCATGAGTCGGGGCTATTTCAGTGCTAGTTTTGCTATCATTGTTCGGAGTTCGGCACAGTAGACATCTGCTATTATTGCTTGACCAGATCGGAGAAAGCTATAGTGAATAACACCATACTAAGACCACCAAACAGTTACCATTACCTTTTTATTGGCAAGCTTTGCTTTAGGACACTGTTGCGGCGTTAGACCTGGGGTCAGCCATTACATTTTTCGCTAACGATTATCGCAAAGAATCCACTTTTCATCTCATGTCACAACTCACAATTGGATCCAATATTTCTTCATTTCTGTATCGATTCAACAAGGCAACACAAGTTTCAACACGCGTTTCTTTCTACAGATCAGTCAAATCATGAGGCACCCATTTTTCATAATTTTTTATTTTATTGATTTGACGCAAATGAGTCGATATTGTTGGTCAATAAGGTAACGTTAAACCATGCCGCTAATTCCTGGGTAGTTTGGCTCGGATCAGCTTCCACCATCTCTTTCAATTCATTGTTATTCCTGTGTGGGCGGTCTTCTACGTGGTTCGTTCTTCAAATCAAAGTGTCCATCACGAAAGCGTTTAAACCAAAATCGCACGGTACGTTCATTAGCAGTCCCCTCTCTAAACGTAACATTGATATTGCGAGCTGTTTCTGCCGCGTTATTTCCGCATCGGAGCTCGTATTTAAAAATCACTCGAATTTTGAAGTATCAGAAAGTCGATAATCAAATTGCACATTAAAAAAAAATCTTGTCTAAGCTCAATAAAAAACAACTGAAAGTCACTAATCGAATGTTGCGCATTTTTTAAAAGGAGGACCATGGAGGTTCTATGTCAATTCGAAGTACCTATTACAATAAAACGGCAGTTTCATACTTTAACCCCTATTATTTAGAGGTAGGTAGGTAAGTATGTATGTACCTATGAAACAGAGAAGCGAATTACCAGATAAACTCACAATTCTACCGTTTGTAAAGTCGTCAAATCAGGTTCGTTTCCATGTTTGGAACTACTGGCATCCATGTGTTCCGTTTGTATTTGCAATCTGTAACAAAATAGGCTTTACGTTTCTTCTTTCATACTACTAAAATGATACGACCGTGGCCAATTACTTAGACGAATACCCTAATATTCAAACCTAATATTTAGAACAACCAATAAGATATTAGTCGTAGTAATTCAATTCACTACATAATATACACCTACCTAGTAGGCAAACTTTATTTAGTCTGTTGTGAAAACATTTAGTATCTAACCTACTTTACTTAGCTAGGCGGTTGATACTCACGGGCACGGGTCCACGTGCGGTACATTTTCTGTATTTGCAGTATTTGCAGTCAGAATCGAGTACATATTTGTTTATTTCTGAAAATGAAAAATGTAAGTAGGTAAGTGCAATTATGATTAGGTACGTAAGTACGTACGTAGGTATTTGCATTATGTAACAAAAAAGGCTTTACTTCTCTTTTTCTCATACTAATAAAATAGTATGTGACCGTGGCCAATTACTTGGACGACTACCCTAATATTTATCAATGAAATGTTTATTGTAGAAATTAAATTTACTACATAATATGTACCTACCTAGTAGGTAGGAACCTAAATGTGCATGCTTTGCTTACCCTGTTGTGAAAACATTTTAGTATCTTACCTACTTAGTTAGCTAGGTGGTTGATACTTACGGGCACGGGTCCTCGTCCGGTATATTTTCATTATTGCAGTCAGTATCGGGTAGACATATTTTTTTTTCTTGTTCCGATCATTTCTCATTTTAAACAAAATACACTTCACTTATAATTTATTAAGTACGTATCTACGTGGGTCGTGAGAGCAAGAGACGCGGGTTCCCCGTTCGAGCGCCGGAGCGCGACTGAATCTGTGCGGCGGCGCTTCGTGCCACTCGCAATATTTGGGAATTTAATTTCTAACAATTTAAAAAAAAACATGATTTTAAATTCAAATCATATAGTACACGTATTGTACTAACTACAGTTTATATAAAAAGTTTCATTAGTATAGGTAAAGTATTAATTGACTAATGCGGTTTTCTTGTAAAATTCAGAGGGAAGTTTGTGATTTTTTTCTATCGAGAAAATGTTTAGGAATCGTGTTTTCACATCATATACGACTCAGTATATATCCTCAACTTTACTATATATTTTTTTCAAAATTATTGATTTATTACTTTTATTGATATGGAGGATCAAACGTGAGAGGTGGAGCAGTTTTGAGGTGGGGTAAGGCCTTAACAAGCTATCATTTAATTAATTTGCAGAAGATATCAGTACCTGATGAATCATTAATTCTAAAGAAGTGCATACAAATAGGCAGTTCCTGAGTGAGTGCTGATCCGAATGCAATACAACGTTATTGACTCTGTCAGCAACGAGTCGTTGAATTGTCATATTTGTCTTGTCACCCAGAACGCTGAAAGCATTTCATGACCCACCTAACCGAGTCAGTACAACAATACAACAGATTAAATATTTTGTATACGGCGATGCTATAGGTACTTAGTTCCAGATCGTGAGCCTTTGAAGCGTGTCATGCAATGTGCTAGCATGTTTCCTAATAGTGTTAATAGAGCGGGGAGACGGAAGATCCGTCTGCAATCATGTAATTCGATGAGCGACCGCGCCGGCGCTAGCTCGATTCCTCCTACACAATTAGCGTGATTCGCTTAACTGGTTGGCAGACAGAAAAACTTATGGACTTCTAGGAAAGCATAAATATAATATCTCTACGACCTATACGAACTTTTTTCGTGAATAACGTGATCTTTCTCGATGCGACACATTCACACTATACTACTAATCCTATTTAATTAATGCAAGGAGTGGGACACCACCAATTTCCATACTACAAACATTATATCATGTCAAACAAGACAGAAAAAGTAAGTGACATTTGAATAATTGAAATTGCCTACCGCTCAATGGTAATGGAATTGCAATAGTATCGTGTCTTTACGACATTTTAGCAGACTTGGCCCCCTGTTCATTGCAATTAACCTGTAACCGACGGAAAGATCGGTATAGTTCCACCAGTAGAACTGTAGTTTCGTTCTCAGTTTGGCATCAAACCAGCTGGAACTACGACCGTACGGAATGATTGAGTAAGGCTTACCTTTTTCTGTGCTTTTATACCCTGCAGTTTAACCTACCTGTTCCAGCGGGAGCATACAATTCTCCCAATATACCCCAGGTAATTTTCATCCAAGGCGTCTAAGTATCTTCTTAATTTTGTCAACATCTGTTTATTCCTGTTATTACCCATCTATTTTGTTTTATTATATTGTCCACATATGTTATTCCGGCGCATGTAATTCCAATATAGATCAGAATTCAAATAACTTAGCGACTTGGATGCATGAACGTCTTTCGGCCTATTAGCTTCTGTATATTTCCTTCCCATTGGTATAATTAAGAGGCTAGGCCGCCATCAATGGCAAATTTAACAATATACCCACCTGTGACATAAAAGAAAAACAATAAAAAGAGTCAAGACGAAGTAGAACAGGAACTTGTTTATTGACGTCATGTGCTACATTATCAAAATAAACGTGATCACATGTATGTAACTAAGTATCTTGAGTCATGTAAGTATATTGATATATATTTTAATAAGAAAATGTTGACAAGCACGTAAGATGGTAAGTGGTCATTGCAGACCTGTGGACATTTGCAATACCCGGGGATTTCTAGCAATTCTGCTCCTGCTGACACGATGAAGTAAGGGACACGAAGAGTAAGGTAATGTTTGTTCATCTCGTGGTAGACAACCTTACGGTCCGGTCTTCCTGGTCATCACGCAAAAAAGAAGGGCAAAGCTCGGTCATCTGCCACGAGATGGACAACCGTTACCTAGATTTAAAACGAGCACAGATAGACACAGACAGGCCAAGATAAACTATTGTGGCACCTAAGAACGAAGAGACCCCAACAGACGGTGAATACTTTCTGCTCTATAACAGGTCAGATCTTTATCACAGATTTGTGCCTCTTCGTCTTGGGAATGTGTGTCTCCCAATCAACCATTGCATTATGCTGTCACTATCAGCAATCGCTTTTTGGGGGAAAGTACGGAAGACAAAGATAACGCTAGGTAAAAGTCAGGTAGCGAAAAGACTAGCAGCAGCTCAACTTGAGAGGTTGGTTGGTACTCACTTCTAGTACATCAATGGGTGACGGGATCAGTCTCTCCTGATTTAAGCCCGCTTTCATTGACAAGAACTATCCGGTGGTAGTCTTCCTAAATTTCTATAAATACTCAGTTTGTTATACAAGTAGCCACAAGTTTTTATAAACGCAGGTAGAAGTTTTGTTGTCGTCATGGAAATAAATGGTGATTAAAGGAAATAAATGAATTCGGCTAATGGATGGTGGGAATGTTCGGAGCAAATGGCATCACTTGGGACTCGCACGTCATGCCTGTTGTGTTGTGTATGGACGGAGAACGAAGAAGCCGTGCAGCGGCGCAGCCAAGTGGCACAATTAACCGTGCGCCGGAGTCAAGTGGAGGCAATCAGTGCTCACTAGTTCACTCCCGGCGCTGAATTGACCGAATTGTCATTTAATATTATATTCTACAATAAGGACTGGAAAGAATACGTAGATACATCATGGTCGCCACTTACAGAAAAGCTAGTTCACTCAATAGATACACTGCATACCTACATCAGGATTGTTTCTTACTACCAGCTAACCGTGCGCGTGGAACAATCTACCGAAGGTTACAGCATGGTGAAGGGATAGGATCTACGCGGTAGTAACTTTGTGGTTTCTGACACACGTTGAACAACTCCCACCCAACTGCCTGTCTCTCGTCTTAATCGGCTTTACAGTCTTTTTACTTTCCTAATATTTTTATGTTATGTGTGGATTGGTCTGCGCATTTTCATGTTTATAGCTACAGTGGCTAGGTATCTTGTATGCCGTTTCTTCGGTAGTATCATAGCGCTTGAGTACTTTACGTTTCGCGAGCCATGAGCCATGACAAAAATCCAATTCTAAAAACGGTACCTAATTTGAAAATCTTAAGGATCTGTGTAACATCAATATATTTAATTATTATATCCAAATGGTTACGAGATGTGCAGGCGACGACGCGACGATGGCGGCAGTGAGAGGGGCGGCGGTAGCGGTTCGGGCGGCGGAAAGTGCGTGACGTCACACAGGTGTAGTTAAGTGAGTGATAACACGATAGCGCGATAAGCGGCCGCTCTCGCCTTCGAGTGGAGCCTTTTATGTAGGTCGTCGCAGTAATGCCTGCTCAATGTATACCTACAATACCAAACACGGAAACAACCACCAACCGGTATATCTAGTCATTTATTACCTACTCATTACCATAACATCACTAAACATACGAATTTCTATGGTGTGTATTTCAATATCAAAGAATACTAACTATTCGGCAATCAGTTACAATGAATCTGGAATTAAATTTTATCCTATTTCTTTATGGATGGAAAACCCAACAGCCTTGAATAATTAAAAAAATATGTTCGTTATAGTTACTAATGTAGCATAGTAATATTGTTTCCATTGTTTCGCAGTCCACAAGACTGATTTGTTTATTCCGAGTCGATTGAGCATAATTGTGTGGTAAAAATATCCATGAGAGCACGTAGTCAATGCGGTACGAGCGAGGTGAAATGTCAGGAGCGCACCTGCAGAAACAGGAGACCGTGTCATCGAGGTCTAGCGGCAGTGCGGGTGGACTCAGTGATGGCGCTGACGACGCGCTTGGCGGCACGCTTCGGTATTTGACGTGCAGCACGCGTCGGGCGGCGCGCGCGCCGCTGCGCCGCAAGATGCCCACCGGCCAGCGTCGGCCAGAGCTCTCCTCCGCAGCCTCGCCACCCCCACCCCCAGCCTCGCTCATCCTGCGCACCCACGCCTTGACCACCATGCACAACACTGCACCCACCGATACCGAGTACTGCTGTATCCGTGTGTGCCGACACGGACGGGGAACTTCCAATGGCTTTAACTCGCGAGAGCGAGGTCGACGCGCGACGATTGAGCCTGTCGCAAAAAAACGGCGCTCACGTTTGCGCGTCGCTCACGACTGACGGTGCGCGGCGGCGAGGGCCGCGAGGACGCACCGCCGCCGGCGCCGGCAGCACCGCGCGCGTGACATCACACGTTATCAGTACACCTGAATACGGACTCCACGCTACCGACGAGGCGAGGTGACCCATGAGTCCCATCATCAACCGACCAACATTAGCTCGACACACTATAGCAAATTTTTACTTCATACATTTTCGTCAATAAGTTTCATGATGAGAAGACTTCTTAAAAACAGGTCCGGGCTACAAAATACACATATATAAATAAGGCTCTGAATATAATAATTTTGCTTCACCGATATGTTAGACCTTAAAACAGCCAGGGGTTTGATGTAAAGCCTAAGGATACCTTTCTAAGCCTAGAGACCTAATTCTGCGAATATATTAAGTTTGCGGACTGGTTGTATGGTAGAAGTAAGTATGTAATCACTCATCACATCACTATCCTGAGTCTTCATCGAAAGAAATTAAACAATCCGGGGCTCTACCGCGTAACTTTGGTGGTAATCGTAACGAACACCATTAATAAATTTCATCCAATCAGGGCTCGCGAATGGGCATCGTCGCGTCATATCGCGTGCGCGTCATTGGATGAAATAATTAATGGTGTTCGTTACGATTACCACCAAAGATACGCAATAGCCCGGCCGAGTAGGTAATCGGATTCAACGTCTTCCGATGTATAAAAATTAATTGCAGTTCGTTAGTCTCGCTAAAACTCGAGAACGGCTGGACCGATTTGGCTAATTTTGGATTTGAAATATTTGTGGAAGTCCAGGGAAGGTTTAAATGTAGAATAGAGTAAGGTAGGGTAGGGAACCACTTACCCTGTAGCTCGGGCTTACAATAACAGCTACGGTGTTCCCCTGCCTAACGTAAAAGGCGATTAAACGGGGCCTTTGGGGTGGTGGGCAATCAGGACGGGGGCTCCGTGCGCCCAGTAGCGACCCTTAGGAGAACAATGAGTCGATGTGGTCTCGACTCATCGTACGATAGCACAGTGAGAGTGCTGGGGCGAGGTATCATACTTCCCCCGGGACGAGATATCTAAGCGCCGCGCGTGGAGGGTTGAGCAGGTTACGCGTTCAACACGAGAGCCCGCTCCCCTCTCTACAGCGCAGATGACGACCACCCCCGGTGGGGTTTTAGCCGGTACAAGTCCGGCATAACCTGGCCGCTACCCCCGGACTGTACTATTATATATTCTGTGCCCTGGGGCGGTAAGGTATCCATTGAGGATTTCCCCACGTATTCAAAAAAATTGGTTAGTGCAACACGCGAACGAAGTCGCACCGGGCAGTTAGTTCGGCTATAAAAATAAGTTTGAATAAATAAATGCTAGTTATGCGAAATCTCACAATCCTCCATACGCGCAATATGCCTAAAAAGGTTACATATTGTTTGACATTCAACAAGACTATAGTCTATAGTATTAATATTATTTGTCTATAGTATAGATAGACAAATAATATTATGACAAATAAGTATGACAGTCTCAGTTTGACTACAGATTGCTTGTAGTTTGACAGAGTATATTATATACAGTGTGTAACGGAAAGGTCATATACATATAAAGTGCACGACTTCTTTGGATGATAATAAACCATACTATAATTTTATTTAAATCCTATGTCTAACTGTTAGGAAGATGAGAAATTCCAATCCAATGATACCAAGAAACCAAAAATTTCAAATTGAAATTAAACACATCACTAGCACAAATCAGCTGGTCGGTGTTATTGACCTATTCAAACGTGAAAACAAACTTCTTACTCCTGGTATTTTTGGATATTTTTTTAATGGGTTCCGGATTTTTATTTTATTTTTAATAAGTTCTTACTTTCTCTTACAAAAGCGACCATTATGTTTGTGAACAAGTTAAAATACAAATATTGTAGCGAATTAGTAGGGACTACGGAATAAAAGGTACCTCCTTAGATAAAACACCTAACACGTTAACGTGCCTACGTAAAATAATAAACATAACGTAGTATGTAATGTAAATGAGTAAACGCACTATTATCCACAGTAATCTTCTACCACACAATTTCTCAAATAAGTATCTAATCTTTTATTGGTTGCCATTGGCAATACATACTGTACCAGAAATTAATTGCTTAGATAACTAGGTAAATAGGTAGGTACTGCGAAAGTAAATTATGGAACTTAGAACAAAAAAAGGATTTTGTAACACAAATGTATGTTCAAATGAACCCTGAATATCTTTCCTACGCAACTTATGTGTGTCCTGGTACAAAAATAATGCTAAAGGGTTCCGTTTTTAGTTTAAATTTGATTTAAGAAAGCTAGGATTGTTGAACATAACGGAGTACTTAGCTCACGACTACGCGACTTTCGATGAACGTGTAAATGTAGGTGCCTATTAATTGTGTACATACTACCCGTGCGCGATACGTTGTGATCTGAGGGGGGGTGAGACGTCACAGTCGTGTTGTAGTACAAAACGGGCGCCATCGGGGAAGTAC
The DNA here is from genome assembly GCA_951394255.1 of Polyploca ridens. NCBI lineage: Eukaryota > Metazoa > Arthropoda > Insecta > Lepidoptera > Drepanidae > Polyploca > Polyploca ridens. The sequence goes on from CATOBL010000030.1 coordinate 75,564, forward strand.
ATAGTACAAAGTAATTTTATTTTTTTATTTTAATTTTCTTTCCTTCTGAATCTTGAATTTTTGATACCCATAGTATCAGAATTTAATTGTTTTGGTATGATTGGAATTGAAATTATTTAATACACAAAAAAGACGTTTTGTAGGTAAGTTTTGCGAAAGTTGTACCGTATGTATGGAACAGAACCGAAAAAGGATTTTATAACATAAATTTATATCAAAATGAACCCTGAATGACTTTCCTATGCAACTTATGTATCTCCTGGTAACAATAATTTCAGTGGGTTCCGCTTTTAATTTAAATATGATATCACATGATATGTTGATATGGTATGTTGTATTATGAATATGTTGGTACTAGTTGGTAGCTTTTGCCATGTATTTTTTATAAGTTGGTAGGTAGTAGCTTTTTAACTACAGGGGTATCACTCGCGCGTTGCCGACCCTGCAAAAATCTCTTTACAGCCTTTTTGAAGAACCACATGCTGTACTCACTTGGGAAAACTACGGGCGGGGAGTGCACACTAGCCTGAGCGTGCGTCCGCGGTAGGAAGCTCCGTTGAAACCGCACAGTGCCAACAGTACGAAACCATTTCGGTTCCAATGTATGAGCACTTACTTGTACTATTATTTATTATTTGGTATGAAGGAGAATGGACGTCGCGTCGCTGCCGGCGCCGCCGCGCCGGCGCCGTGTCGATGGCGAGAGTTGCGGTGGTATAAGGCTTTTATAAGGTATGTAGCTGTGGGCATCAGGTCAAACAATTCTTCCGAACACTGTCCTGTTCGTTGTAAAAGGTGGTATAAGAAGACACATTAAGTAGGCACATTAATTAATATTCCGCTAATCAAATTATAATAATAATAATAAAGTTTATTAATTTTAATTAAGGAAATAATTATTAAAAGTACTAGGACCTCATGAGCAACGAGAGTTTTACGAATAGAGTTTGCGCACAATAATAACAAAATTACTGAATGAACCCTAATTTCGATGATGCATACATACAATACAACGATAGGGTAAATAGGCCAGTTGCAGTTACGAAGGTGGAGATAACTTACTCCTGGTACAACTTTTGATTTTGATCAATAAATAAATCCTACCAAAAACATTTTCACGTAAAATGTTTCCAAGACGAGACCATATCAGTGAGTCAGTGACGAAATCGTTTTTTTTTAGATAACAATAAAACTATGCAATTGAAACTTTATCCCCCTTACAAAACATGGTTTAAAGCAAAACCAAGCAAAATGGCTCGTCTTAGCGTGGGGCGGGGGCACTTAACCGTGCCCCCGATTGAATCGAACCTCAACTTATGTGATTATTCCGTACTTACAAATTAATACAACGACGGACGGACGGACTTATGTAGGTACCCCCAGCACAGTCAACAACAAGTGATCTAATCGGTTTCGTTTGTCAACTCATCTGATCAGCTCATGGGTTTTACTTAACTAGTATCCTGACCTAGCTCTTCTTCAATCTGCGCCCTAGTGTGCGTCGATGTACCTATTAAATTCAGAGTTTTCATTAAATTATTATTATTAGGTAGTACTCAGCCACGACCTGAAGAAGGTAGCTGGGGTGACTAGATGTGGTAAGTACCGAGTGATGTCAATCCAGCAGTGGCCGAGTTAGTTGATTAGAAAAATGATTGAATAATACGAAATTGGCCTAGCTACCCTAGTACCAGGAGGGAAGAAATTTTTAGGGTCGTTTTTGAATATTTTGATTCACAGAAGTCGTCAGTCGTACGTAGGCTATCCTCGAGTTTGTTGTGCTTTGTGTCGCTCTCTCCATCCGCTTTGATTTCGTTACGTAAAATGTCGTTCAGTAATAGCGAATATTAGGAAATGATGTTGTGTGTCGGGGCCGAGGATGGCAATGTGCCCGAGAGTTGTGTCACAGAGGATTGTATTATAAATCTGTGGTTGTGTTGTGTTACAAATAAAGTATTTTGATTTGATTTGGTTGTATCGTCAAAGATTTATCGAAGGCAGACCAGATGCTGATCGCTGCTGATCGGCAGCTGCCTTCGGTTGCCAGTTTCCATCGGATGATACATCGTCTGCACTAAACCGGTTCCTTCCACGCACCTACTTCTACTACACCTACTTCTCAATGGATCGGGCGCGGTAGTAGGAACGTGGCTTGGCCTCCGCGATCCCCAGACCTAACTCCTTTAGACTTTTTTTTTATGGGGTTACATTAAAAATGTGGTGTACGTAGTGCAGTGCGATACAGTGCATGAAATGAGAGTCCGGATCGAAGCCGCCTTTAGGACAATTACCCCAGAAATGCTGCGGAATGTTCAGATGTCCATGAACAAGCGAGTGGCCTTGTGCATACAATACCAAGGCCACCACATCGAACCCTATCTTTAAAAATGTAAGTTAATTTACAAGATTAAGCATGGCTTTAGATTTTACAGTTTACTAGGTAGGATTAAGGAATAAAATAAAAATAGCTAAGTAGCTAGGGTACCTATCTAAACCGATTTTTTACATAATTTTTAATTCTGGCTCGATATTTACGTGTAATTAAATTATAACGCATTATTACTTAATACACTAAACTACTCAATACTACCTAAAGTAATGGTTAACAATTATTTGGCTAAAGCATGGGGCTAAAGTATGTTAAGATGACACGTGCTCGTCATGTCGGTGCTAACTACCGCTTATCGGCTCGTTTGATCCCTGTTAGTTCGCGCCGTCAAAGAGAAGCCGCGGCGGCACGAGGCGGCGACGGCACATCTTGTACTAGGCGCACAGATCACGAAAGAGATTTTAATAATATTATTTGCAAGGATAATAACCCTCGTAGTGCAGTGACACTTTGGTATGATTTGAATTCAATAAACTTATGGAACCAAAATTTTGGTATGAATTCTTTGAATAATTTATTTTGCTCTGCTGAAAGCTGAAACTTTTTATATAGACTCTATATCTGATGTAGTTTTCACCCCTTTCGGATGTATATGACCTTTCCGTTACACCCTGTATATGTATGTGTATATATATTTCAAACGTATGGTAGTATGTGTAATATTTTTTTTATATTAAAATAATGTATTTATAATGCATTATTATATAAAAATATTATTATTTACCTGCATCTCTTCTCCAAATAAACTTTTAAATGCCAAATCGCACACTTCTCCATGCGCGCAATAGGCTATATCTTATGTAGGTAATTGTTTGTTAGAAATATTTAACATTTGGTCAAACATAAATAAATACTTTGCCCTAATAGTTTTCCTGTTGTGGTCTTGTATTGGTTTAAATATAAATATTACGGTTAGCTAGAAATATTTGGAATGGATAAATTATGTCCTGTTTGTTCAGTTTGATAGTACCTATTAGCTAGACTCTAGTAGGTATTTGAAAACACTATTTTGCTATTATAAACAGCTTCAGCACAAAATATAATCATAAATGGGAATATGATGTATGGGATAATTACTTTTTTATTTCGTCATTTTTAATTTTTCTTAAATGCACCAGAATTTGACCAAGGTTTTGAGATATTTTTCCTTTGACACCACACCCATAGCTCGTATCAATAAGCCAGGCCGTCACACATATTTGTCCATATCTTAAAAACTACTGAACCGATTTTGATAAAACTTGCACTGTTCCCTATGTTGAAGTAAATGTAAACCCATAAAAAAGAATGGTCACAATCCGATTAATATGGAGTATGGAGATATGCGTGAACAAACATACATACATACACCTATGAAATTTTGTATATTTGTTTGGAACCCCTAATAGATTATCATATTATGTGAATATATTGCAGTTCCAATAATATTACATACATACGTGTTAAATTGATAATCTCCTTTTTTAAGTCAATTAATAAAATGGTACATTATTTTTTCATAGGTTTAAACTTATGAAAAAAATAATTTAAACTTTAAAGAAACAATGTAGATGACAAGCTTTTGCCTAAATTTTGAATGCTATTCAAAAACATTGAATTGCTATTATGGTTTGAAAAATGAATGACGGAATTAATGGCCGATTCCTATAATTTATGGACCATTATCGGTTAAAATGAAAACTCTTATATCTTTACTAATAATGAAGCAAAGACCTCAAAGCTTTGCATAGCAGACCCTCCTATATGGAAGTAGCTATCACATGTAGAATTAGCTTACGAAATGATGTAGGTATATGCCCAGTTTGGCAATACAAAACCTACCATTGGTAAGCAAAAGATTCGTTTTTGTATAGGAACCAGGGATCAATGAACTGCCCATTTGTCAGTAAAATGTTTACATTTATTTATTGGGAGATATGTAATATATTGCTATTCCAATTTAGTAGGTGTTACATTTATAGTCTGGGTATTATTTTTAATGACTTCAAGAATCTTAGTATTTAACATTATACCTATAAAGTTCTAATTGATGTTTTTTTGGTAAAGTCTTATTAGAATCAACAGTTCTAACTTCCTAAATACTTTTATTTGCCATATAAATAAACTTTCACAGACTATACCAGCATAGCATGTTACTCTGTGAATTTGTGTGTTTTAAAGAAAAAATATTTTTGGTTAATAGTTCAACATAAAATTTTTACGTTTTAATTCTTCTTAATGTAAGAAACTCTTTTATGTAGGTACCTACATCATGTCCTAAATTGCAGTGTTTACATGTAATTATTGTGCAGTTAGTATTAAAGCTTTTTTTGTTTATTGTTTAATGTATGACTGTAAAAATTGTTGGTCAACAAAAATAAATATTAAATTATTAAAGAAATAAAAGAAAAGAATTTTGACAACTTGAATGCTATAAGGTATTGCAGTTGGGGACAAACCAATAACCTCAGTATGTATTTTTTTTGTAATATTTGTTTATCCCCGACTGCAATAACTCATAGCATTAAAGTTATATTCAAAATTCTATAGATTAAAGAGCTTGTTTATCTCTTTTCAGTAAAGTTTTACGCAGTCAGGTTTATTATGTATACATACATACACTCGAAAAACATAACCCACCTTCCGGGTCATTGGGGGAAAAATACAGTTACCCCATAACAGCAAACCATGTAAAAAATATCCAACATATTAGCACAACAGGCAGGAATAGCTGCTATATAAAGCTATACAGTATGCCTTATCATTAAAAATGTAAGCGTACACAATGTTCCCTGGATTTTAATATAGAAATTGTTAAATGTACCCATTTAAGTTGTTTCTCACAAACTATTAGAGACAATAAAGCAATATTCTATTACAAAATCCAAAACCTTTTACTCATGTCCATAATGAGAACAGTATTGATTTTATCTATAATATACCTACCTATAATAATATAAAGCACAAGATTGTATATGTTTGAATAAACTATTCCTTCAACCCTTTGAATAGCAGTTTAAAATAACAATTGTTTTTAACCCGTTGGTTCTCACGAGGGATGCGCATCCTATTATAACAATTGATTACATTGTTATATTTTTAACCCTGAGCCAAGGTATTAATCTACTTTAAAAAAAGAGTTTATCAATTTGACACATATGTATGTAATATTATTGGAACTGCATTACATTCACATAATTTTATAGTATATGTATGTATGTTAACATGCATATATCAAAAACTATTAATCTCATTGTGACCATTCATTTTTAAATGGCTTACATTTGCTTCAACTTGTGAAACAGTGCAAGTTTTATCAAAATCAATTGAGTAGTTTTCAAGATATGGACATATATAATGATACTTATAATACAGGTTCTACCTAGTTTAGGTATCACTGCCCACTAGATACAAATGTAGTTTCCCTTCGTTCTGCCTACTTAGTTGTACATTTTCTGTATAAACATTTTGTATCCTATTATTGCACTACTTTTTTGAAATAAATTATTATTATTATTATATTATTATTCTTATTCTAATTCATATATAACATGTGTGACGGCCTGGCTAATTGATACAAGCTATGTGATAGGTGTTTTATTGTTATTGATAATAATATGTTTGTATTAAATAGCCCATTTATTGAGAAAGTTTAATAGGCAAAAACTATCATCATGCCTATGCTGGCTAAACCGCAAGCATAGCTAGATCAATATAAAGCTGAACTGAATAATATTCAGCAGGAGAAAGGAAAATGCTATCATCTACAAGAGTATAGATTGTATTATTGTATATACAGGTCCAACATTAACGTAGAGTTTTTAAATATCTGGAGTACTTCTTGGAACCAACCAACCAAATTGTACTACACTGGCTAGGATGGTTAGCTAGCACATACATACAGAGTGAAGTTTGTTTGAGACAATGAAAAACGTTTATCTTCTTAGAAATAATATAATACATATGGGTTTCTAAATAGGGATCATGAAGTGTGAAATAAAACAAAGGCATGTGGTCACTCACCCCATGAACCAGTCGACGGTGTCGCGCAGGTACTCCGGTAGTCGCTCCAGCTTGACGGATTTCTTTCGCTTCGCCGCAACCGAACAAAAAAATAACAGTTCTACGTCCGCTTTGACAAGTCCGCGCCTTAGCTGCACCGAATCACCGACTGTCCCATCACATTTCCCGGAGATAATCAAGCGATTAAACTTAACTGCGATCTTTGATGGAGTTGAAATCTAATTCTAAGTAGAGCGTGTCGTAGTCACAAAGCCTTGTTTGCTTGTTAGCATTGACAAAATCACTGTAGTCCAAGCAGCTGAGCCAAAATCGCCATGTTGCGCAACTCAATCATAAAATTAAAGAGAAAACTAGTTCCCCTAACTATAAAACCAATAAGATTCTAATAAAATATGAAGTCCACGTGCAATTGACTAGGTTAGCCACTGTATTTTCACAAAATTCTAAAATAACAGACCATTTGAGAAAGCTAAAACCGAACGAACGAACAAATAAAAAGTTTTTCGTTTTTAAAAGATTTTTGTATATGGTAGCACTTATTCTTACTGTCATTATTTATTTGTTCTTTTTTTGGCATGGCAGCTAAAGTTTCTTTACCCAATACTACTTCTGCCAGTGTCTTTGCATAACATACAAATTATAATATCACCGATATGGAAATATTTATTTTTAACGTTTCAAGCTTATTACTTTACACCTTACACCTCAGATGGTTTACTTACATCCAACATACATCAAAGGATTGACAAGAGTGAACTAATGTCAAGATAATAACATTTGAATAATTTTATCGGCTCACTCACTTTTCCGTTATCATATAGATTTGGCAATTTGGTCAGTGACCTGGCAGCACCGCTTCTGACAAGACATTATGAAGACTTTTGGCGGGAACTTGCAGAGTGACGTTGCGTTTTCTTTAGACTTATCATTTTGTGTTTGTATCCATGGACAGGAATAAATATTATTTAAAAAAAATCAAGACATTATGACAATTGACATATGTAGGGAGGCAGCTAGGTACAACTTTTATTGCATCGATATTTTATAAATGTATCGACATAATATTGTCATAACCTCTATAATTTCTACTATAATTACGAACAAGGAACAACGTTGAGCAACTTAATCAATCGATGTAAACTGACATAAATATTTAGCTTTTTTTTACTAAAGGGTACGAAGTTTTTCGCATACTTTTCAGTTACCATTTTGTTTTTTTTTTTTCAAATGGCGCACGTTCACACCTAGTATATGTATTATGTAAATCAATTAGGGACACTCATACAAATAAAATATTACTTGGATGTCTGTGTCCTAAAACACCATGTTACAGAGTTATTTGTCAGAAATGATTGATGACAATTACCCAAAATTCTCCTTGGTTTGTACGCATGCTATGGTGCTACAATAGGTAGATTGATTTATTACTACTATTACTACGTATACTATATACACCCAAGTAATTATTATTGTTTGTATAAGTATCCCTAATCGAAAAATATAGGTTTAATCTTTAGACAAAACAGACATTGGAAAAAAATGCCAATTAGTCCAGATTGGCCAAAAAATATTTACGAAGTCAATGATATTATAATAGAGATATGCTACCCTCATACTAAGCGGCGTTCATTTATTGTTGAATTAGGTGAATGCGATAGATAATACGGAACGTATGGTGCAGAAAGAGATAGCTATATGTAGCCGCTAAGCAAAATTACGACAATTGTCTGAATTTGTCTGCAACAATTAGCGTGCGTTAATGCGATATCTACCTCTGGTTATTATAATATCATTGTTAAGAAGTGTATATAACCAAAACCATGCTGATTTTCTTGCTTGTTCTTCTCAGTTGAAGGCCAACCACCGAACTGGTAACTTCAGTAGCTTTGACCTTTATAAGTGTACTGCTAGGGCCTAAATTGAATTAATAATTCACTTATGGAGGTGAAAGGTGGATGACACCTCTATTTAAAAGGGAAGATCTTCCACCAGGCTGCTTCATCGTGCCTGGGGAGCGTATATGGAAATCCTTCCAGTACTTAGAACTATACATCTGAAGTCAGGGAGGGTTTACGATGGTTGATTTCAGTATTTCGATTTTAAATGCTTCCCTGATTTTAGTTCTAAGCCACGGGAGGGATTACAATACACTTAGAAAGATTTTAAATATGAATCCCTGCCATGATTCAGCTCTTTGCGGACGGACTTGTGAAATAGGGACGAATATTTTGAAGGAATACAAGGTCGATTAGGTAGTTATGTAATTTATATTATAATAAACTATAATAACCAGTGGTAACGAAAATATAAAGTGCAAAAATAATGTTAAGTACATAAGGTATACCTATTATTAAATTATCGAGCATTAGGAACATTTTCTTAATGTTTTTTGCAATAGAATGAATCATTTTAACAAGTTTTCCAGGAGAAATATGGTTGATTGTCTTTTTGCCCACGCCTTTATCCTTACGTCTGCTTATAGAAGTCGTTTGCATCTTTATTCTTCGCGGTAATTTATAAAGTACTTATGAACTCATGAACTTGTTCAGATGTTTATCTGGAATCTAATAATTTTGTCACACGTTTTATACAAGTTAAGGAAGTAAAATTGCGATTGATACCTAGAATGTCACATCTTCGAAAACGCATTTTGAAATTTTAACAATGACTCAATCAACAAACTAATTGTCTAAATAAATATTTTCTTGATTATCTTCAGGATTAGCAACAGAAGCTGAAATTATGGATATAGATAGATCGTCAGTAACGGAACTAAGTAATTTTAAGCAAAACAAGTAAACAAACCCCGGAACGAATATGTGATATAGCTCTCTCTTTTTGGCACGCGATCTGAAACCGGGTAGCATCACGCATTAATTCCTCCCGCGACTCAGATCCAACTCGATAGTACCTATATATTAGATTCTTAATAGTGGAAGCTTTTTATCAATTTTTTCTACAAATATACTCTAAAATTAATACCCGAGCTCAGATCATTCTCAGATCTGAATAATGGAATGGTTTAAATTAACTACTCTTTGAAATTATACTTGAAAGCCTCCCGCATCTCAGATCGGTGCCCGTGCTGAGTACTGGAAGGGTTTCAATATACGCACCTGGGGACGGCAGTCCAACTGTACATGTTTTATAGTTATATCGTTAAACTAACATAAGGGTCACCTTAAATCTGAATTGTCAAATTCAGAGAATTTTTACACCTTTAGGCGGACAATGCGGCGAGTAAGCGCTATGCAGGTTGTTTTGGCGCCACACCATCTATCTTTCTCTGTGTGAACTATCTTAGTGTTACTGACGGATGGCTTGGCTTGGCCCCTCCTAGACCGGACCTCAATCTATTGCTGCGTCGTTGCATTTAGCTAGTGTAGTTGCAGTGCTGCTCGGAGTCTACGGTGAGTCGAGAAAGAGCGCAGATGCTGCAACAGGTTGAGCCGGTAGTAGTCCACGTAGTGCAGAAACCGCCACACCGGAGTGATGACTACGTTTAATTACGATCGTGATACGATTCGATTGACTAATTTCGATCGTGCGCCACCATTTGAAAATCAAAATCAAAATGCAATTGATGAGTATGCCAGTCACCAAACTGAAAGGTGCAGTCCGGTCAGTTGGTTTCTTCAGCAAAGCAACAGATTATTCCATATTTTAGTTCTGTGTTTTTGTTACATTTGCTTATTAAGCAAAAATGAAGCGTTTAGCCTAAGATGACATCCTTATTATAAATATATTATATAATATAACAATAGAAGATTGATAAATATATTATCGACAATTATATATAATCATTTCCCAACCCTACTCGAAGGAATCAGTCAGACAGAAAGAGTTGCCATTTTAGCATTTTATGGGTAAATATAGTATAAATTTGAATAATTTCGTTCTTCATCAACATCAAATTATTTTATTCCTTTCAGGGAAAAATTGTGAATATTGGATTAAATTATATCGTATCACTGCTCGTTACATCCATTTGTTATTACTTTTTGATTTAAAATCTTTTGTTTTTAATCACTTGAATAGCAGTTCCTGATTTTCTAGTTACTAGCACGTTACATTTGGGTGCCAACGGAGTATAGATAAACTTTCTAATTTGAGTCGGCGTTAATGCTACTGTTGAAATATGGAACATAAAATTATGGTGTCGTTTTTTTTTGTAAAATTTTGTGTTTTTCACATTTAGCATTTTATAAGATTTAGAGTTGGCAGCACTGAGATAGGCAGACAATTCCAAATGCGAGAACGACGAAAATCGTAATGTTTTAGAATAGTTTGAAAAGTGTAACATATTTCATATAAATGTGGTTAAGTGCAATTATATGAGTACCAAGTGTTTCGGGGCAAGTGAATCATGCTCCCATCATAATACTACTGAAATATTAGTTGGTCATAATAAGAGAAAGTGTCGTGAAATCGGAGAGTCGCCTTCAATGATGTGGAAGAGGTCGATTGTGCAAGCGACGGCTGGGCGCGCGAACGCCGCGGCCCTGGCGCTGGTGCTCGCCATGCTCACCGTGAGTTCATGTTCATTACTTCTTCTCAACTGGGACCACTAAGCTAGTCATTACTAGACTGGCAATGGTGCAATTATGCGCCCATCTCAACTTTGTTTTTGTTTACCTAATGAAACAACTTCACTGATATAACACATTTGTTATTATTTTTAGGAGTTATTATCAATGACAATAAAACACTTCTACATCAGGTTCTCTAGTTGGTTTATTTGAAATCAATGGATTATTTGAGTATTTTGACATGCTAAGTTTGTACACTCAGTACTCGTATCATAAATCCATGATTACTTGGCTATGCCAACTGTCACAAGTAATTGAGCGCTATAAAAAGTCACAAAGAGCACTTAATAAATCACCCTAACCCTCTTTACAATGAATTGCTGTTAAGGGTCACTATAAAGAGACTAAAGCAGGCCGAAGTTCTCCCAGACTAATGAGCAAAAGGCGATGGCCTTCACACTCTTAAACATCATAATCACACAACAAATCTGATTGTAGTCAAGCAACTGATCGCAGATACAAAGAACAAGAGAAAATAAAAAGTTTGTACACTCAAATCATCTATTAAGATTTATATATGTTGTACAATCTGTCAATACAAGTACAAGCTGCTATTTTCAAAACCATTATTTATTGGAATTATATAATGATGCAGATTACTGCCACAGGTTTGAATTCTACTTGAGCTTTCTGGGAATCTGTTTCCAATAGGCTACTTTCCTGAAAAAACTAATTAGTCCGTCATTTACATTATCAAAAAATATTAGACACGTATTTTTTCTTTTGTCAATTAAATAAAAAAATACGAAGATATCGTGTGTTGAAGTTCCGCATGACGTCACGGTGTGGTACACTTTTTAGGAACAAGTGACGTCACAAGCCCCCACTCCCGAACTTAGTCGCACTTTATCTTCGTCAATTGTTATTGATTTGGTAAAGCAAAAAATACGTATCCAATATTTTTTGATAATCTAACTGATGGACTAATTAGAATTATTATATTGTTACCCAGGCAACATCCCTATTACCTATGTTCTGGCAGTTCACTTGTTAGCCAGTTCCCTAAGCCAGGCCCTTCAAAGCCCTGTGTAATCAGTTGTCTCACAGTTCCTCCTAAATGGCAGTGGCCTTCAAAACTAGTAAGGGGCATATTGCTGCGTAGAGCGATTTTAGTAGGAGAATGAATTTGGGGTCTCACAGACCCCATGCAAGTAATAACATAGTAATTTTATTTATGTAAAATTTGTTCGTAATATTTTTTAATAACCTAATTAGCTTTTGATCTTTTCATGTTGTTTAGGGTCCAAATATCAATTTATCTGAATTTTTTTTTTGTTGGTATAAAACACCTATGGCTCGTGAAATTCAAGAAAATCAAAATAAACTAAGTCTGCTTGATGAAGGAAAAGAAATACTTGATTGTGCTTCTTAAAGAGAAATTGTTGAACTGATAATGATGAGGGATAAAAACACTACTTCATTTGCAGCAAAAACACCTGCAGCAAAGTGAAGAAGATGGTGTCTCTATAATTTTTCCAAAAGTTGGCCTACATTAAATTTGTGGTAGATATCACATTTGCCAAAGATTTAACGAGAATTATGTGTAATTACGTATGTAATGAGTATCAAAGCATGGTATGCCAAAATTGTTGTGATGAATGTAGTTCCTAATTCAATAGGATTTTTATGAGCTACGTTGTTTTTTTTAGTAAATTTAATAGTAGTGTTATTTTTTTTTTTTTTTTTTTTTTTTTTTTTTTCTCTTTATCTGCTATCGGCTCCATAGCCATAATCAGATGTGGTCGAGGTATCAGAGGTGTAGGTGTCATTCCATTAAATGACACCGTAAAGGGTAAAAGAAATTTAATTTCTTTGGTCTAGGTCCAGTATTTGCCATCTTTTCAGGCGCTTTACATTGTCGCTTGTGTTCAAGAGGTTTTTTGCCAATTCATTTATATGTTTGTTAAGTCTTGCTTTATATCTCTGGCTGTTATTGCTGACTTCCTGCTTTACAGTTGGCATCTCCAGGTACTCATGTATCTCTGTGTTTCTGACAAACCAATGGGCGCTTGAGATTGTTCTTAGAGCAATGTTTTGGAATCTCTGGAGGATCTCGATATTGGAGTTACTAGCTGAGCCCCAGAGCTCTATTCCGTATGTCCAGATCGGCTTGATGATGGCTTTATATACTAGCAGTTTGTTGCTGAGGGACAAACGGGATTGACGACCCAGCAGCCAGTTTAAGAGTTGAAATTGCATGTTCGCTTCTTTTCTCTTGGCTTTGATGTGACTGGCCCAGGTCAGTCTTCTATCCAGGTGCAAACCGAGATACTTTACGCTATTGTTGGTTGGTAGGACCTTGTCTTCCATACAAACAGTCGGACAGTCACCTTTCTGGAGTGTAAAAGTGACCTGTGTTGATTTCGTAACACTTGGTTTTATTCGCCACTTCTGTAACCAGGTGTCTATTTTATGGAGTTGTGCTTGCAGTTTCAATGATGCATTGTTTGGGTCTCCATCACTCGCAAGGCATGCGGTGTCGTCTGCATATGTTGCTGTCACAACATCTTCTGTTTCAGGCAAGTCTGCTGTGTATATAGAGTACAACACCGGGCCAAGGACCGATCCTTGAGGAACCGAAGCAGTGATGTTATATAGCTGCGAGCACTCTTCCTCATATTTCACTTGAAATTGTCTCTTATTTAAATACGATTTAAGGATCATAAAGAATGAGTTTGGTAATAGGGTCTTTAGCTTGTATAGTAGCCCTTTGTGCCAGACCCTATCAAAAGCTTGTTGTATATCTAAGAATACTGCTGAGCAGTATTCTTTTTTCTCCAGCGATTGTCTTATTTTGTGGACAACTCGATGTACTTGCTCTACGGTTGCATGTTTCTCCCGAAATCCAAACTGATGATCAGGTATAATTTTGTTCTCTTCGAGTGCCGGTTTAAGCCTTTGTAAGAAGATTTTTTCGAATACCTTGGATAGTATAGGAAGGAGGCTTATAGGCCTATATGAGCTGGGATCTGTTGGCGGCTTCCCTGGCTTCGCAATCATACAGATTTGTGAGATTTTCCATAGTTTTGGGTAGTAGTGTAATCTGAGGATCGCATTAAACAGCATCGTTATGAAAACTATTATTTTCTTAGGCAGCTGTTTAAGTACTTCACCCGTTATTAGGTCAAAACCAGGTGCCTTTTTATTCTCCAGGAGCCGTATAGTGCGTACAAGTTCTCTTGGAGTAACTAGTGCAAGTGGTAGGGATAGCTGTTGGTCGCTGTTGATCATATCATCTACTTCTTTTTCGAAGTCCACCATAGATGACTGATTAGGGGTAAATACTTCGCTGAGGTGTTTTGCAAACAATTCGGCCTTCTCACTTCCGCTCCTGGCCCAAGGATCATTACAAGATTTCCTTATAGGGGGAACATAACTTTGTGGTCTTTTGAGGTTTTTTGTGATTTTCCATAAGGAGTAGTTGTCTTTCTTACGGGCCGAGAGTTTAGATATTTTTTCTTGGAAGATAGTATTCTGAGTTTCTCTAATCAGCTCTTTAAGTTCCCTCGAGATTCTATTGTACTCTGTTCTGTCTGCATCTGATCTCGTCGAGTGAAGGTGCCTTCTTTGTTTTCGCTTTTCTTCCAATTTGTTGCGTATTTCCAATGGGACGTTGACCTTGTTGGTAGGATTATTCAATACTGGAGTAGAGCGCCAAGCTGCAACTTGTATTAGGTTTGTTATATAAAATGTTGCCTCGTCTATGTCATTGTTTGTTTTAAGTTTCACTTTCAATTGAACTTCGTCTTCTAAGTACTCAGCGAAGGCACTCCAGTCTGTTTTGTGATTGTGTAATGTAGATCTTCGTGTTCTATGTATCGGAGAAACGCTGAATGTTGCAATTATGGGAGTATGATCCGATACAGAGTCTAGTGATGATTCAATATCAAAGTATACATCAGACAGTCCTTTGACAACAAAAAAGTCCACAAGATCAGGCACCCTGTTGACATCCTTAGGCCAGTAGGTTGGTTTGCCCGTTCCAAGAGTCATAAGATTATTTTGATCAACACTCTTTTTCAGCTCACGGCCCTTTGTGGTCGTCAGTCGCGATCCCCAATGGGTATGCTTACAGTTCCAGTCTCCGCCGCTAATGAATTTATGTCCTAAGGTATGAAAGTAGTTATTGAATGAATCTTGTTTTGGATTGTGTTTAGGTGGGCAATAGACAGCGCTAACATTGATCGGGCCCATATTTACATTAATGGTGATAGTAGTGGCTTGTATCCAGTCCTTTTGATATTCACTATGAAGATGGTGCTTAATATTGTTCTTTATAATAACTGCAGATCCTCCATGTGACATACTGTCTGGGTGATTTGTGTTATATACACAATAATTGTCCATATTAATCTTTTTGCAGTCATTAAGGTGGGTTTCTGATATCAGTGCAATGTCAACTTTATTAGTCTTAAGCAGTATTTCTAGTTCTCGTATATTTGGCGCTAGTCCATTTATGTTCCAGGTGGCAATTCGTAATGAGAGCATTACGGCAATTTGCTGATGAGCGTCATGATGAGATTCATCATTGTACTTAACTGTGTTACAAGTTGGTCGATTCTTTCAGTTTGGTTCATTAGGAGCGCTTCAAGATGTAATCTATTTTCATGTGGATAGGTTTCAATATAGTTTTTTTCTAAATATGTTCTCTGTGACTTATTGTCAACGTGATTTCTAGTTTTTGTTCTTTGCGACTGGTAATTATCAGCTTTTGCATATGATCTCTGTGACTCTATGTAGTCATCTGTTTGATGCCTTCTACGATTATCTGTAAGGTCTATTATTTGGTCTGTTAATTTATTTCCATATTTAGTGACGGGAGTATTCTTTATCGAGCTTTTGACAGCTTCATTGTACTGTTTGTATTGTTTTAAATCTTCTTTAACCGTTTGGTTCCTTCTTTTGATTTGAGTGAAGTCGAAATTTTTTTCCGCTTCAGACTCATTACTGGTAGTGCAGGTTGTGGCCATTGGCAAAGGGTTCGTTCTGTACACTTTATTTTCTGCTATTGTTCCAGTGTTTAAGTGGCCTTGAGATTTGTTGCTACTTTTCTTTCTTGCTAGTATCTCTTTGTACACTTTGCATCCTTTGTAACTAGCTGGGTGACTGCCTGTGCAGAGGGTGCACACTGCTGGGGTGTTCTTGTCTATTATGCACATGGTAGTTTTATGTGCACCAGCGCACTTGACGCATCTGTATGGCCGCATACAATTATTCTTGCAGTGCCCATATTGCTGGCATCTTTGACACTGTACTACAGTTGTCGTTCTTTTAGGGTCTTCAATTATTACCTTTTGGTTGTAAATATATTTTATGTTTTTGACTAATTTATTATTTTCATGGGGAGCTATGTTGACAAAGAATGTATTTAAGGGCTCTTTGGTTCCTGATTTCCGTGCCGTTACAATTTCTCCCTGTACACTATTTCCAGTATTCTCAATAGCTTTAATGATCATTTCTTTAGGGGTACTAAAGTGCAGGTTTTTGATAACAATCCTCATGCATTTTTGGTCTTTGCGTGTGAAGGTATGACCTATGAGTCCTTTGCTTCTTATGTGATCAATGAGAGTTTTGTATTTATCAATCGTACTGGAGGATATAATCAATTGATTCTTTGATAATACTTTAAACGTATAATCATTTTTTTCCACTACTTCTTCTATCAATTCTGTCAATTTTCCAAGATCATCGACACCATAGAGTATTATGGGCGGTGGTTTGGAGGACCTTTTGGGGGGAGTAATATCTTCTACTTCTATTTCTAGCATCGAGAAGCTGTTACTTGTTTCTACTTCTGGGGTAGATTTTTGCTCAGATTCAGTCATTCCTCTGTGTGTGTTGATTAATTGATTTCTTTGTTGTGTTCTTTTGGCTTGATGAATTTTAGACATTGCTGCCTCATCAGGGGAACGGATTCTTTTTTGGGTTGGCACCCGTTGCCATGGGACTTTTTCATTGTATAGCCTGGTTTTATCACTTTGCACAGTTTCTTCTGGTTTTTGTTTTTGTTCGCTGACATCGCTTAGCGATGACGATCGTTGTCGATTGAAGAGACCCGGGTGAAATAATTGTTGGGTCAGAGTTTTTGTTGGAGTTTCCTTGGGCAGCACTACTTTGCCCCCCCCAGAATACGTGGGGCAGCCCGAGCTGTGCTCAGGGAGGGATTCTCCGGCCTTGCCGGTACCCTCCTGGGGTAGATTACTTTTTAGTTTTGCGTCCATGGAGATTTTTGTAATTTTTTCTGTTGGGGTTTTCTTCCCCTAGCCAGTTTATTCGGTTACATATGTCATCGTCGGCGCCCACTGTGTCAGCGGCCCCAGTCCAGAGCGGCCACGCTGCTACTCAGTAAGGTAAGTAACAACGCCACCACCGCTGTTGAACCACAGCTACCAACCCACAGGCACCACCGATGACACTTGGGCGCCGAAGACTCGCCCTCGCCCTTCATACTTAGCTGCTACGGTCCCGAGGTAGGTGTAATGTGCGGGGCTCGTTTTGGACCGTAACATTGCCCGGAGGGGACGACCCACAAAGATTGAAGTATGTGGGTCCATCACTAGGCCGCGGCGGCAGTCTAGTGATGACTTGGACGTGTATGAAGCACTTGTCGGTGCGCGCCGATAGCCTAGCTCCGCACACCTAGGCGTACGCTACTGGCAGCATAGCATTTTTTAGGCGCAGGTTCCCTGGCGAAGAACCTGCTCCACTAAGACCTACACCGACCCCCCCCCCTAGTAGTGTTATAGTATAAGATATTACCTTATCTAATAACTTATCAGATTTCACAGTTATTTATTGTTTGATTTACATTTTAAGTTGGGGTCCGACAGACCCCGCACAAGCAGTTTTGAGAGTTTTTTTTTGCGCTAGTAACTAAGGGTTAATATAAGCTTTTTTATAGACTGTTCTTGCATTGTCATCCAATATACTAGTATACCAAATATGACTTGCAAAAACAGCAGTTTAGGAGTGAAAAGTTAACAGACACAGAGATTTTTACATTTATAGTAAGGGATAAATATAATGACCACCAAAAAGAATGTTGTGACCAATAACAATTCTATGACCTAAAATTGTACCTACTATGAAACCAAATGTAGTAAATGATCACCAAATTTAGTAAATGATAGCAAATTAATGCGCTATTTCTACCTAAATACACAGTATAATTGCCATAAAATGTTTGATACTACCAAATATGGTACATAATTTACAGAAATGTGTTTATTCCACCCAGAACCAACTCGGGGCACTCCAAATACAGTTGGTTAGTCTGCCCTGTAGCTGGGGCTTAGAATAACAGCTACGGTGTCCCCCTGCCTGTCGTAAAAGGCGACTAAACGGGGCTTTTGGGGTCGTGGGCAATCAGGGCGGGGGCTCTGTGCGCCCAGAAGCGACCCCAAGGAGGACGATGGGTCGATGTGGTCACGACGAGCTATCTTAGCGCCGCGCGTGGAGGGGTGAGCAGGTACGCGTTCAACACGAGAGCCCGCCCCCCTCTACAGCGCAGATGGCGACCACCGTGGGGTTTTAGCCGGTACAAGTCCGGCATAACCTGGCCGCTTCCCCCGGGGCGGTCGGGTATCCTATGAGGATTTCCCCACGAAAAAAAAAAAAAAAAAAAGGTTAGAACTGTGACAATACCATGACGTAGATCCAAGTTGGTGCATAATAAAAACGGTGGAGGGACCAATACCCACAATTTTAGAATATCATAGGGTAAAATAGCACTTTTATTACAAAAGATGATTTAATGCTAGTTTAGTAAAACCAGTCACTCAGTCACTATCTAATGTCATATAACAAAAAGAGACGAGCCTATTTTTAAACCTAGTTTTGTAAAAGGGGGTTTGGGTTTATTTACTATTTTTAGGTATATGTATAATGATTTATCTGGAATAATTTACATTTATATGATAAGCAGATGTTAAATATTTAAATGTCATGTTATATATGTCACCATATTATTGTGAAAACCGTTAGTTTATAATCTCTCTAGCGAGATTGTAAACTCCCCGATAAATTGTGAACTGTACCATACTGTTTACAATATAATGTATTTGTCACCGTATTTTTGTGAAACCCGTTAGTTTATAATTTCAAGCTAAAATGTGGTTTTAATTTTGGTGATCATTTACTATTTTTGGCAATATAAAGTGATTTTTTACCATAACATTTACTAGATCTGGTGGTTAGTTAAACATTTAAGCCTTGTAATAGTTAGTATGGATATTTATTTGTTTTATAAAATATGTTGAATAAATAAAATATGTTTTATCTGCCCAACTTATGACTCTCTCAAAACAACATTTGTAATACCATATTTACAAGACCTATACATAAAACCGCTTTATTGGTCAATACTGCATCCACTTTTATTTCAAATTTTTATAATTATATTGGCAATAATTTCATGCTTTTCCCATCTCTTACCATCCCTTCACAGATTATATATACATATTTTTGGGACATGGAAGATTTTGATTTGACAAAATGTTGTCGATATTGCCATCCCAATAATTTTGATGTCGAGAAGTGCTTTATTATATAATTTACTTAGTAAAGAAATCCTTCTCATAGACAACAACTTGAGAAATAGGAAATAAGAATCAATAATATAAGAAAGGACCTGGGTGACTTGCAGGACTCCCCAAGTTGTTTAGTTATGTAGCCTTCATTTATGATGCCAACAAACCATGACAAAAAGAAATAGTTATTAAAACAATTTATTTATTCAGTGACCCGCGGGGCTACCTCCTCTTAATGAAGTTCATTAATCTGGGCATCATTAAAATCCCATTGTCTGGAGTTCTATAACATTCAAACCTGAAGTGGGTAGCCGGACGAGTCCATGGATGACTTTCTTAACTCGTTTGATATTCACTTGTTCCATAAATATATATAATAAAAGAATTCTAGAAAATGGGAGACCATTTTAATGGAGTTTGACTTACGCGTTAGCCCCTCCGCATACGGGCAAAGAAGTCCCCAAACTTCCTATTGTTGGCTTTCCTACATGTTACCCTACTGAATCCTGTATTATGTCATCTATCCACCATCTGTTTCGTCTTTCTCTTTTCGTTTCTTTCGTGTACCATTCAGTAATTTTCTTATTCAGAAATTTAAATTTGTTCACATCTTTTTCGATTACTAAGTTAAAAAGTATTTCAAGGTATTTATGTAGAAGGCACTCTGATTTTTAAGGCTTCATTTATGACTGTCTGGTCCTAAGCTCTTTTCAAATTGGAAAAATTAGTTCCTTTTCTCATCAGAAGACTTCAACATGTTGGGTAGAGCTTTGAATGTTAGTTGGATTTTCATCAAAGATCATCGTAACATCCTGTGATTGGATGCATAGTTTGTACCTCAAAATTTATCACAGATCTGAAGATATCCAGGTCCATATTCGAGACTATTCTTTCTTGAAATACGTAGTTTTCTTCTCGTATGCAAAGATTTAGTGCTTATTTTTCCAAAGTCTGTCGTGACAAGCTGCACCTACCGTTTATTATATTTTTATTATATTCTCCCATGACGAGATTCCCTGGCACACAGGTTGAGTAGAGGAATAAACAGGAATTAGAGATCGGATCATCTAAAGGTCAGTTTTAGCAGGGCGACTCTCTCTGATATTCCCAAGAAGCTCGCCTTGTTGGCTTTAAATGTTTTCTTTACTAGGAGACCCATGAAGTCCAACTATTTCGCATAATGTTATCTAGCAGAAGATATAATCTTTTTGTTCCTCTATGGTGCATCCCATTTTTAGGGATCCGAGCCAAAAATTGAATGCAATTCATAAATTGTATAGTGTTGCAAAGGGAACTTTACGTGTAATCTAGCCCAAAGTCAAAGCCAATTGTACAGTTTAGGAAGGTCGAGGCTACGGAAGTTACCACCGGTTCGGATGTTAGCCTTCCATGCACGGAAAAGAAATTCCATTTATAGCAAAGTTACATTTTGTAGATAATCGGACAAATAAGGCGCGTCCAATGTCCGAGTTCCGTAGTCTGAAAACGGACCTTCATACCATGCTATATAACATAGTAATATTTTTCCATATGAAATATAGAACCCTAATACGTTGTGGATGTGCAGAGCTCGCTGAACACCGGGCAGTGCGCGGACTTGGTAATAGAAATCCCAGGATCCGGAGGCGCGGGTGGTGATGCAGGACGCTACCGACTCGACTACCGTCCACCCTTCGGCAAGCCGGCGCCCAACTACACGGTTGCCGCGGAGGCGTCCACCATTAACTTCCAGGGCCTGCCCGGCACTAAGTACCACTTCATGTTGTACTACTCCAACGCCACGTTTGCCGACTTGCTCACGTGGAATCAGACTATTATCACTGGTAAGTTTATATTCCCTTTTCACACGCATACGGTTTCCGTTTTAAAATGCTTGCGTACATTCAACAGATGTCACGCCGACTCCCGTGTCCGTGCTCTCAGTGACGCGCGTGAAAGCTACCATCTGTGATGCATTCATGATCAATTGATACGGAAACGATGTGTGTGAATTACTTTGAATGTTTCTCATAAAGCACTGTCTCGTGTCTTTTCTTAATCTGGAACAGACATTATCTCTAACTGCTTGATGTAAAAGGTAATTTTAAAACCACGTGAATTTTCATCAAGTTACATAGATTATAATTTTGTGACGAAGTACAGTACTCAGTCGTTGAATATGCAATGAGCGTGTCACGTGTGCTATTTAGCACTTCAGGTTTTTAGTACCGTGTCTTATTATTTATGTCTGGTACAATGAACGTTAGGAGTGCTGTTTGCAAGTTTTTCAACTATGCTGATATTAATATGTGCGCTGACCATAACAAAGTATGCACAATGTTTTTTTACGAGTGCATGAATAAAGGTATTTGATGTATTTCGTAGCCCCGGAGCCGCCGACGAACCTCAACGTGACGTTAGGGCGCAACAAGCAGGCGACTATATCGTGGTCGCCGCCTGCGCATGGCGACTACACAGGATTTAGGTTTAAGGTACGGACTCGGTGCCTTGGCGGCCTAGCCGGTATAGGATCGCACTTATTGAAAAAAAAAATTAGTTTTGGTGGTTTCTTTGAATCCAGGATATTGTAAAGTGTAGTATTGTATGGTGTGTTGTTCGGGCAGGTTATCCCGCTGACGGAGCGCGCGGAGGGCGGCGGGGGCGCGGGCGGGGGCGCGGGCGCGCGCAACATCACGGTGGAGGGCGCCGGCAACTGGACGCACGCGCTGCGGGACCTGTCGCCCGGCGCCACCTACCAGCTGCACGCCTTCACTCTACTACACGATAAGGAGAGCGCCGCATACGCCTCCAGAAACTTCACCACCAGTCTGTACCTACCCTTATTTAGACTAGACCTACACTATGCTACCGACTAGGTGTCGTGCTAAATAATATAACGTTTCCTTATACATAGTATGCAAGTGTTGAGCTGTCGGCCTGTTTCATCAGGTAGTTTTGTTCACAAAATAATGCAGACTTTGTTGTGATCGCCGCAGGCGGTGCGGTGTGTACCGTGTACGATGAATGCACGAGAAACGAGTTCTGTGAATAAGGATTGGGCCATTTTCTATGAAAAAAACAACAACATTGCGTCACCTGAATGTCATACATAACGATCGAATCGAGGACACAGGTTTTGGCTAGAGTCACAACTTATAAATTCGTATTTTGTTTTTCAAATTAATGGAACGTAACGCAAGCATGCCACCTCAGGATGTCTCATGTTTGTAGAATTTTATGTAAAGTCTTGTGAGTGATTGTTTACCGATAAAATGTAAAGTATCGAATATAGTTATTGTTTTGTTGGGTGAGTGACAGCCGCGTGATCTGCGGCGAAGGTCGTGGAGGCTCCGCGGGGTGGAGGGGGCCGGTGGGCGCGCCGGGAGGGGGAGGGGGTGGGGGTGGGGAGGGCACAGGTGGACAACAATGAGCGACGCACCGTGTCGCGGCACTGTGTCGCTCCGTGTCGCGTTCATTCATTCATTGTTCCTCTCGGCGACCGCCGCCGCCGTGCCGTCCATACATTAGGACGTCACGTCTCGATTATAGCGGAACGGAACATGCCTCATTCACTGCTTACAAATGATCTATCTTTATTTATTATTCATTTTTCCTCCTCAAATACAAGTAAAACTTTACTGGGAGAAACTACTCTAAAATAGCTAAAAAACTACCTTTTTTCACCAAAGCTCAACCTTGCTCAATGAATGTATGAAAAAACATAAGAGCAAATAAAAAGTCGCCATTTCAAAGTACCTATTCACCTTGTAGGTATCAGAATTGTAAACAAATTAAGAAATATCGTTATAAGTTTAAACTAAAAAAAATCGTATTAAATACACAGGTAACTAACATAATAGTGTAGTTATATTTTATGGGGGTAAATTCTCATAAAGTAAAACTGTTCTAAAATGCTTCAGAATTATTCCCTAATATTCAACTAACAGAACATGTTAATGGTAAGACATGTATATTAACATAATATTTGTGTGTTGCGTGTGCTGCCACAGGAGTCTACGGATAATGGTGAGCGACTGAGACACCTCACCTTAAATTTGCATGGCTTTGTCATTAGTTACCATTATACCTGTGCTATAGTATTGTTCTTGCTCTTGTAATGCGCCTGCGATTATTATTTAGTGACCGATTCAGGTATCCATCTTTATTGAATCTATAGTAGCGACGGTAAAAAGGATATGTGATGATGGGAAGGCTCTCGAAAAATGCTTTTTCTTATATATTAATTTCGTTTATATTTTCCTCAATTTTTGGGTAAAATTGATCATAATAATGACATCAATTGTTATAATAGGACACGCGTCCCTCGCGAGAACCAACTGGTTAATGTATATAAGGTCCTTCTAAAGTCATGGCCGATATTTTGAGGGATGATTGTATAGGTCATTAGTAATCAAAAAAAATATTAGAAAAATACTACATTGAAAATACTCCATTATTTATAAATTACTCCTTGGTACTTACATAAAGTTCAACTTTGTTTTTTTTTTCTCTTGAACCATCAGACGGATTATTTTTCGTTTTTTTTATTACTTATGACCTATACATTCATCCCTCAAAATATCCGACAAGACTTTAGAAGGACCTTATATACAAATTGCCATGTAGAAATCGGCACAATCTGCCTTGAGTGGCCCCACTGGCTCAAGTCAGATTGTGCCTCGTAAGTTAATCTTAATAAACTTCACTAAAATGGTCTTCCCTTTTCTACAATTATATTATATTTCTGGAACACGTGAATACCAAACGAGTTTATAAAGACATCCATTGACTTGTCCCTTGACCCGCTTGAGGTCTAAATGTTATTACTCCAGATAATGGGATTTTAATTATGTTCATTAAGATTATGTGCGGAAATAATTAATTTATACGTAAAAGGTATGAGCCAATAAGCCATTTATTCAATTAAGACGGCCCTAGGACACTTTTGAAGGTTTATTAAAGCTACTGAACTTACCTCCGGTTCGAAAGTCAGCCTTTGAACTGAGAAAAACTGAAAAGAGATAAGTAAGGTTACAGTATTTATAATATTTCTTGAGACAATTTGATAATTGCCTTTTTTGGGGTTCCGTACATAAAGGCTTCCAACAGGACCCTGTTACTAAGCTTCCGCTGTCCGTTCGCCTATCTGTCGGTGCTGTATCTTAGGTTGACAGTTGACATTTTCAAAGAATGTGTATTTCTATTGCCACTATAACAACAAATAATAAAAATCAATAAAATGAATGGGGGCCCTACTAAAAACATCTTTACGGAATCCTTCGTGCGTGAGTCCGACTGGACTCGCACTTGGCCGGTTTTTTTAAATGTTTAACTGTTGGAAACATTGACAATCTAAACCTATGGTTTAAGAAATATAAATCTTTGTCCATGGACTTTGTAACTTTGACATCTCTCGCCATTAAATACGCAATGAACACTCTTTTTATTCTTAAAATTCATATATAGCCTAATTTGCTTCATGGTCCTTCGAGCCGGATATAAAAGTAATAAAGCAACACAACACCACTTACGTAATGGACCTGATTATGGCAGTTAATATACTTGGACGACAAGTTAACTATGGCAATCCAGTTGTCAAGCCCATTCCTTTGCCTTCAAGTTGGAAATGTGACAATTTGTGGTAGACAACTTAAACAGTGATTTTTGGACAAACTTTCACTGTTGCTTAATGTCCTAGAAAATTACCCATTCTAGTTATTCGACTGATGCGTCATCCCGCGCCCCGCAATGACCTCATACCGCTTAACTTGGAATTCACACGCTGATATTTCGATAGGAAAAAGATAACACGATGTAAATCGATAATTTACATATAAACGCAGTTTCCTAACACCTAAAGATCCATTTTTATTTTAAAAACAATTCAACCATTTCTTAGTTATAATATATGTTCAATAATCATGTAACCTACTTTTTGATATAGAACAAAGAAATTGTTATACATGCGTTGGTCATAAAATACCAATTCGCGGAATGTGGCTGTTTATTACAATAAACATTAACTATTTTGTATTCATATAAAGATATATTGGCGTATGTAAGAGTAATACCTAGTTTATTATTTTTTTATATGTTACATGCTTCAACAGTTTGTGTTTGTACAGGTTTTAAAATCCATATAAAACTGGTACTCAGATTGTTTCTTTCAATGTTTCGTTATGCTTAGGTAACAAGGAAAATCTTTTAAAATATCGTATTGAACTTTGCGAACATACCTACATCTGCGCTGAAGGCACTCAATTTTAAGATGATTATAAAAAAGGTTGTTATATTAGTTGCGTTCGATAAAATGATCGTGACTTTTATTTATACAAAACTATATAAATTTTTGGGATAGTTTTTCTTAAATTACTCCATTGGGTTATACCACGGCGGGGACTTACTGAGCCATCAAAGTGCTGTTAAAATCGGCTCGGCCATTACATAGATTATCCCGGACAAACAAACAGACAGATAAAACATGTTTGGGTTTTTGCAACATACAAATGTGCAATAAGCCTACATTTCGAAATCACTGATTTGTATATAATGAAATGACATATGTATCAAATATGGCGTATCTGTAAATCCAATCTTGGTTTACGGTTATATATAACGTTATCGTGCAAAGCCTTGCATAATAGCATCACAAGTTCACATCTACAAGTTATAATAATCGCAAAATGTTCACACATTTTATTTTATGTTATTTTAGCATACCAGAGAACCGACACATACTTAAACAAAGTTTTAAGACTTTACAAACAATACGTGCAATCCTTTTTATAATCAGTTTTGTCACAAAATAACACCACAACACATTAAACTCATTGAGATGATTTTACTGGTGTTCGAAATAAATTCTGGAATCTATTATTATTCGAGTTATTTTGTTACCTCTTGACGCCTCTACGGTACAACCAAATATGATACAATTGGTACGCACTTATGCAGGTAGATCATAACAGAATAATACAGGACTTTTTCAAGTGGGCATGGATGGCCAAATCCTAAAGTATGAATAGCGAAAAATTCTCAAAGGAGTCTCGATGCCGACTTTGATGAAAACTACAATTGTATATTATTTTCAAAAAATAAGTATGCTAGCCGGGAATGGAACGCGTTGATTAAAAAAAATATTACAATACTTGTATTATTGCACCATGCCATTGTGTCGCTTATTTATAAGGATCAAATTCAAAGGTTAAATTTTTAAGAAAATAATGTTTCATTTTTCATATTTTTTTTTGTCTAATTCCAATACACATTGAATGTTTTTATAATATGTAGTTTATTTTGTAATTATTATCAAAATAGGCATCGAGACGCCTTAGAGATTTTTGGCCATCCATAACGCTCACTTGAAGAATTCATCTGTATACTTTCTATACCGACCGAAACTAGCATGGTTATACATTGAAAAAGCCTATATAACTGCAAAATCTAACATGATCACCTTAAACTCAGGTTGGACAGATAAATAAATAACGTTGAGTTATTTAATCGTTATTTTCGCGGTCGGTCGGTCGGTCACCGGTCGTACCGGTTAGGTATTCATTCTGATGATATTTCTATCGTTCATAGATGACCTTACTGGTTTTCAACGATACTAACCGCATTGCAAAAACTTATGCTACTTTGTATGTGTTTATCAAACGCTTGCATGTCTGCTTCCGGTCATTGATTAATGTGCTGCTGTGTCTATGACACATGCCTGTCTCTCTGCTATCTGTGAGTTCTGTAACATTAGGGTCAGCTCACACCGATACGTGAAGCGATGCGACGCGCACTTTTTAAAATAACAATGGAATATAGAACTTTATTTAGTAAAAAAAAACTAGTTTTCAGGGAGAGAATTTGTATACGCCTCACTTCTCACGAATTCTCTCACTGAAATGTGCACCTTTTGGTGTAGGAAACAAAGTTCTATATTCTACTGCTATCTAAGCTTGTCGCGTCGCGTCTCGGTGTGAACTGACGCTTAGTTGCTGGTACTGCGCTACGTTGTAAGTACTATGCCTAAAGTTCGTTTCATATAGCATGGTGTTTTATACGATTTCTCACTTATTAATGATAAGATATTATAAATAATTAAAAAAAATATGACACGACTGCTGGTCAAAACAAATCGTATTAGATTAGGTCGTAACTAAGACGCCGGGAAAAATCTTTGCATCCTCATTTATAATGCGTACAAAAAGGGAGTGGAACTTGCTTCCGGCGTCTGTGACTCTCACATTCTAGGGACTTTCCAGGCCACAGTTTATAGGTTTCTTCTGAGTAAGCGTGCTCCATCTAAGGCTTTGTCATCGTCAATTTATGGACGGGTCAGTGGCCAAACGCAAGCAAAAAAAATCTTGTTTTGAACTTTTTTTTTTTTTAACCGACTTCAAAAAAAGGAGGAGGTTCTCAATTCGAATGTATGTTTTTTTTTTTTTTTTTTTTTATGTTTGTTACCTCATAACTCCGTCATTTATTAACCGATTTGGAAAATTCTTTTTTTATTTGAAAGGGTACGCTTCCCGTTTGGTCCCATTGTCATCAGATCAGGATTTGATTACTTTTTAGTGTACTTTGAAGTCGGTTTAAGGTTTTTGTAAAACAGTCCAATTATTTTTATTTCATTTCTTATTGAACTTACTGACGGATGACGAAATGGACAAACATAAATAAATACTATGATCTCTGAATCTTTTACGACCAGTCGTGAAATAAATATAAAGGTTTATTTTAATTTAAATATATTGTGGTATCAGAGCAATTGTATGAAATTTCACAAGATAGGCATTGATAGAAAACCTTGCATTGCTACGTACCATCATTCTTGAAATAGAGTATAACAACTAACGATACCTAATGTATTTATATGTGTGCGTCCAACCGAAAAGTGTTGTCCTTTATGTCTCGCCTTCGGTAGAGAAACACGTAGTTCACCATATTAACAAAATTCGAGATTTTTCGCAATCGAATTACGTGACATAATAAAAAATATCTTGGTACTTATTTCTCACAAGGTCACCTGATCACATAGAGGTATAAAAAAATCAAGACGGAGTCTCGCCTAATAAATCGGATTCCTTGTAAATACATGGTCTCACGCACACCTATACACCATAGGAAGTAGATCGGTTGTCATTCCGTTTTGAGAAGATGACAGTGAAAATAATGCTCAGTATCACTTGTGCCTTCTTTCGCCAGTACTGATTTTACTCACGCATACATAAGAAATATTGGGCTACACTTTTTTTAAAGTTGACACTCCGTCTAGATTTTTTTATACGTCCATGTCTGATCAAGCTAAGCATAGAGCTAGGCCAGTGGATTGCGTCGCCATCATATTGGAAATTTAGCATAGCTTGTGCTATGGAAACAAGATGACCCGTATCATATCTGCCAAATTTCATCGCGATCGGTGCAAACATACAGACTTTGGCATATATAATATTGGCAGGAAATACTAAGAATAAATAGAATATTCATGCACTTAAATGTTTGTCTCAGCCTGAGACTGAACCCAAGACTCTCACAGGGAAAAAATCTCTCAGGTAGGAATTTAACCTACGACCTATAGTATACAATCATTGTATTTAACCTTCAGGCCAACTGGCCGAGAGTCGCTACCTGTACAGTAAACGACCAATACTATAGCATTCAATAACAATGATATTAGTCCTCGACCACGAGTGAACCGTGCTTCCCTACATCCGACCTGCTATGCATTGTCATATATTTGAGCACTCTTTTTTTTTTCTATGTAAGTTTATTTATAAGTATGTTCAGCGTTTTATATGGGAACTAACAGACAAAGTTGACACCCGAATTGTGTAACTGTACGATTCTAAGCGAGAACGTTTACATTTTGTAGCTCCTATAATCCCAGCTACAAAAAAAGTTTTTAAATTATGAGCGACTTTTGTAGCACGTCCAATGGGCCTTTCATTTATACATATTGAACTCTTTATTTTATTAGGCGACAAAATAATCGCTCAGCGATTGTCGCTCATGGACGAGTTCCCTAAAGATTTAAAATTGTAAGCGATTTCATTAGATGATAGTTCAGGAATCGCTCAGAGAGAGATCCCAGTCAGCGAAAATCACGTACGCTTGTTAATGCTCATGCGTAGTGCACGTGTATGTATAATGTGCTGTACTGTGTGTTGTATCGTAGTTCGTTTTGTGTTGTGTTGTGGATTGTGACTGTGTGTTGTGTCGCGCAGAGCCGAACACGCCGGGCAAGTTCATCGTGTGGTTCCGCAACGAGACCACGCTGCTGGTGCTGTGGCAGCCACCATACCCGCCCGGCGCCTATACACACTACAAGGTAACATATAAACTCTTCTAATCGTCCCTATGCTATTCAAATAGTTACAAATACAGTATTCTTGCGTCAACTCTATTTGAATGGAATAAAGACTATTATTACTTAAATGTGGGAATTGCGTGAACAGTTTTCCCAAACCTTTATACCTTGATACCTGCTAGGTAGACGAACCTTATGCCTTTTAAATAAGGTACATCTATGTTTACATATAAATTTTAATCAAGATACAAACATCCACGCACTTTTTCATTTAATAGCCTACTCTCTATTTTGATTGACAATTGTAATGTGTGATTCTATAGCAGGTATAAATACATAGTGGTATTGTTGTTTAGGTATCAATATACCCGGAGGACGCGCGCGAGTCGGAACTGTACGTGGAGAAGGAGGGCGAGCCGCCAGGGCCGGCGCAGGCCGCGTTCAAGGGGCTGGTCCCGGGGCGCGCGTACAACATCTCCGTGCAGACGGTCTCCGAGCCGCAGATCTCGGCGCCCACCACCGCGCAGTACCGCACCGTGCCGCTGCGGCCGCGCAACGTCACCGTGCCCACCGCGCCCACCGCGCCCGGGGCGCCGGGGCTCACCGAGACCGCCTTCACTGTCACATGGCTGCCGCCCCTTGACGAGAGGTACTCGACTGCCAGTCTATCAGTGCGATCCAGCAGCGTCTTTTCTTATAGTTTTGTGTTCTTACCAATTTTTGTCTTATCATGAATGACACAAAAAGAGAAACTTTCATAAAAGTATTAATTTCACAAGTACCGATATATCACTGAATGCATGCGACTCAAAATATTTCGATGTGGAAATCATTGGGGGAGGTCTATGTTCTGCAGACATCCTTAGGCTGCATATGATGATATAGTTTTTTCAATTTTTTTATTTCCATCAATCAAGGGCAAATGAAGGGTATTATTTCAGGCCTTTAATACAAATGGTCGCGCGTACCTTTACTCGCCCTGCATGCTGTTCTCGGCCGCCAGACGCGCAGCGCACCTTCTCGCCGTTTGGTTCAGTTTTCTTATATTGATAGCATAATAACTAACTGTAACGTTTTAGAGAAGTCAATAATAAGTGGCGTCCGGTCGGATCATTTGGCTCAATTGGTAAAGATTCCGGGTAAAAAACTTAGTTCATCCGTAACGAAAACATTTAGGTCAGTTAATGAAACGAGATTAAATAATTTCAGCGTCAATATGGATTATAAAATTAGTAACACTACTTATACTTCTGATGATCCAAATGTAAACTATGAAAAAATATTTAGAGATATTTGCAACGAATTTAATGTATCTTGTCCAATCAAAACTAAGAAAGTAATTAATAAACTTCAATTCTGTAACTGGGCAACTAAAGGAATCAGGAAGAGTAGGGATAACATGTATGATCTTTACCATCAGAGATCTTACAATAGTAATGAAAACTTTCATACACATGTTAGAAACTATTCCAAGATATTTAAACAGGTTTGTATTCGAGCAAAGGCCATCTACATAGGCAATAGGGTAAATAGTTCTAATAATAAAATTAAAACAGTATGGCAGATTATTAATACAGAGACTGGTAAAAATAAAATCAAAGATAATACTTTTTCTCTTAAAATTAATGATAAATTAATCTCAGATAAATTAGAAGTAGCATCTGCTTTTGAAACTTTTTTCTCAAATATACCTATGGAGGCTACTAAAAATCTTGCTTCGTCTTCCACGTTAGCAGAATCGATTTTACAGAATAATTTTCAACAAAACATTCCAGACTTCGCATTCACCCAGGTTAACGACTATGACATTATCACGGCTTTCAAGTCGCTAAATATGAAAAATACGGAAGACTTATGGGGTTTATCAGTTAAGGTTATACAGTCAATTATTTTCAATATTGCCCCTATTTTAGCCCTAATCTTTAACCAATGTCTCGAACAGGGCAACTTTCCTGACTTAATGAAATACAGCAAAATTGTTCCAATCTTTAAATCAGGATGTAAAAACAATCCCTCAGATTACAGACCTGTCTCAGTACTTCCTGCATTAAGTAAGATTTTTGAAAAGATTGTGCTAAACCAAATGTTAAGGCATTTTAATAACCACAAGATACTCCATGATGATCAGTTCGGTTTTACAAGAGGTAAGTCCACTACGGATGCGGGAGCTAAACTTATTGAGCATATTTTTCAGGCCTGGGAGTGCTCACACGATGCTATTGGTATCTTTTGTGATCTCTCCAAGGCATTTGATTGCGTAGATCACCAAACGCTAGCTCTTAAACTTAAGTTATACGGAATTCGCGGAGTGGCCCTCGATCTTGTGGTTTCCTATCTTTCAGGGCGCCAACAAAAAGTAGGAATCAATGGTAGTGTGTCATCGGGATCCTTAGTCAAATTAGGCGTACCTCAAGGTTCGATTTTAGGCCCATTTCTATTTCTAGTTTACATAAATGACCTACCCTACATGGTGAAAGAACTATCAGATGTCGTTTTGTTTGCAGATGATACGTCTCTGATATTTAAAGTAGATAGAAAAGACAAAGACCTTTTAAAAGTTAACCGCGCTCTGAAAACTGTGTCTCAATGGTTTGCTGCCAACAATCTTATGCTAAATTCTAAAAAAACTAAATGTATAAGATTTTCATTACCAAATGTACCAAAAGTTGATACCAATGTTATTGTGGACGGTAGTAAACTTAATGTAGTAGATAAGACTGTTTTTCTTGGTCTGACCATAGACTGTAGATTGCAGTGGGGTGCTCACCTGGAAGCCTTAGGTGGTAAACTGAGCTCCGCTGCTTTTGCAGTCAGCAAAATAAGGCAACTGACGGACATTAATACAGCCAGATTAATTTATTTTGCATATTTTCATAGCCTTATGTCTTACGGTATTTTGCTGTGGGGTTCTGCCGCAGACTTGGAATCAATTTTTGTATTGCAAAAAAGAGCAATTCGCGCCATCTACTGTTTGGGGTCTCGCGAATCTCTGCGAAAGGTATTTCCGGAAATTAATATATTAACTTTGCCCTCTCAGTACATTTTTGAAAATAATGTATGTTCGTAAAAACATTAATTTGTTTCCAGTCAATAGTGATTATCACGATAGAAACACTAGAAACAAAGACAAAATAACTGTGCCTAGATTTAGATTAGCTAAAGTAAATAAGTCCTTTCTTGGGAATTGTATCCGATTTTACAATAAAATTCCTCGTAGCGTGACCAGTATGTCCTTTTTTAAATTTAAGGAATATATCAAAAAGCGGTTGTTGAGTAGGGCCTATTATAAAGTGTCTCACTATATTGACGACAAGGATGTATGGAAGTAGCTTCTCTCTGCACCTGCTTCACTTAGCAGCTAGTTCAAGGTCCATTTTAATTCAAAGTACCTATGTTATAATTATTATAAGTTAAGTTTTTTATTTTTTTTTTTAAGTTACAGATAATTACTTATTGTAATTAATTCAATTCAATGTTCTTCGTTTATTTGTTTTGATATAAATTCATCGATATATTATGTCTGTCTAATTGTTATATTCTATTCCATATAAATTATATTTAATCTAATGTTGTAAATAGTCACAGTGATAACAAATTGTGTGTTTAGTATTTTCCCTTTAGTAATTTTTTATTTCTAAGGCAGACTTAAGTAAGTCATGCTCACTTTAAGGTCTCTGCTTGCGGCGGCGTCGTGTGACGGGTCGCTCACTTCCCTCCAATATGGCGAGGAGGGCGATGGCTGCCACACGCGTCATACTTGTGAACAGGTGCTGCTTGTGGGGGCTGTTCTGCTTATAATAATAATAATAATAATTCATTTATTTCAGGCTACTAGTGGCCCATAGATATATACCTTACAAACTAACATAAATATTATAGTACACTTAAGCCTATGTTAATAAACACTAAACTAAAACACTATGTCTTTGTGCGATCGTGTGGCACTTGTCCACGAAAGCGACGGAACACCACGTCCTGCGGCCAAAAGTCCTCTTCCATGACGAGGTGCAGAAAACATGTTGGAACTCGCACCACGAACGCCTTAAAGTTGACGTTGCGGCTTGATTCCAGCAGCTGCACCCTCAGCGTGTACTTGGTTTTTTGGCGCACGTACTCCACGATATCCTCCGCCGTAGTGGTGTAGTGAAGGCGGGAGATGTACACCGGAGTCTCGCCTTAGCTGCGTTTCGATGCGAACGTGTTGCTGACTCTTATAAACCGTGTAGCGCGGCGCAAGCCGTCGCTCGTAATATTTAATCGCGATGAGTCAACTTGTGGCGAACGAGTTACTGGCGTTCCTGCAGCAGAACTGCAGAAGAGCTGCTTAAGTTTGCCATTTATTTATTTACTTATTAAATATAGATTCAGACTACTTTGTAGTTTTGCCGCCTCGCCGGGGCACGCAATTGTTGTCAGTGCGATTAGAATGTAAATATTATGTAATGAATCTAAGCTTGTTTTGAAAAGAGTAATTGCTGAGTTTATTGCCGGCTCTTCTCAGCAAATGCAACCTTCCGAACCGGTATTAGAGTATTAGAGTCAGACTTTTCATAAGTGCCTGCGAAGGTCTATTTGAATAAATGATTTTGAATTTGAATTTGAATATACTCAGGGTAGAAATGGGCCGGACAGGCCTGAGTGGCTGCCCATAAGTCTAAAACAAGTTTTAGGGACGGCTTCTGCTCTGGCTCAGGGTCAATTTTTAAATTTTTCTGTTTCATTTCTTTCTTAGTATTTATGAACTAAACTGTTTTCAGGATTAGAAGATATCGGTGACAGTTCACATTTTCCGGTTCACTCATACTACTTGCGAGTAACTAATATAATATTTTACAAAAAATATTTTAATTTCCATT